>VXAD01008922.1:558060-759264 GCA_013399195.1 Dicrurus megarhynchus | reverse complement strand
CCGCCCTCCCCCAACACTCTGCGTGGCGATCCCGAGCGACAGTAAAACGGTCGCCTCGTGCAGGAGCTCGTTTTGTAAACCCATAATGGCGCAAGACTTTGATCGATATCGTTCGTGTATATTTTGATAGCATAGGTCAGGTCCCTCAGAGACATCTGTTCGGCCCGACTGGAGTTCAGCGTCTGACTGAGCTGTTTGACCTTCCCTTTGCTCAGCCAACAGCCCCTTTCAATCTCTGCATGAATTGTCTTTCGAAGTTTGTTATTTTTTTTGTCATTAGTGTGAGTCATTTGTTGTATTTTATCTCTTTTGTGTGAAAAATCGTACTTCTACCACTTCATTCTGCTTATTCCACTGTAATGACTGTGGCCATGAGGAAAAATTAACCCTACTGAAAAAACCTGTTGGCAAGACCAGAGTTAAAGGTACTTTTTGGTAACTGGAAATCAGCTGCATTTTTGGCATAGAAAGCAGGTGTGTTTCTGTACCCCCGTTCTGAGGCAGCTCTCTCACCCTGGCATTCACTCACTGCTTGTGGATGACTGGATCCATGAGAACAACACAAGGGAGAACATTTACTGGAAGCTCTTCTTATCTATCTTGGGGCTGCATATCTAGGAGTATTTCCTAATTTGCAAATAAAATATCTAGATTAAATTTTGCAAATATGGGTGCCTAAAATTAGTCCCAAACTTGGCCGGCTTGGAGATACTGCATTTTCCTGGAATGCCAAACTAGATCTGGTTTGGATATCCTAACAAAGACTTTTAGATCCTACTGCTTACCGAATATGTAAATATTTGTCTTGAATTGTTCCTGTGCCTCTGTAGTGAAGGCATAAATTACCAAATTAATAAAAGTAGACTTAAGCCATAAAGCAGTATTCCATATATGCTTTGAGTATTTTCCAGAGTGTACAGATGGATTTCCATGTATGGAAACTACCACTTGTAGTGTTGTGTTCTAGTTGGATAATAATTTGCTGACTTCTCTTCCCCTAATTGTTTGGTACAGCTACTTACTCTTTTTTTCTTCCTTTTTTTTTTCCTTCCAAATGCTGCTAATCTAGGGAGCCGTTAGTGAGGTAAGGCCTCAATTAGTTTTGTCAGGGTTTACTTTTGATAGGTGTACTGCCCACGTATCAGGACTTTTGTTCAGACTTCTCAGTGTTGCTTTTATGTCCTATTCAGGGGAGGGGGTTTAACCAGGTGGCCTAAAGAGATCCCTCCCAACCCCGGCCATTCCATGATACTGTGAATCCAAACTGTGGATTTACTTCCAGCTCTAGAAGTAGAATAGCTTTTCTTCACTGATAATGCTGATGCATTGTGGTAAATAGTGTAGAAACTTGGTTTAAATTAAAATCTAAATATTTAATATAATAACGGCAGGATGAATGGGGGCATTGTTACTGGTAAGTCAGATATGCAACAGAGGAGGTAACCAGGATGGGTTGAGAATTTTCTCCCAAGCTTCACACGTGTCAGTCAGACCTTTTTTGGAGATGGTGGCCTGGATATTCTCAAAATTCTGATGGAATGTACCTTCAGCTAAATGTATGTGAATTCCCTGGCTGAAGGAGCTGCTGAAGTTTTTGTGTAACTTAACTAGCAGTACAGTCTTGACACTAAAGATGTAGTGTGTTCCTTATGCTGTGGCCACAGCGCGTGCATGGACATGGGCCCATCCTGTCTGATGCTGCAGTGAAACTTGCTAAAGTCATCTAAAATCACCACCATTCATTAGTCAATAGCCTGTGTTCATTCTTTAAGAGGGACCAGCAATGTATTTTTAAACATCCTTCTTATCACTCCTCTACCATGCCACCCTTTCTGTTCTGTGTTTCATGTATCCTCAGGTACTTTCTGTGTTTCCACATCATTTTTAAGTAGTGGCCATGCTGTTACTGAAATGATGCTTTCTCTCTTCATTGTTGTGGCTTTGAATCTCCCCAATTTGCCTTCCTATCGAAAAGAAAGAGTGAGAGTAGTTCATATTTCAGATATCTGCTGGATTCTTTTTGATTGGTTGGTTTTAGGGGTTTTCTTTGTTCTATCAAGGCAAAATTCCAGTCAGCACAAAGAGTCAGCAGTCAAAGTCTGCATTGGCTGTCTCTCTTCATATTGTCAGCCTGGCGTGTGAAGGGATAAACAATTATTTTTGTGGTTTTGACGCTCTTCAGTGTCAAAAGTTTTGAAACTTACTGGATTTATTTTAGATAATCAAAGGTATTACAAATTTTAATTCTCTTTTTCTAATCTTAATTTTAAATACTGGGTTTTAAAGGACTTCAACATTGGCATACAGAATAAAAGTTCCCTAGTCTTATGGGATATGCCACTGGTGACTAATTCGTAAGTTATTTCAGTTTGGGAGTACTTTTAGAAATTACTTGAAAATTCACATACTTTTACTTGTTAATTCCATTTAAATATTGCTCATGCTTTGGTTTTGTTTCTTTTTAAAGGCCTCTCGAGTGGTGGTAGCATCACGTAACTATGGAGACTTTGCAAGTGAAGCTACGTTTGAGATTAAGGTAAAGAAGAACACTTAATACTGGCATTCTGTGTAAACATTTGTTACAGATCTTAACCTGATGGACTGGTCCCCACATCTCTTTCAGTTAGAAAGTACGGTTTGAATTTCCAGAACCAAACCCTCACTATCTGACCCGATTATTGAGTGCAGCTGGAAGTACTGTGTTTGGCAGTGTGTAGTAATGTTACTTGTTTCTTAAGAATGTGAAGTTACGATTTTTTGCAGCTGTGATACTGCAATGCAGCTGTGAGAACAGAGTTAGAAAGGAGCTAAAGAGCCTTTTCTGTTCTGTTCTAATGTTTCCTTACTGCTTTTAAAACAATTAGGTGTTTGCAGCCTATCCCAAACATGCAGCTAATTGAGGTCTGTGTGGGTTTTTGAGGAAAAAGTATGGCATCCTTTCAGTGTTTGACTTGGTGCTGCTCAGAAAATGTGTATTATACTTTGTCAACTTTCCATTGTGGCTGGGTCTTAGGAAAAAAATGATGTTTCTATTGGCAATAGCCTTTGTGCTGGTGTTTCATTTAGGAACTAATGAAAGAAAATACGAAAGAAATAATTAGGGTTGTTTTCCACCCTCTCCATTTGTACAGAAATTGTTTCACAGGGAAGGGAAGGAATCTGTGTTTATATGAAAAGTCTTTTTTGAGTAGATACAAAGTTTAATGTTTGGTCCTGTGTTGATGACAAGACTTAAGAGTTTCTGTTGTTCCATGAACTTTGAAGCAGAGTTGTCTTGAGTAGTGTGCCCAGGTGTTGTATCCAGTTCATGTAGGTGTCAGTGGATTTGCTTTGGAGAGCCTTTTGCTTTGATATAAACTGTCATTTACCTATATAGAAGTATTTTGGCCATTTAATCTGCACTGACAGTAGTTTGCTTGGTCTCTTCCGCTGAACTTACTGTTTGTTTATTATTATTTTATTTTAAATTTTTTATTTATTTATTTGTTTAGTATGGGTGCTTAAAATCAGCCCTCCTCCAGTAGGGTCCATGGTCTGGGGAGGGAGTTGTGCTGCACACATTTGACTGGCAGCGTGGCTGGTGGAGCAGTGGTTTATTACTGCTTGTTAGAAGTGGGGGTAGCAGAGGTGAGGGCCAGTTTTAGGGCCAAATCATACAAACCATTTTACAGAGGAAACTCTGAATCTTTTTTATCTCTTCACTAAGCCTCTGTAGCCCTTACCAAGTATTTGCTGTGCAACAACCATGGCAGTGTGCTTTTTTCCATATTTTCTGAGGACTTTAGTTCATCTTCTGCTTGTAGGAATAACTAGGCTTTATTTTGTGAGTGGAAGTCTGTCTTTATTAAAAGCAAGGGTTTTATTTCCCTGAATTTTGAGAGTGCACAAACTTTACAGTTGTTCTGACCTCTGAATTTAGGTTTTGCTGGCTTTCTTTTTAAAAGGAATTATACTCTGAATTTGAAAATGGCAGATCATAAAAAAATTAAGTAATATTCTTAAATAGGATGAATAATTTTCAGGAGATAACGACTTGTTGAACCTTGCAGAAATGTGATCTCCATCGGCTGGAGGAAGGGCCGAGCACCACGGTAGTGTTGACTCGAGAGGAGGGGCTCCACTACTACAAGACCATGCAGACCATCCGGCGCATGGAGCTCAAGTCTGACCAGCTCTACAAGCAGAAGATTATTCGTGGCTTCTGCCACTTATATGATGGTCAGGTAAGAACTTTTGGCCAGGAGGTTTTATATTGTCTTACCTTATTTAATGTAGGGATTTTAATAGAGTGGAGAATGTAAAACTGAGTATCTGTGTACATTGTGAGAGAAGGAGAGGGATGGAGAGGAGGTGGGAGGAGAGACAAAAAGACAGGGAAAGGCACAGTGCAGGTGAAGATTAGCTGAATGTGAGGAATGAGCACATTTGAAGGCCTGCATTTTCGTCTTCAAGTTTCACTAATGGTTTTTGTTTCTGTATGTCATGGATCATGTCCCCACCACGAAGCAACAGCCAGGAGAAAGAACTGTGAACGTACTGAGACTTTGCTGTCTGTCTGTTTTCCCCCTGATGTTTTTGAATTGTGATTGTTGAGATACTTCATTGGGGGGGAGGAAAATTCTTCAGATTTTTGCAGATTCTCGTTCCCTTCCATGTGCCTTTGCTAGTCAGTCAGGTTGGAATTTAGAGCCCAAGGCTGTTGTAGCTCCAGAGCTGTCACTAGCCCTCGGGATTTAAGTTGTCTCATTTAAGTATCTCTTCCTGTTACCTGCTGATATCTGTTGTATGTGGGATCAGCAGTGTCCACACTGCTGAATGTTGGGAACTGTGTGTTTTTCTTCATGGCTAAGCTTCCTTGTCCTTTGTAACAGGAGGCTTGCTGTGTGGGGATTGAGGCTGCCATAAAGCCCACAGACCATGTGATAACAGCGTACAGAGCCCACGGCTTTACCTTCACCCGAGGAGTGCCTGTCCGGGAGATTCTCGCAGAACTCACAGGTTTGTGCTTGGTGGAGTCAGGATTCACTTGCTGCTGTGCTTGTGGCAGAATTCTTTGCTCAAATTCAAAGTGATGTTGATGCACAAAGTATAGTGGGCCTTCAGAAGCAGTTTAGTGACATAGCAGAATGAATCAGGGTTTTAATTTTATGATGCTGTTTCTGTGAAAAGTAACAAATAAGGAATATTTAAGTGCTGGTACTTCTAAAGCACAAATTTGTAAGATTTTTCTTTATACCGTATGCTGTATTTGTTGTAGTGCAGCAGTTTTGAACTTGCCAATGGTAGGCATTTGGTCTCAGTGGGACAGGGCATTACCTTTCCTAGGAGACAGACGTGGATTTTCAGCATCATGTTGATGAAGTCTTAGGAAGACTGGTAAACATTGCCTATAATGATAAACTGAATGGTTTGGGAAAATTTGACTGTAACAAGAATATTAAATGATAATCAAGACAGATTTTGCAGAACGGAGAGATGGTTGTGCACAATAGGGTTGAGGGTGGAGCAGGGAAGAGAAGAGAGGATCAGCCTGATGAACTCTTACGAGATCTGTGGACAGATGCCAGAAAAGAAAAATGAGCAAGGAGCTTGAAGGCCTTTATGAATCACTGGTATAATAAGGCTGATCTGAGAATCTGCATGCTTGAAATGTTAGTGTAGGAAAGCATGTTTTGGAGTTAGAGAAGAGGTATTGTAAAGGTTTTGCAAACTAAGAATTGTGTGTGCTAAGAATGCATATCAATAACGTGCACAAAAGCCCAGAATCTAGTGGTTTGCCAAGTGTCACTGGATGCTGGTAAGTCAGAAAGTAAATGCAAAGATTGCCATGACTGACGCCAACTGTTGGCCCTGAAACTACAAATACGAGTGATAATGTGGTGGGGTTTCTTTTCTTTATTTCATTTCATGACACACATAATTTTCTATAACATTATGCTTGACTTTATTTGGGCTCTTTTAATTGGGAATGAGTGGCTGCAGTAAAGAGTCCAGAAAATGACACCTGGGGAAAGTTCCTAGAGAAGACTGCTGCTAGAGCCCATTCTTGCAAAGAAAGATCTTGACTACAAATGCTAAACTGAAGGACAGCTTGAGTTACAATGACCAGGAAATGACGGAATTAAAAAATCTTTGAAGGAGAAGAAAGCAGAGTCACCCAAAATAAGAGCAGTAGATAAGATCCTATAGGAAATAAGCTATAGAAAAGGACTTTTCAGGAGAATTGACAATTACAGGAGAAATGGGTTTGTGTTCTAAGAAAAGTAGAAAGTGTAGAAAAAGTAACATTGGTTAATCAGGAGTTCTTAAACACATTCTAAAATACAAGAAAGGATTGTACAAAAAGTGGAGAGAGCGTACTAAAGGTAAATTACACTTACTCATAAAACTATTTTTCTTAAAATTAGACTTTTTTTTCTTTGGCCCTATCTGGCAAAATCTGTAACAGTTCCCACAAAACTAAGTCATAAACATAGGAAAGGTATGAGAAATACCAATAATAAAAATTATCTACTATAAATTAAGAAACAAGAGTACAAATTTGAGAAAGAGACCTACTTCTAAAATAAACACCAAGGCTAATGCAAAAAAACCAACCAGACAAGCTGTGCTTGTTAGAAATAAAATACAGTTTTCTGTGAATAGTAACAAGACAGATGAGAATAGGAAATGGAATGGGCTGATGAGAAATTCTGTGTTCTTAGATGGGCTCATTTAAATAGGGTTTGTTGCAATGCTTCATGGATCACTGGTTTTCTTCAAACTACACCTTGAATAAAGCTGGGCTGGGTCACTTACATTTATACGCGGGTGGAATGGGGAGCTAGTAGTTGTTGGGTTTTTTTCAGTGTCCTGTTGGTAATTTTTACTTGTGGTTATTGTCAAAGAGAAGACAGATCTAAATTATTGCAACTAATTTGGAACATTATTCTTACCTTTCTTGCAGAAGCCAAAAGTAATAGTATGATTCTTGCAGATTACGTATATGAGACCTTGTTGTCTATAAAATAATTCCCATATTTATCTGAAAGTGCTCTTGTATAGTAGGACACTGAAACTTTCGGTTGGTTTTAAAATTTCTTCTTAATCTCATCTGTACTTCTGGAATTATGCTTTCATTATTGTTCTCTCTTCCCCCCCCCTTCTCTTATTTCTTTTCTGAGATATTTAACTGTAAACTTGTATGAGAGAGGCCATCATGTCCTCACTCCACACAGATCTAATGACAAAGACATGGTCTTAGTGTTATTACCTATAGGAACTGAATTAGATTCTGTTTCCATTTGTATAGTATTTTTCCTCCAAAAAATAAATTGCTTGTTATTCATGTTTCAGGTCGAAAAGGAGGCTGTGCAAAGGGAAAAGGAGGATCAATGCATATGTATACCAAAAACTTTTATGGTGGCAATGGTATTGTTGGTGCTCAGGTATATACATCTGTTTTAAAGCACAAGCTGAATTCAGCTCATGTCCTGTTGCCAGTGTCTCCTCTCAGTTTTTGTGGTGTGAGTGTGAACTTGTATGCAGATACCATTGCTCTGTGGCTGTTATGTCTTATTCTGGTATGCTCACCATTTTGTAAATTGTAGCACAAATGAATCAAATTGAGAATGCAGTTCATGTTTATATTTTGGCTGTAATACCATTTGTAACAAATGGAAGTGGGTGCCTAACAACTTGTTTGTTGGGCAGGTCTCTAGCAGCCTAAATGTCTCCTTAAAGTTCACAGGCTGCCTATCTTCAACTCCTTTAAACGTTGTTCTAAAGTGTTGTTTTGTCCTGTACTCTGTGGCAGGTTCCTCTTGGAGCCGGGATCGCGCTGGCCTGTAAATACTTTGATAAAAACGAAATCTGTCTGACCTTGTATGGGGATGGTGCAGCCAATCAGGTAAAGGGTGGTTGGGGGGAATTGATTTTCCTTCTGTGCTCTGTGAGCTCTGTCTTTACTCCTAGGAATGGGAGAGCACATTTTGCCCTCCCTGTGTACCTGCAACCCAGGTAACGTTGATGAACTCCATGGAGGTGGCCATGCATGTTGCAGATTTGGACACTGCCACCTCTTATTTGAGTTGTCTTAGGTGTTTAAGTACAGATGTGTTCCAAGGACTGTGTAGTCCTCAGAGGGGTGATTCAGATGAACAGTTAAATTAATTGCTAGGTGCTCTTTATATATCAGGAATGTAGCATGTGCTTGCAGTTTTTTATCATATTTTGGACCAGTGTAAACATCTGTCCTTCCCCACCCCTGTTTTGAACTTGGGCCGTGTCAGTGTAGTGGAGGGAAAGCTTATTGGCTCCTTCCGCTCTGGAACACTTTGGATACTCAGGGAGTGAGTGAGGCTAATGGTTAATTATGTGAATGGTACACAAGTCTTGGGGGGAGGGGTTTCCACTTACTCTTTACCCTCTTTCCAGTTATGCACAGCTCACCTAAGTGTGACACCCCAAAGTGTCTGTGCTGTAAGGAGAGCTCTGAATGGTGGCAGTGAAGATGACAGTGCTGCTGGATAGGGAGAAATGGGTAAATCAGGTTTCTGAAGACAGAAGAGGACGGAGCATTCTGGCAGAGCCACTTACTATTGACATTCCAGACAGTCTCTTCATGTTATCAGCTGAGACAATAAGCCAGATAAGCAGTTGGTGGCTTAGAGTGTACCATTGATAGTTTCACACTTTCAGAGCGCAGGTGGAGATCTCAGTTCATGGTTTTCCTTAAATTTGACTCAGAGCGACAAGACTGATGCAGTCACTGCAGTAAAACTTTACTTTGCTGCAGCAGCATCCTGTCAGATTAATCAATTGTCAAGTTTTTTATGACTGTTGTTGAAATACCTGAGTTAAAGTTGACAGTTTTGTGCTACCCTAACACAGATATTGATTCAGGCTTAAAAATTAAGTTCTATAAACTTAAGTTGTGATGAAACTTGAGTTGCATCTACTAGTTGCGATGAAAGTTACCATATATAGTGCAGCTTCTTTTATTCTTTCCGAGCAGTAGCAAATGGCTAATTTCAGATCACTCTTAGTATTAAAATTTCTAGACCTCTGCAACTGAAGGATTTTCAGTAGAGCCTAATGCTTGAAGGCTGAGCTCCGTGATGAGATGTAACTTAACTCTTTTTCTTTCAGGGCCAGATATTTGAAACATACAACATGGCTGCCTTATGGAAGTTGCCTTGTATTTTTATCTGTGAGAACAATCGGTATGGAATGGGAACATCAGTTGAAAGAGCTGCAGCCAGCACTGACTACTACAAAAGAGGATACTTCATTCCAGGGCTCAGGGTGAGTAGAGCTTTTTTTTGAGGGGGAATGTGTGTGCACACACCTACACAGTGCATACATATGTAGTTCTTTTATTTCTACATATATTTACTTGAAGCTGAATTCTATTCCACTTGTGGAAATACTGAGATTGGAAGTTTGGAGGCTGGCATTTTTTTGCCTTAACGTGTCTTTTCTCATTTCCAGGTGGATGGCATGGATATTCTCTGTGTCCGAGAAGCAGTAAAGTTTGCAGCTGAGTACTGTAGAGCTGGAAAAGTAAGCCTGTAATTGGCATTCCTTCTTCATGGATGGAATTCTTACAAGCTATTGCTGCATAAGTAGTTCCTCAATTTGTTTTAACCAAACACTTAATATATTATTTATGCTGTCATTTTTTCCCATTTCTACCAGTTATATTCTGTTGTGAAAGGTGTTACAACTGTCAGGCAGTTGTGTTCTTTGTGATTAGTTAGGGGAGGCATCAAGGAAAGTAATAATCATTCTATATTTACAAGGAATGAAAAGTGAGTTAAAAGTTTAGTGAGTCAGTGTCTTTCACCTAAATATAGTAACACTGGTTTTGAAGATTTTTAATACTTGGAGTAATGAAGGTTCTGTGAGAAACAACAGGTAATTTGAAATATTCTGAATAATGGTGGAATGACGTTGGAAGGGAGGAAAATGTTTAATGCTGCTCAGTAAGAACCTGATAATAAATGCTTACAATAGCAGCACATGCTTTCATTTGAAAATAATTAGGTTTCATTTTACTGAATGAAATTGTATGTGCTAATGTTATATAAATTAAACTGAGAAAAAACCATTACATTAAAATAATTGTTCACTGGTGCAATTAACCTCTAGCAAATAGTTGCTGCTGTAACAAGCTGGTCTTATGGTGGTAACACTCCCTGAATTGCTTTTCATTTTTAGGGTCCTCTTGTGATGGAGTTACAGACATATCGTTACCATGGCCACAGTATGAGTGACCCTGGAATAAGGTACTGTCACATTCATTCTTCTTTCTTTTTTCACTGAAAAAAAGTAAGTATTAAGGGTCAAATTCTAAGAGATTAAACTGTGAAATTCAGTGTTTAAATCAGTTGTCAGATGCATTTAAAGGTTACAATGAAATTGCTACGAGCAGCCTGATCACTCATCTCATAATCTGTGTCTGTGTAACACACTTGTTTTACTTGCAGAATTAAAAGATGTGGGTTTAGAACAAGCATGAATTGCACAAATAGCACTTCTGTGCTCTCTGTTAATGAATTCTGCTTTCAGCGTGACCTTATGGTGTGTCCTAAAGAAGGTTTGGCTGAAAAGCATCATGCTTCTTGGGGTTTTTTAAAGAGGATTAAAATCCTGTTAGGTAAAATTACAGGAACATTTCGGTTGCCCAGACAAGTAGAACACTTCCTAAAAATACAAACATCCAGGTGCCAGAGCGACTCAGGCATTGGACCAACTGACCAAGCTGAATTTGTCTGCATGAAGTAGAGGTGTATCCCAGCTCTTCATTGGAAACTTGCAGTGAATTGGAAGCATGTGCAAGTTGTGTAGCCCCCTCCCCAGGTGGGGAGGGGAGGGAGGAAATATGGCTCCTCAGGGTAACTGTCTGAGGCTGGATTTGCTCCCCTTTCCCTTGAGTCGGGCTACTTCTGCTCAGTTGGCATTTACAGATCTCCGAAGGGCTCTGCTTGTTGCTGTGCCATCCTTTGGGTGATGAATGTTCTGTTTTCGTTGTATCCCTGACAACTCTTCAGACACACCTTTTTCTAAAAGTGAGCTGTGTGCAGAACCTCCCCTCTGCTCCAGGGTTCATGTCTTTGCCTGTCTTGTTCCTAGCTATCGCACTAGAGAAGAAATTCAGGAAGTGAGAAGCAAAAGTGATCCCATTACTTTGCTGAAGGACAGAATGGTCAACAACAACCTTGCTAGCGTTGAAGAACTAAAGGTATGGTTTTAGTGGCTATCTAAGGAAGCTCTTGAGCAGTCACACACTGGATGATCTCCAGAAAGCACATCCCAGGCCAGCATGCAGTGCTCTTTCTTTAAAGTTCTTTAAGGTTTGCTTTAACATCACTTTTATAGCTGAAGTTTTGTTGCAGACCAACTACTGAAGTTGTGTTCTACTGGAAAGGCCTTTTGCTTTTGGGTGCTGAGGCTGGGGGATGTCATTTGCTAGCAGGTAGAAATCAAAATTACCTGGGCTTTCTTGACTTCCCAGGAAAGGGGTGAGTCTTGGAAAGGGAAGTTACCAATAGTGAAGAATCTTAGTGACGGAGTCAGGAACCCTCTAAGCAAATGTAATGAGTCAACTGTTGAAAAAATAAAAAATAATGGCACTGACACAGCATTTCACATAACCAGGATAAAAAATAGAAAGGCTCAGTGGGGTCATGTTCCTCTGTCAGTAAGGTACTGGTACTACCCAAAATGCTGCTGTTTAGTAGGGAAGGAGTTTTTATAGGTTTTTAATTTTATATTTCTAGTCAGTGTTAACTAATTCTGACTGATACTTAATCATAGCATTTAAATTCAAAATTATGATGCTTTTTCTGAGCTGTATTCTAACAAGCATCCATTTCTGGTTTAGGAAATTGATGTGGCAGTAAGGAAGGAGATCGAGGAAGCTGCTCAGTTTGCTACCACTGACCGAGAGCCTCCACTGGAAGACCTGGGTCACCACATCTACTTCAATGAGCCACCCTTTGAAGTGCGTGGCCCAAACCAGTGGATAAAGTACAAGTCTGTCAGCTAAAGTCCTTTTTATTGGTGTAACTTATTCATAAGAATAAGTGAACGCATTTACAGGAACTATAATAAACAACTCTTAAGCTTATTTAAAAGCTCTTTCAAAAGAGGAAACGTCAGGAAATCGATCCTGAGCATGGAATTTCTTAAACGTGCTGAATGTTGTTTCAGAAGAAGCTAAGTCAAGAGAAAGTGGTTTATTTAAAGTGCTATATATTTGCTTTACTGACCTTCTTTGGATTGCTGTATGTGTTATGAACAGTGTAAAAAGAAAAATAAAAATTAAACTTTACCAACCTTTCTCTGATGGTCTGTTTTGCTTTGTTCTTCGTGAACTCTTTCCCAGAAAACCCACCAAAAATACCATTTATATGCTCTGGTTTTGCTGCAGAAAAGTCGCTAATTGAAAACATCACACCAGGCTTTTCTCAGTAGTTCAGTGAGAGTAGCTTTAATACAAAAAGCTGTATAAATCCATCTACAACAAGGTGACATGCTCTAGCATCTCCCCTCGCTGCTCAAACCATCAGCCAGCAGAACTGTACCACATTTTAAGTTCACAGTTTTCTCAATGCTGAAGCCAGTTCAGGTGGGTTTTTTCTCAGCTAATGTTTTGTATTACATTAACAGGCATTGTATGCATTAGTTGTGTCATAATTAACTTAAATGCATTGACACTGACTTAAAAGCTGTTACTATTCACTGTGTATTACACTGATGGTCAAACAAGCTAAATAACTGTGCAAAACCTGCAAGGCCACTGTACATACCAATATATACATCTAATAATTTAACTGCTGGGAATGTATTTCATTTGCTTATTCCCATTCCGTGTTCTTCCAAAGCATTGACCTGCGCTGAGGTCTTGCCAGATGTCTGTCGGTGGTTTAAGATCGCCTTCCAGATTCGGCAGCGAAGACCACCCCTGCATGAAGGGAAATGGAGAACAGTCAGGGAAAACTGCCTTGTCTCCACTGCCTTAAAGTGAGCAAAACCTAGAAAGCCCAAGGATAGACCAGTTATGACAGTACATAGCACACTACACTGTTTTATGGTTATAGCTGAAACTTCTTCCAGGTCAGCCAGGGCTTATCAGAATGATGATAAAAGGACTCAATCAATGGGTAGGAAAAATAAATTCTTTATGCCTGTTTTCCATGTGATTACATCATCGTGCAGGGTGCAGAAATGGGTCCCAACCCTGATAAATGCCCAAACAGATGGCTCAAAGCATCCTCGGTGTAGTTTATCAGTTAAAGGTTTTCACATCTTATCAGAAAATCTGAGATGAAACTGACAGCAGTTGCCTCTGAACTATCACTGGCCTATCTGAATAAGCAAACCTTAAAAGGTTTTTAACAAAATATGTTAATTAAGCTCTTTCTTACCGCAGCTGAAGATACCACAAGTCATCTTTGGTGATATCATTAAGGACAGCACTTAGTGTATAATCTTCTTCAGCAAACTAAAAGGCAAATTTATTCATAAATAAATATTCCTTCATTGAAACCAAGCTGCTAATTATGACTAAAATGATGGGGTTTTTTAAATCTAGATTTTTTTTACCCTCCTAATGGTATCGAAGTCTGCACCTTGTTGTTTCAGCCAGTTCATGAGCTCAGGGTCTGCATTCTCTCTAAAAGTTGCTGCAGACCACTGGGAATCTTTAACAGAAAACAAAGGTTAATACACCTCTAAGGCAAAAGGGGTTGTTTTCAGGTAATTGAAGCTTAAGCTATATGGTTTTGCATCCTTTCAACAAACACATGATCCCATATATTCTTGTGTAACTGCAGTATTTTAATTCTGCAGTATCTCCTCATACCTTTGGGTTTAAGTTTTAATCGAAGCAAGTGTAGTTCCTGAGTCTTCTCCTCCAAAGATTGTCGTAAGAGGGTCTGATACTCTTTCTCCTTCTGAATGAGGTTTTCCAAAAGGCTTGTAGCATATAAAAGAAATCAAACACAACCACACTGAGAATAAATCTAACTGAAAAAACTACCATTTTTAATGAGTACCACAGGACAGAGGCATTTGTGAGGTACTGTCATAAGTAACATCTCTAATGGCTTAGAGATTTCATTTTGGTTGTCTGAGACTCAGGGATGCCACTTGAAGGCTTTCAGCTGCAGAATTTAGTAAATGGCTCATAAATTCTGTTCCTACTGTTTTGCAGCCTCCCTGGGCAGAATTGCTGCCTTTATACTGTAATTTATTACTGAACAATGTAACACTGATGTTTTTTTATCAGGGACTTTCTGATCATGGATTTACATCACATCCATAAAGAAGAATGGGAACTTCAGCTGTTAAACACCCTGGCAGCGGCCTACACATGTAACCCATGAGAAACAGGGTAGGACTGCTGAGCTCTTCTGGTGCTCATTTGTGGGCAGCCTGTCCTGTAACCACAACAGAGCTGCCCTGGCCTTTCCTTGCAGGAACAGCTTTGAGGCACTGACACAGAGTCAGGTGGCACCAAGGAGTAGGAAGGAAACTGGCACAGTTGCACAAACCTAATTACTTTACAGTAGAAATCCAATGTGACATTCTGCAATTAAAAGATTAATTACACAGAAACAAAAGCTGTATGGAAGGATGTTCAGTTGCCAGACTGTACTCTGCCAGCGTGTTCCAAATCCATTTGTGTTCCTGGAAGGCTTCATTACAAGGCAATAGGGGAGCAGTACTATGGGTGTGTACCCATCAGTGTAGAAAGCAAGGTCTGAGAGCTTTTCAAAGACTGCCTGAACATACATCCAGAGTCTTTACAGAAGGGTTACCTTAAGGTGTTGTGTTTAAGTCTGCCCAGCTCCTGGCTGAGCTGCTGCTGAGTCCCGTGTGACACCACAGAACTGAGGGTGCTGACCCCCGATGTGATGGCAGCATCCTCAGCCCCGTTTTGTTCCGAGGGCTGGAAACTCTCCTCCACTTCATCAGTGTCCTTGTCCCCACCTTCAGTTTCTGATGCTGGCTCAAAGTGAGTGCGAAGCTCTGGTACAAGGAAAGAGGGGAAGAACAAGATTTTTTTGATAATTCTGTCTTCAGAGGTCATGCAGTTTGTTCTTCATTACTGTGGGTGGGCGAGGCTGTTTGCATAATATGCTTTATTGCAGCACTGAGCAGTGGGGTAGTGAAGCCTCGTGTGAGCTGGAGCACAGATTCTCTGGTATTGGTTCTAGAATGGGCAGTGCACCAGCAGAGGTAGAGCTGTAGGTCACAGCTGTAGCAGGGACAAATATCATGAGATGAGTAGTAAGACAGTTAATAAAATATGTTAAGGAGAAACTCCTGAAAGCTTGCATTTTTCCTAAATAGTAAAAAAAAAAAAATTGGTGTTTTTCCCTTATGCCCTGGGCCAAAGACTGTACAAAGCACCCCTCTTCTCCAGGGAGCATTTCTAGCCACAGTTCTCAGAACTTGATGCAGGTGGCCACCCTTATTACCAAAGAACAGTTGCCATTTCTCTCATAAAAAGTCCTAAAAAATTTGGCCAATTTGGCTTTAAAAGCTGTGGCAACTTTGGACTGAGAGGGTTGTCATGGGTTAGCATAGTTTGAGTTTTTGAGGAAAGACTCCTTCAGCCTCGGAAGTGATTTTTTGCACAGAGGTGCTTACAGTTTCCTCTAGACCTGACCTAACCAATCAACTGGCTAGTTGGAATATTGACAACTTCTTTAAGCCACTTAAGAAGCTTGGTACGCCTCTGTGATACACATTTAAGAACGAACAGAGCCCGGAAAGCTCTCTCTGACTTCCGGCCTTCGGACAGGTAACTGGGGNGTTCCGAGGGCTGGAAACTCTCCTCCACTTCATCAGTGTCCTTGTCCCCACCTTCAGTTTCTGATGCTGGCTCAAAGTGAGTGCGAAGCTCTGGTACAAGGAAAGAGGGGAAGAACAAGATTTTTTTGATAATTCTGTCTTCAGAGGTCATGCAGTTTGTTCTTCATTACTGTGGGTGGGCGAGGCTGTTTGCATAATATGCTTTATTGCAGCACTGAGCAGTGGGGTAGTGAAGCCTCGTGTGAGCTGGAGCACAGATTCTCTGGTATTGGTTCTAGAATGGGCAGTGCACCAGCAGAGGTAGAGCTGTAGGTCACAGCTGTAGCAGGGACAAATATCATGAGATGAGTAGTAAGACAGTTAATAAAATATGTTAAGGAGAAACTCCTGAAAGCTTGCATTTTTCCTAAATAGTAAAAAAAAAAAAATTGGTGTTTTTCCCTTATGCCCTGGGCCAAAGACTGTACAAAGCACCCCTCTTCTCCAGGGAGCATTTCTAGCCACAGTTCTCAGAACTTGATGCAGGTGGCCACCCTTATTACCAAAGAACAGTTGCCATTTCTCTCATAAAAAGTCCTAAAAAATTTGGCCAATTTGGCTTTAAAAGCTGTGGCAACTTTGGACTGAGAGGGTTCACTGTCACAAAGTCTCTCAGAACATTCCTATACTGGAAGGGGTGCTCAGCATTTAAAGAGTTACAAAACTACTTGCATATTTCCAGCTTAACTCATTCTTTGACAGTTCTTAGACACTTATCTTCCTCCTCCTAGTGGTTTTCTCTGTTGTCCATCTGTGGGCCAAAATCATCCTCTTCCTCATAATAATACACTCCCTTCTACACATCTGTTCCACAGCTCAATAATTTTTCAGAACACATAACCAGACCTGTGCAGTGTTACCCACCCTGGATCTCATTAATATGCACAGATAATTTCTTTCTTACTAGAAAATCTTCAGCTTGGACTGAATTTAATTTGCCTTTTTTTGTCATGGTTGGACCACACTGGGCGTGCAGAACCACTGGTTATCTCCTCATTATGTGCTTTTGTACTGCAAGTACAGCATTAATCCTCCAGATCAACACTTCTTTCTCTGCAACACTCCGACCCCATGACTTTGATGAGTAGCACATGGGGTGCAGTTAATGGAATGCTGACAGATTGAACATCTGAACTGTTCCATTTGCTACAACTCTTTGATATGCAAAAAAAAGGATTATTTTCAGCTGCTTTGATTTACCTGGAATAAGAATAGTGACTGCTGCTTGGACTGCACGGCGGATGATGTTATCCATTGCAAACATCCAATGGGGTCTTATTAAGTGATTTCTTAATACTTTGTTCACCTGTAAAAGTAGCAGCAAACACCATTTGCTCGCACCTTAGGAAGGAGAATCCTGTTTTCCAATAGTCATAGTAAGCTTTAAAAGGTAAAAACTGCATGCAGCACTAAAACCCTCCCACCTTTCAAAGTCTAAGCAACAGATTTTATGCTTTTAGGCTACAGCTTTCAAACTATTTCAAACCAGACTGTGACATTCAAACCCTTCTAACACTACAACAAGGGAGAGGAATGAGTAACAGCGGGGAAGCTGTGAATCCCTGGGGTGAGCTTTGTCCACAAGCAACCTGATGTAGTGGAAGATGTCCCTGCCCATGGCAGGGGAGTTGGAAAAAGGTGACCTTTAAGGTCTCTTCCAACCTAAACCATTCTGTGATGCTTCAAAGAACTCCTCTGCCCCTGCACCGGGAAAGGAACTCACCGCATCCTGGAATCCAAATAGCACCAGATGAATCTGATTGATGGAAGTGCTGTCGAAGTCCAAATCCATTTTCAACTTGGATATAGTGGAAGCCATCACTCTCTGCTCAGGAGAGTGTATGAAGTCCCTTAAAATCCCAATAATCTGCTTGATGTGGTCCACTGAAAGTTGCAGTTCTTCAGAGCTCTGGAGAAAAGATAACGAACATATATCAAAGGAATCCCAGAGTCATTAAACATCTATTTAGTAGCATTAATATTCCTAGGGTTACATCGCTTTGCTTATGTGTATTTCACGTTGACGCACAGAATCACAGAACTTTTGTTTCTGCAGAGTCTCTAGTTTTTATCTTTTCCTAAAAAAAAAAAGAAAATTTAAAGAGTAATTTCTATTTTCAAAAAAACCCCTAAGTCTACTGCTACTGTGGCCGTCACAAAGGGAAGAGGTTCCAGATCATATCTACACATTCCTGCAATGCACTGCAGAGGGCAGTTCTTCTCCATAAAAACGGCAAAATGAGTCACTAAGAGACCCACTTTTTTAGATGCTATCCTTTGAATAAGCTGAATCTGGATTTATATCTAATCACGCAGATATTTGATTTCCTTAGGGAAAAAAAGTATGTTTATATATGCATTTATCCCAAGTCAGAAAAAGGTCTAAAATGACACAATGATTCACCAGTGTTCATTCTATGATTTGCACTCCATAACCCCCACAGTTAAAGACATCCAAGTGTCTGTAAGAACAACCTGTGTAATTAAAAGGTAAAGGGAGTATTACATAAATTATGGAAAAGAGATTATTACAGCAGTGCTACGAAACAGCTGGAGACTGAACCAGTACTTGCTGCTACTGAATAATCCTTCATTGCCAAAAATATTTGGAGCCCTGATTATTTCTGACCCTGAATTTTAATTGTTTGTAAGGCTATCAGCTGTTATGCAGTTCAAGCCCACAGCAGAAATTTACCCCAGTTGCTTCCCCAGCCTGAGTTTGTGGTCTGTAGAGCCCTAGAGGAACCCCTGCAGTGCAGTTTCCTGGGGAAGGGAGCATGGGGAGCAGGAAACCCTGGGCTGTGCAGAGATGACCACGGAGCAGCAGGACCTGACAGCTGAGCCACAAGTGTCAACAGCTGCCTGGGGACACCACAGCAAGAGTCAGCAGGCTCCCCTTTATGGGAATGCAGTCCAGGTGAAAAACTACAGCTTTAGTAAGAATAAATGACGGGAGAGGTACATGAGAAACAGTGCGTTGATTTTTTCTTGCTCCTCTTTACAGTCCCTAAGCCTTCCCACTCAACCTTCCCCTCTCCAGAAAATCTATCTTAGCTTTTTTAAGATTCGTGTACTGTGATCCTGGCACCTAGTTAACAAAAGTTTTAATAAAAATTGTTTATCAGTTCTCTACCTTCAAAGCAGAACATACCTATTACTATGTGTTGTTCTAGCTCCATAACCTAAGAGCCAAAAGAAAAGGCATCAAAACCACCCAACCCACCAACCTCAGTCCCCCCCAGCCCCCCATCAAATGCCCAAACCTCTCCCTCATATAAAACCAAGAGCCCATTAGCAGCAAAAGGTGATGTTTGCTACCCATTCACACAACAGCAAACAGCTCACACAGTTACAGGTCTCAAGAAATTAAAGATAGTCAGAAGGAACAATCCAAGCACCCTCACTTATTCATTTTCAGAAAAGAAATAATACTACTTGGCTCATTATTTTCCTTTCAACATGGGAAAAGGCAAGCTGAAGTGAAATTACCTGTGCAATACACTCCTGCAAATTGGAAGCAACTTTATCCTGTTCTTCCTTAAGGATTTTGTACAGGATTGCTCGGCGTTCGCTGTCCTTGCGCAGCAGGAACAGCCCAGAATCCTTATCCTCCACGGAAGGCGAGGCACTCCTGTCCTCCGAGGCCGAGCCCTCATCAGGGACGCTGTGGCCGCCACCCGGCACAGGCACAAGAGAGACCTCAGCATTAGCAAGGCACCAGTACGGCCAGAAGGGAGCAAGGACACTTCTGGGGTTAAAAACTCAGTTCAAACTACAGCAGCTCAGATCCTCTGCTGGCTCAAAACCCACACGGCTGATTTTCCCCTGCTAAGAAGCTGGCATTAATGTCAGTTTTGGGGAGGAAAGCTGAAACTACTAATTTTTTTCTGGATCCATACTGTAACATACTCATTTGAAAGTATTGCTTTGTGGTCTGGGAGAAGCAGAACTGTATTTCTGCTTCCCCTTTCCCCCATTTTGTTATGAGTACATGGAAGGGTCAACTCCTCACTTAACTCCTAAATCCATATCCACTCAATCAATAAGACCACTGACATTTACTCATTGGAGGAAAGAAAGTATATAAGTACATGGAAACCTTAAAGGAGAGGAATCATTGCTCATTATTAAATATAGACAATATTTACATTAACTGGTAATCTGTCTATGCAACTTACTGATTAACACACCTGCTAACCTAACCATTACGTGAAAAAATTGCCCTCAGATAAAATAAAATGTGAATTAAATCCACACAATCCCTCAAGTGTGTCAAGTGAGAAGCAAATATTTTACCTTAGTAAATGAGAAATGGGATGCTTTGTCTGAATCTCTGAAATGGATCTCTTTGGCCTTTCAAAAAACATGTCATGCTGTACATCAGAGTCTGGTGAAACAGAGCCATGCTCACTGCTGCTACTGCCAGCCTGTTCCCCATGGACTGGCAGTGGGAGGGATGTGTTACGATTATAATCTAGGAACAGACATGGTAAAATGTGTGACAGAACTCAGCCAAAAAGGGCAACATGCTTTGAACAGCTGTGATCATTTTCACTGATATCAAGACCTCATTTTGCAAAATGGCTGAAGGAGAAGTAACCTTGTTGATAAAAAGCAGGAACACAACTCAAAATCATTGCATGCATAACCAATAAAAGGTTTTAACAAACTAACTGCTAAACCCAAAGACAGCAGATACTCACAGGAAATGCCATTTTGTTACCCTCTCTCACACGTACACACAATCCCCCTTGGTGCTGGGGGCACCAAGTGGCTCAAGTGGATATGAGCAGTTTAAAGAGCCTGAATCAAACTAAGAGATTCATCTTCTGCTCCACCACAGCCATCTCTAAGCAGAGAGCACTCTACTACCTGCCCTCCTCACCTCTGTGTTAATGGGCATCAAACTGCCCTCTCCACACCTGAGATACCTGCCTCACTGTCATGTGCCCCTGCCCTCAGCAAGGACTCTCCCTCTCAGCACTGGCCTGAAGGAAATCTCTTGTCCCTTTCCAATTAATCTCAAAAGTAAGAAAAAAAATTAAAATTTTTTAAAACCCCCAGATGTTCAGCGTTTGCTGTAATCCCGATTGCCAATGTGCAGTATGGCAGGAAAGGTAAAGAAGTTCTCTCAACCCAGGGTGAACATATCCATGGAGCTAAAATATGACAAAAGTTTTTGATGCTTGTCACTACAAATTCTTGGAGGTGAGGGAGGAAGAGAGCTAGAAGTTGTTCAGAAAGCTCTGACACTCCATGGCATGACTGATGTCCAAAGGGCTGAGGTTAAACAGTCACAGAAATGAAACAATGTATGTCACCTTGTGAAACCTGGTGCAAGGCATCTCAGTAGGACAGAAAATTGAGAGCTGCTGTCCCAAGAGAGTAAGGGCTGAGATATGTTCTGGGCTGCCTTTATTGTTGGAAAGAAAAAAGGGATAGGGATGGGATGGAAAGATGGGGACAAAGCTGAAGAAATTGGAGGTGAGGGAAACAACAGAGGAAGAAGATGGGGAACTGCTGCAGCTGGGACTGTGGTAACTGCTGGGCCAGGACCTGCCTTGGGCCACCAAACTCCCCCTGGGGATGGCTGCACAGCCAGCACAGCTCTCCCCAGCTCTGGCACGGAGCAACACACTCTCAGCTGCAGGCAGGTGCCTTTCCCTCTCCTCACCCAATGCACAGTTCTCATAGCACTTGCCCACTCTGCTCATGTCCATGGCCAGCACTGAGCTCACTCCCTGCAGCACCACAGATCCTCAGGCCACCTGAAGGAGCTCCATAACCTCATCAGTGAGTGGGAGAAGACAAGGAGGAAGGCAGGAGAAGGGAGGGGTGCACCTCCCCTGATGTTTGACAAAGAGCCTGTTGTTCCTGAGGCTGCTAACAAGGCAAGCTCCACACTTTCTAACGCCATGCAATTTTTCCAGGAAGACATCCTCAAGAAAGAGCTGAAAAGCCGCAAGAGAAGATGATTGCTGTGGGGCAGAAGGCTACAGCACGCCAACACCTCCTGAATGCCACCACCATGGCTGAGCAGCAGGAGCTCTCCTGTTATCCCAGTGTTACTGCAGGGACTGGAGTTCAGTTCTCAGTGCCCCTCAGGACAATGGGTGATGCCCATTTCCTCGATGAAACCAATTCAGCTAGATGGTATAAATTCCTTGCTACTTTTTCCCCTTAGAATTCCATTCTTTCAAAAGTTGGTTGTTGAGAGGGGAAAAGCTCAAATAGGAAGCACTTCAATTTGCATTGGGAGTGTGTGTGTGTGCAGACCGGGGAAAGAAGCAGAAAGACCACTGGCTTTCCCTGTTTTGAAACAGACAGCTCCTTCCTATGATTTATTTGGCAGGTCTATATTAAGGTTCGTTATCTTATCACTGAGCAAGTGGCTGATACATTTGCGGGGGGGAGAGAAGAAGAAACATACTATGCAGATAAAACAACCCACTAGACAGGTACTTCAGCACCTTTGTGCCAAATTTCCACGTTAATCAAGTTTGAAAATGCTGACCCAAACACCTAATAGACGCACATTTTCAGGTGTCAAACACCTACCCCATTAAACCTCTGAAGTGTATATAACTGCAAATCTAAAATGCTGAACTGCTTTGGCAAGTCTTCATCAAATGTCACTTTTCTAACTTTAATTCACTACAAATAAGGCATTTATTTCTGGGGAGAGGAAAAATGGCCTTGGGAGGTTTCAGCAAGTAAAATACAAAATAAACAAGGCACTGTATTTTCTGGGAATTATTAAATTTAAATATGTGTAATTACAAATCACAGACATTTTCAATAGCTGAGTTCCTGCTGTCTTCCTGGCACAAGAAATGTCCTTTGTAAAACAAAGTGCTTAATGATTCCAATCTTTTATATAACACTTAATGATGATGTTGACTTGGATTTGGCTGATAATTCCTTACCTGAAGGTTTGAATGCAATTTTGCTTTTCTTGCCCTTGTTCACTTGCTTCAGGAAAGAATCTCTGAGCAAATCAGATGCTGTAACACGTTTACTAGGATCAGGTTCAAAACAGAGCAAAATAAAGGCCTTTGTTTCAGCAGACACTGATTCTGGAATTTCAGGATGAATCTTAAACATCCCAACCTGCAAGTAAAACACAACTACTAATTATTTTTATGAAACAACTGCAAGGAGACCATGGGCCAAAGCTCTTATAATACAATCACTCACACTTCTCCTGACTCTTGTGGAAAAGGAGTGAGTGATCCAGGTACCACATAAAGCAGTGAAGTGACAACAAGGTTCTAATCCTGTTTTATTTCATTGCAGACATGGTGTGAATATCCATGTGATATTACACAAATGTCAAGGTATGGATGTATCTAATCATCTGCTTTCAGGCAATCTCAGGATCTGGGCATTATTGACACCAAGTGCTTCAAATACTCCTCCTCTTACGAGCTACAAATCCCTCCAGCTATTGCACAGGTTTCCCCATCACCCCTGCTCAGAACTGTGTCTCTCAGCTGCTGCCTCCTCCAGCACATTTGTGCCCAAGAACAGCAATAATTTCCTCCTCTAGCACCAGCAGCCTGTGGCTGCACCTGTTCTGCTCCTGCCACTGCCAAATTTCCTTGCACCAATATGCACAGTGACCTTGCCAGACCTTGTCACCACCCCCGCTCTCGGGCCAGATGCCTTTCCTAGCCTTTCAGTGTTAGTTAATTGAAAATCACATGATGTCCAAAGGTTGAACAAGACCCTTGTTAAACCATTCTTTAAGTAATGACTCTTTTAAGTCATTACTTAGAAGAGTCTCTTTTTAAGAGTCTGTCTTTAAGTAATGAAAAATCTGCTTCTACATGTTGCTCCCCAGTGATTTTTCCAGCTCCTCACTGCCTTCTTATTCTCTAACGTCAGTCTGGCAGAACTGTTTGGAAGCCAGAGCTGTACAACCTGTGTGCACTGTATGCACATGTCTGGAGAGATTATGGCTTGTAGTCTCAGCATCTTTACACAAAACACATCCTGGAGAACAAGCACAAAGATAGTGTCCACAAGGGAGACAGGAGCCCAGCAGTTAAACAAGTGCCAGCTGCTTTCAAATAATCTCATTACAGAGCTGCATTAACACACTCTGGCACCATTAGGCACTCACAATACTGGTTCAGCTTCAATGCAAGATGAAGCAAAAAATGCTGAGCAGTCCTGCTTCTGTTTGAATGACAGTGCAGTAATAAAATGCTAATAGGGCTTTAAGGCTTTCCAAACCATGACTCTAAGCACATTTAAGACCCAGTGTCACAAAATGGCAGTACTCTGGTGCCAGGTTTCATACTTATGCACTAAACAATAATTTAGAAAAATTCCAAACCAGGACCAGGAAGTTTCAAAGATTATCTCTGATCTTATTTTAATTCCCGTTGCACAAGAGGAGTAAGTTTTGTCACAATCACCTGCAAATTCTGTGGCAACATTAGTGTACTTTGTCTCCACTGAATGTCATTTGTTTGTGCTCTTTTGACACAGACGCACACGTTCTATGCTCACAGAATAAACAACATACAATGCACACCCAGCCAGGACCTATCCACTTCTTAGTTTACTATAGACCCTTTTTTCTGCTTGGCCCAACTCTTTGGTCACTTGCAATTTCTAAAGTGACTGCACAGGGAGATTTAGACCTTCCCTCTCCTCACCTGCCCTATGCACAACAGAGCATTCATGTGTGGAGGTGGGGACCTCAAAAGTTCAGTATTCCAAGTTTGCCAGACTTCTTTTTACATGCTCACCCAGCCAGCCTGCTTCAAAACCAGCTTCCACCTTGCTCACTTTCATTACACAGAAAAAGAAAACATGGTTTGCAATCTATGGTGCCTAGCAAGATGCAGCTCCAAACAGGTCCCAGCAGAGCCAAGAAACAAAACCAAATGCCTGCCTGTAGTACATTAACACAGTCTGCAATAAGAATGCTAAAAAACTTTCCCACATCCTTGAAGAAAAAAAAGGCAAAAAAAATATTTTAAAAAATGCCAACCCTGAGACTTCAGAGCACAGCTATGTAGCCTGGAAGTGGTTCTCAGCAGAAGGTAGGAAAAGCACAATCCTGCCAGAGCTTACCTCGTGAACCTGCACAGAGCTCATCAAGCCCCCAGAACTGAACCAGTACTTCCTAAGTGTTCAATAAACTGTGCTGAAAAATAAGATTTGTAATTCACTGAACAGTTCAACTACATGCCAGGTATATCAGATGAAAAGGCATCTGCCAACAGAATTGTATCTGACATTTACAGTGATCTGGAAAAAAGTCTCCTTTTGTGGTTTGGCTCCCTCAGGAAAACTTCAGTGAGCCATACCATGGTCACCCAGACAGCTTCTTTTGAGGTGTGTCACAAGTTGACAGCACCAAGGTGACATATTATACCACTGAAATAACTGCATCAAAACCCATAATCATCCCTTTCTTTGCCTTTTAGCTGTGGTGCATGGGACAACTCACAGGCCCAGTATGACGTATGGCATTACATGTCATGCTGAACTGCAGCCCAGATTTCTATACCTATTGATAAAGATCTGATTTTGACACAGGTTCCATTAATGATACTTATGCTCACATCGTGGCTTTCAGCAAGATACATGAAAAAATTATAACATTGGTAATTTAAAGCAGTTTGCTGGGTTTTGGACAGGATATTTTCCCCACTATAAGAATGAGAATTCTGAAGCATAAGTGAAAACTTAAGTGCTTTACTAAAGGTCTATTGCAAGCCAGTGGAAGAATTTCAGTCTACTTATCTGACACATCATAGCTGTTACATTCCTGTTAGTTACAGAGCTAGAACAAGTTACTTTTTAAAAACTTTATTATCAAAATCATCTGAAGAATTCTCAACTGGTGATTTGTGCCTTTGAAAGCAGATACACTAAGAGAAACAAAGTAGTAGAGACAACAGGCTACTGAGGAGGTAGGTCTGACCTGAAGGACTTGGAATGTAAAATACAGACTATTTTACTCCTTTAAAACATGCTGGAAATCCTGGAAAGCTATTCTCCTGCCCTTTTCCATCACGTCTTCCTGCATCCATGTTGCAGAGACTGGGCCTTTGAAAGATTTTTCTTCGGAAAGGAAGCTTACAAAAATGACTTCAAGGAACAGAAATAACTTGTTTGTCATTATTGGGGAGAATGTTTACAAGAAGGAAATCATAAACCAAGGAGATGAAAAAAGACAGATAATACTAGTTTTCATAAGTCTTCACTCATTTTTCAGATTGCTGCTCTGAGTCATGACCTACTTCCAGCACAAAAATAGCTGAACACCCCCTAAAGCAATACAGCTTGCAGAAGGGAAGGATCTTCCAATGAGAGTTACAAACAGGTCAGACTATGGCTTTGTGCAAAACAACCCACGTAACACAATGTTACTACCAATCATTATTATAAAATGAAGCCATATTTGAAAATTCATCAACTCTAAAGCAAAAAAGCTGTATTTACTTTAAACATTGCAGCTTGAGGCTCCCCTAGTTCATGAAATGGAGGTTTGCCTGTTGCCATCTCAATAATGGTACAGCCCAGTGACCAGATGTCAGCTGGAGCACCATATCCTCGTGGTCCTTTATCGATGATTTCTGGAGCCATGTACTGCAAGGTTCCTGGTCAGGACAAAAAGAGCAGTCAAATGTATAGTCTTCATTCTTATTAAAGAGGATTAACACAACACTCAGCAAGCCAAAAATTGTCAAATGTAACCTGTATAGTCAAAATGCTCAATTTCTCATATCAGCACTGAAAACTAGACATAAATTTATGTTTTAACATCTTTTTTATAAACTATCTTTTTGCCCCTGCTTTCTAACACAAGGTTTCAAATTGCTGAAAGTCTATGCATCACATAATCCAACAGCATCCTCAGAAAATAAAATTTTATCAACAATTTTTGCAGACACCAACTTTTAAAGATTATGCATGTAAGAGATGGCAAAATCTGAGAAGTGACAGATAGTCTTCATGAGAATATTTTTTCATATTTTACCCCAATAATGAGAACACTCATTAGGGAATTTCAAACAGTTAGCTTGAAAAAAAGCCATTTTTGAAAATATAGGGTAAAAAATAAGAGAACCCCTCCTAATTTGTCTAGAATTCCAGGATGCCTTGGATGTGCTTGAGATTTCTGACATCCCAGGTTAGCAAAAAAAACCCCAAACCCCACAAACCAGCCTGTTAGAATTTTTAAAGCTATAAATACTGACAAAATAAGATCCTGTCTGTAGACAATCTGTTCGTTGGGTTTTATAATTAATACCTCAAAACTTAAAGTGTTCCTAAGTTTGAGTTTGGTTTCCTGCACTTTTAAACATATATCTAGAAAATCTGCATGTGTAAGTTACTAATATCAGGATTGTTAAATAAAGAAGTTGCTGTATTCAAGTGTTTCTAGATGCAATTGCAACAAATCAATTGCTACTTAATGAACACTTAAAAGAAAAACTTTTACCCCAAAAAAGTAAAGTGGAAGAGAGTTACATTTAAAAAAAAAAGTAAAGAAAGCTATCAAGCCTATGTTTATGATGATCACAGTTGCATTTACTCTCCCTGAAAACAGAGACCCAGCAGTGTTTTCATCACTAACCCAAAGATCCTCTTGGCTCAAATGCTAAATCTGTCATGAAAACCCTTATAAATACTGCTAGATTAATCTCACCTGTAAATGTTTCAGTGCATGGATTGATTCCTGCCAGCCGTTTGGAAGTACCAAAATCTGATATCTTAACCACGCCACTGTAGGTGTTCACCAAAACATTGTCCCCCTGTGGTTTGGATAGGAGAGGGAAGGAGGAGAGGGTGTGAGGGTGGAGGAGGAGAGAGGGAGGCAGCAAACAGGGAGGGGAGACATATGAATACAGATTCTCAATCTCAGTACTCCTTCAAGTTTGCATTTATCTTTGTAATACACCCTTCCACAAAAGAATATTCCAGGAGCATCAGGAGTTGGTTTATGCTTTCCCTTTGTTTTCAGCTTCCATAAAATCCTATTAAAAATTCTACTTCAGATTAGAGCAAAACTAACTGAAGTAAATAAGATAAAAAGCAAATCAAACAAGACACATTAAAGGAAAAGTTACCTTTATATCTCTGTGTACAATCTGGTTCTCGTGGAGATACTTAAGACCTTCCAGAATCTGCTTGGTGTAAAATTTAATTGTAGGTTCTTTCATTGGGCCCCACTTAGATCTTAAAAGAGCTGAGAGGCTGCCTACAGGAGTTTAAGAAGAAAGTGTATCAAGACAGTGAAATCCCCAATGAATATGAAACAGTTAAGTCTGCATGAAGCCTTTGCTCAATTTCATAGTGTAAAAGAAAAGCAGTACCTATGATTTAAGCCAAATTCTTGCTAGATCACTCAAAACAAGTAAATTGCTGCTGCTCTGGACTGTTTATTTCTTACTGCCAGGTGAGGTTCTACTTCCATGACAAGAATAAATGTTCTGACAGGGCCGGATCCATCCCCCTCACTTCAGTGTAACAACTGCTGAGACTACAACTGCTAGCACTCATTTAGCCCTTAATGAACAAGGACCAAAGGTAACACTGTACCATGTTGTACATTGCACTTCATGAACCACAGGTATGGGCAAAGAGAAGCTGATTTTCTTGAGGCAGGGAGGGTAGAATCAAAAACAGAAAGAGCCTTTTCTTTGCAAATATGGGATTAACTTCTGGCAATATTCAGAGACAGGAAAGAAAGCTCTTGAAAAACACCCTCTGAATGGATGTTCAGAGTCAGGGATAGGCCATCCACACATTCCCAATTCTAATAAAACTAATCTTTAAACAACACAAATATTTTAATCATAAGGTGAAATAAAGAACAGTTTTGCTTATTAAGCACAAAATAAACTAAGTACAGTAGGTGTACTTAAGGCCAGAAAAATTCAGCTAAAGGAACTTTCAGTCCACACCAACAGCTTTCTAAAGTGAAGTTTCCTCAAAGAATCTTGCATAATCTGAACAGTTGGTTCCTTTTTAAGACTGGCTGCAGAGTTTAAAATCTCTAAATTGGTTCAGTAATATCTTGCCATGAGCAACTAATCACAGACCACTTTACTGTGCATTTATGCACAGGAAATAACACCAGCTGACACTGTTAACAAGTGTGGGAAAACAAGTGGAAGTGTTGGTATAACCTCATCATATCTGCATGCATCATGCAGGTCAAAGAATCTCAGCTTTCAGGTGAGAAGGTCACAAGGATTCAAAAACTAAATAATTTCCCTACATCCCTAAATGCCCTGGATATGTTTAATTACACTTTGAATGCTTGCGTCTGGACCTTTCTTAGAAAACTGAACTTTCCCCCCCGCTTTTTCTTATTTCTGTTTTTATTTTGCAAAATTAAAATCATGCAAAATTTAACTCATTCTGACATATCCTTGACACTGAAGAGTAAACATCAAAAGGGCGATGGAAACACTGTAGAGAGGTTACAAAGGGATGTCACATCCTCTTCTTCCAGCAGAGAAGGCTGGAGGAGTGAAACTGGAAATTATGAGCAAGGGACACATCTCACTTTTATCTCTAATCTACCTAGGAAATAAATAGCCATGCTGTGTATATAGCAGTTAAAAAACAGTACTTAATTGCTCTGTCAGTGTTACTGTTCAAAGAGAAACTTAAACTGAAACCTCCAGTCATCCTTCAGATACACTTGAGCTCAATGGACTATACACCTCTAACTCCACTATTTTATAACACATGAGTATTTGAAACCAAATACTTTTAATTACTTCTCTCTAGGTTTAGAATTTTTACAGAAAGGGGAGAGGGTACTGGGACCTATACTCTTCAAATTTACTCTATGAGAAAAAAGACTTACACAGTTAATATCCCAACAGAAAAGCCATACAGAGTGCACAAATGCATTAAGTGCTTATCTAGTGACTTTCAGTAAGTTTGCAGTCCCAAATGCTTTTCCTTTGGCAGACCAAACTCAGCATGATACAAACCTCCTGGCACCTGCTCCATAAAAATCTTAATGTATCCATTTTCTGAAACAGATCCAAGATACTGGACAATGTTCCGATGCTTTAAATATTTGTGCAGTGCTATCTCTTCATGAAGAGGTTGAGAATACCTATTTAAAAAAAAAAACAAACCAAGGACTATTTCATCATGCAGGAAAAGGTTCTAGGCTATGCTTAAATGCTAGTTTGACAACAGAATGGATTTTAGGGATAGCAATCCAATTCTCAGCAAACATCTTGTCCATGACCTTCAAAATGCAGAGTGATTCACTGCCTATTCAGAAAAAATACAGAGATAGATCTCAGAGCAACCCCAGTGGAGAAACATGCCCAAGAATTTATATGTGCATGTCTTCTGTATCAATGCACAGCACTTTGACTCCAGAGCTACTCTCATGCTTTTTACCCTCCCCAAAAGAATACAAATGAGCTACAACTTCAACCTAAAACCAAAAACATGTCTTCTTCTAGAATTTAAGATATACATACAGATAATTAAACTGTAATATTTATGATATATAACACATATTTTCAAAAAGGTACTGTTGAATACTAGGAGGAAATAATAATTGAATTTCAGTATATTGGGATTTTATAAACTAACCACACAGAAACACATGCTAAGAAGAGCCAAGTTTTCAGAAAACAACTGCATTTTTGCTAACAGTGTGTATATAACAGTGAATTAGGTCTTACCTGCTGTCTCTCTCAGGTATTTCTTTGATGGCTATTCGGACCTGGTTGCTAAGGTCTCTTCCAGCATAAACTATTCCGTAAGTACCTTTACCTAGAACTACCCTGTCACCATTCTCATCATAATCGTATTCATACTGCAAGCAGAAAAGATAAACAAAGCAGCACAGAAATTATCACTAACGTTTGACATTCCAGCGAGCCTTAATCCCTGTTTAGTACAGCACAGAGGAGTTACTGCAGTGCAGCTGTAGGACAGCAGGTTACCCACCAGCCTCGTGCTTTACACAACTTGTAAAATGTCCATCTTACTCGCTTTGTAATACAATCTTCCTTAACTAACTTTGAGAATGATGCATTCATCCCAACAAGGAACACACCACTACACCAAATTCAATGAAACAGTGCTGTCAAAAGAAGCCATTCCTGTATCATCTCTACTGAGATGCTGAAGATCTGCTGACAAGGCCTTCAGAACACGTAAATATATGGAACATAAAATTTTGAAATCAATGGTTTAATAAATAGATAAAAGTAATATTCTCATTACAATGATTGAACATTAAGACCTTAGACTCTCATTTGAGCTTAGCCAGAGCAAAATTAATTTCTGACATACTCCCCTCTCATTATGAGCTTTTTCCAAAAGGCAGAAAAAAATGTTCATCTTGTCAAAGAATTATTAAATACATGAAATGGTGGTTTCCACTGCTGCTGAAAGATGCTGGATCATATTTCCAGCTGAATAAATCATTGCTGGTTCACTGACTTCAGTAAAACTACACTAATTTACACCACCTCATGGTCCTGTCCCATATAGTGACCTTGTGACAGAGCTCTCCTACTCTAGAGGAGTGAATGATGCTTGATGAAAGTGTACCCCAGACACTATATAAAACCAAATTTCTTATGGAAGTTGGGTTGAACAGCACACCCATGATTCAAATCAGGGAACTAACAAAGGATGAAAGGAACTGGACAGTTTCATAATCTCAGATATTGTCAGGAGTACACAGACCTCCCCTAGTATCTTCCCACATCCAAGAGGATGTCCCCTATGGGAAAACTGCAGGGTATTCTCTGTGGCTTCATATGATTGCCCTATTAAAAAACAAACAACAAACCTTTCTACAACAGACATAACTATGACTTTTCTGTCAACGATCACTTTTTCTGCGTTGTCCAATACAACCCTCTGATATAGAATACAGCCTTGGGATATCTCTTTGAAGTGCCTTCCCTGTTCACATTGCAGCTCTGCTGCCGCAGTGTCCATGTGTCACTGACATTCCCCCTCTTCACCTCGGCAAAGACGGCAAGTTTCATGCTGCTGTACGGAATGTGCTAAAGGAAACCCGTCTGTCGTTTATCCTAACAGCACATTCTGCTCAGTGGGACTGAACTGGAGTGAGCACAGCTTTAGCACAGTTTCATTTACTGCATTTCAGCACTTCACGGCTCACAACACAATCTCGTTACACGATAGGCATGACTGACCCAAAACGCCATATGTAAAACTTGTCAGGTTCTTTGGTAGGAGCACATCCAGATTTCACACTATCATATGACATAAAACTGTGCAGAAAAAAGACAGCAGTCACATTGCAGAATTTAGGATTGACAGCAGCCCCATCTGCAAGAGACTGGTCCTAAGCCAACCCTTCACCGTGGAGAAACCTATGTTGTCCGGTCTGGGTCCCATGATACATGAAAATTGTTGGAATTTAGAGTTCAGTGCTAGTTAGTAGACAGTTTAATAGACTTGTATATACTTGATGCCACTTTACATTTGCCTCTTCTTGTCCCAACATCTACAAATAATGAATAAACCACTGCTGGTTGCCAAAAGTCTGAATAAGTGATCCACTGGCTGTGAAAGCCAACCATTAGGTACAAGTAAACAAGTGTTCATATCTGACCTTCTGTAGTGCAGAGTGTTCTCTAGAATATTCTATTTGGGGTACAGCAGGTACTCTTAAAGTGATAGGCACTTCCTCATATCAATATACAGAAGTGAATACCCTAAGGCAGAATGAAATGCAACATTCACACTCCTTCAAAATACTTGCTAGCTGTAAAACTAGGCTGCAGTTCACACATAAAATACAAAACCCCTTGCGACAACATTCTGATAAGGGTTCTGACTGAAATCAGATTTTCTTCTCCCAGACTTTGCAGCAGGTTATTTCTTCCTCTTCCCCAAATATAAACAGTTGTTTTATTAACAGTAAGAACTGCTTTTTCTGTACTAGTCAAGCCCATCAAGACCATACAAAGCTGCATTTTCCTTGTTGTCACTTCTTAAATGTAGCATCTCAAGCTGCAGGAAGGCATTAAGTGTCTTCATTCATTTATACACTAAACTAATTGTCTCCTTCAGAAATCCTGATCTCTGCTTTAGTGTCCTAACCTAAGACAGTAAGTACAAGGTGACAATTGTGAAAACTTCAAGATAGGTAGAATGATATAGCTTAAAGATTTAAAATAATTTCTTTAGTCACATCTCCACGTGTCATTCATTCATGTAGGACTGTCTCCTGCTATGCATTGTCAAATGATTTTTTCAGTTCAATTTTTAAAAGGCTCAAGCCATGGTGAGCTCACATCCTCTGAGAGACTGTTACACAGCTGAACAGACTGTGCTGCATGGAGATTGTCCTATTAGCTGAGTACATAATTATGTAATACAGAAATCTGCAGCTAGAGATAATGCCTGGTCTGTACCAAGGCAGAGCCCTGAAGCTGTGTCAAGAGCACAGATGTATGTATTAAAGTGGGCTTAACAGATGTGCGTATTTGTCCTTTTCACTTGGGGAAAGGATTCTGTAGCCAAACAAACTCCAATGCAAAAACTCATCTTTCCCACTATATGCAACTACATTCAACAGTACAGCAGAGAGTTTTATATTTTCTTTTTCCTCCTCTGAAGCCTCAAGTCCTACAAAATGCTCACTACCATGAAGAGCTGCTCTGAATCATCAGCCTAAGAGAACTGCTGGAATGAGACACAACCAGAAAGATGCCCAGCTCAAACAAGCCACAGGAAGGTTTTCATGCTCATGAATCAGATTGATTAAATTTGCTTGACCACAAATAAAATTTACAACCTACTATGGTGGCTTTTCATATTTCAAAACAAATAAAAGAAGAATAATAAATACCAGATATGTATTTAATGCTACAAATGTGGACATCTGCTATGAGTCACTTTGTCTTATGAAGACATGGATTCACCTATCCCAGCCTGAGGCCACATAAAATGTGAATAACCCTTTCCAAGTTGGTTGTTTTTCCTTTTTTCCTCTCTGTACTAATTATAAAGAAAGCCTATAGCTACTGCATTCCTAACATGGATGTTACAGTGATAAGAAAAAAGCACAGTTCATTAACCTGATCCTAAATATCTGCAATATCTCCGGGACAGAAGCCTGTCAAATGAAATTACCTGGCGTAGTAATGGTATCAGGTACCAGCTAGAAAAAATGAAGTACCTTTTTAAATGGCTTTTTCCCTTACATTTATTTAATATTTTACCTTTTTTATCCACTTGAGCCAGTTCATATCAGTTGATTCTCATCTCTACATTGTTTGCAAGAAAATGCAAACACAGTAACACACTTCATTAAGGATTTATACAGTTTACAGGAGTAACAGGCCCACTTCATAAAAAATGTGTGTTTTTTCAAATGAATGAAAATCTCATGTACAAATAATTTTGAAAGAGTTTAAATTTCATATACAATTAAGGAGTTTAAATGCTATTTATCTTTCTCCTATACTGATATGAAAGTTCAGGGAAGACTGAGAACAAGTTTCAAAGTTCTTAGATCTTTTATCCTTGACATACCTCCAATGTGTCTCCATCTATTTCTCCTTCTAGTTCCAAAGTACTGCCAACTGCATCAGACAAAAATTCTTTCACCAAACCACAGAATCTAAAAAAGAAATAAACAGCACAACATCAAAGAAGAATACCCTTTTGGAAGCAGACTAAACAGATTCTTTGCAAGCTGGGCTTTGCTTTCAAGCTAATAAACCGACTAACATGTTCATAGGTTTATTTCATTACTAGCTTTCTCCATATTTATCCCATTTTAAATGATGAAGAACATCAAACACACACTCAAAAGATTCATTATTTATAAAATTATTTTATTTGCTGTAGCAGAACCCAATAGTTACTTGTTATTGTAATTGCATAGTAAAATCTTGGTAGATCCAACTCAAGTATTCTTTCAGTACATGTTTCACTGCAAGTGTGATTACTCAGTATTTCAGAAAATCGGATGTTGTAGCTTCTTGTCAGGTACTCAGAAAGCCAAAAGTATAAAAGTAGTAATGTGGTTAGAAGAACGGAGTTTTAACCAATTTCTAGTTCTCTGGGGTGGAGATACTTAAGTACAAGAACATTTTTTTCTGTAGTTCCCTGCCTGAGCCACTCTTTTTTTTCCAAATTCTATAAGAAATGGTTAACAATTATTAAAAAACATTATTAAATATTCATAATTTCATTTCATACATCTCTTTCATGAAATAACAGAGACACATCTCTGGAACTGACTCCTGTAGTGCACTGAATAAGGCATTAAAAATGTGACCATGTTTCATGACACACAAATTGCATTGCCAAATTAAGGCTGAGAAGGTAACATTAATTTTAGTGTTTCCTACCTTTTATGCAATGCACTCTGCAAATTTTCTTTAACCTGAGTTTATTCCATGTAATACATAGATAGTAATTATTGCAAGAAATAGTGAATATACTGTTATACTCCAAAACCCAACATGTATTAACAACTCCCTCCTACATCATTCAGAAGGTGTATTTCCAACTACCAGTCACAAGGCAGAATTTGGTCTGTAAAGATTTAGCCCTAAAATTCAGTTAGCCTGCTTACTTTTTAGAGACAACAGATCATCAGGAAATATTTGACTACAGGTACAATTAGTAACACGGATCTGTGACACAATGTAAGTTAAAACGTCTTGTTACACTTAGATACTCTTATTTAAATCAAACTGAACACACACCTAAGGGAACCTGAAACAATGTAGTACCTTACATAACATGGCCAAGATAAAGAAAAATAAGATAATAGTTGTAAGTTATATTAAGCTGGTTAAGCTTTTTTCAGACAAAATGATTTGTAGATATACTAATCAGAATCACATAGGAACTATAATGGGAGCTCTCATCACCTTAAACATCACTGAGTTTACATTGCTTCTTCATCAAGACAAAATAAGTGAAGAAATAAATAATCTGTTTCTCAAGCAAAAATATTGGTTTTCAATCTTTACAAAATCTATTTTATTTAGGATATAGATGAGGCATGCAACACCCACACAAACTGAACTTACCTACTACACTGGTTTTCTGTAGAAAAATATATTTGAAAGTCATCATAGTTGTCATGAACATAAAGAAAACAACATCGTTCGTCAAACTTGGAAATGCTGTAAAATTCACATTAGGAAAATATTATTTTGGATATAACTATTAGAAGAAATAGGGCAACAAGGAGGGTTTTTTTAATTATGAACACTTAAGAAACATATTTTTCACAGTTAATAACATCAGAGAAGCAGAATGCAATTATACATATTTTCTTTATAACTAGAAGTTTTCAGTTTCTTTATATATTCTATAATCCTATCCCCAATTGGATAAATAAACTACTGCTTACTTTGGTAAAATACTAGTTTATCTGAAGTGTATTGAGGTCGGTTTGTTGTTCACCTCCACGTCCACTTTTACACAATTCCATCAGACTCCTTGGTATTTGATGACACCTCAATGCAAAGTGAATTGCTTTGACACTAATTCAGCGATCCAGAAAATCTTGCTTTAAAGACTGAAAAGTATTTCAGGTTTTTATAATTCCATTGCAATAAAACTGAACTGGGAAATACCAACAGTGTAGCAGATCCTTCTCAGTCTATACTTTTTATGGCCTTAATACTGATAAACAAGTTTGGGGATGATCAATATTTACTCCAAATTGCAGCAGTAACTCTGAAAAAGGGATTATTTATTGCATATTGCGTCTTGCCAGTGCCATATATATCCCATCTAAATGCACTGAAGCCTAAAAGTGAAATGCCATAAAACACAGTATCAATATGAAAATAAATTTAGGAATTAATCTCTTATCCCAAACACTTGCACTTCAGTATTTTGCTACATAATGCCAAGTTGTTAGGCTTATTAAGGTATTTTTGTGCCTTAAGTTAATAAAATATCTTAGATTCTTGCCTGATCTGTTTAATCAAACTCTTCTATTTTGCTTATCCTTTGCTGAGCCAGTTAGTTAAAATAACATGACAGTAGACATGCAGTAAAGTTGCCACATGTTACATGACCAATTGATGTTGCTTGTTGAAGCATCATTAAGGACTATGTGGAAAATGTTCAACAAAATCCAAATTTTGTCTGAAGAATTTTTTAGAAATATGTGAAAATACACTATGCCCTTCTTTAGTTTCATTTAGTATAGCAATTCCTAGTCTAACAAGTCAGACGAGCACGTATCTGACTTGAGAACTAAGAGACAAAGCAAGGTGATTCTTCCAGGGGCAAACAGAATACACAAGACAGTGTCTGAGTAAAAATACTGCATTATAAACAGTGTCATGTATGGTGTATATAAGATGAACTTGTTAGCATAAATACAATTTAAGGGTCTTGAGAGAGTGTATGTTAACTGAGACCATAATTTTTTTTTAAACTAATGCAATTTCAAAAGTATAGAAATTTTAAGTTTTCACATACAAAGCAAACATCTAACTCCACTAAATTTAAAGAAGACTGCCTCTTTGAACTTTTTAATCCTCAGCAGTGATTAAAAATCAAAGCAAATGAAATTAATTGCTTGCTTCCTTTTGATTAAAGTCATCTTTCTCAAAGATTAAATTCTGTGCATTGTGTGAACTGAAGGTAATTAATATGGTACAAAAATGTTATGCTGAATTATGCTCAATCAGTTCCACAGACTTCAGTAATTCACATTGCCTTGGAGTAGTAGAATAAAATACCACATAAAATTCATTTTAACCAAAACCCGCTTTTTTAAAAAAGAAAATACTTGAGTTATGGTAGAATCTATGTCGAAGTCCAGTTTTAGGTTTTCAACCACCACTCACACTATTAAGAGAAATACTTTGTATAATTTGCCTATACAAGTTCGGGGAGACAAACTTGGAATCTAAAACTTCAGGCACTCTGAGTCCAGATCAAAGCCTAGAAGCCCTCTCCTTTCAGAACTCCAGAACCCATTAGGTATCTGAATTTATTCTTGTACTTGAATCAGAAGGTTTGTCAAACACCCAAGTTTATGCAGTCACACAAGCAGCCCCAGACAACAGTCATTTATGTGCCTAGAAAGGCCAGATCCACCAGCATAGTGACTCAGGAGCTCAGAAAGAAGACAAAAGCCCACCAGGTGTTCCCTGTACTTACAGTTCCTCTGGTTCTTAGCTGCAGCCTGCATAATTCAGACAGAGAGGAGATAGGTTTCATTTTTTTTCCTCGCCTGGTGCTCTGTGTCTCACCCTTCTGGCAGCAAAGCAGCCCAACTTAATATACATATGTTACCTTCTAAATGTAGTCATGCATTTTGCAATTGTTAAAAACAAATGTGAATACTTTCTATCCTTTCATACAATATTCTGATCTTTTTTGGTACTAATATTTTGACCCATTTACTTGTGACTAGTGTTTTCATTAATCTAAGCATCACAAAATGGAACTGTCTTAACTATTTAAAGGTTGGTCCTTGAGAAAGAATTCTTTTATGTCCTCAGCAAAAACTACATTTATGCCTCATTTATTATTTCTCTAATAATCCAAGTTTTAGCTAGCAGGTTTTAAAATAAAGCCATATCAGAAGCATTTGTGAATTCCAAATAGAGAACAGATACCATGGTTTCCTTTTCTTAAAGGAAAACAAACTCTTCTCTCACTTATGGAAGGAAGCAAGAAGAGCTAAGGGCTCTTCTTTCCTTCTGCCCTACATGTTTTTAAATGCAGAGATGGCAATAACTTCAATGAAACATTTAGGAAAATATACAGAAATCAGTTACATAATTTAAAACATGGAAGTCTACCAGAGAATACAGATACCCAGAACCCCTCTTAGATCTGAGTGTTCCTATGAGAAATGTACAGCTCTGCCCATGCATGGAAAGGCAAACTCTTCTGTGACATTTCAAGGCAGGTTGAATGGAACAAGCTTTTTTAACAGGCAATCGAAAAAGAGAGATTTAAGGCAGAATCCAGATTTCCCACTTAAGGGAAATATAAAACATACACAAAAAGACACTGAACTGTTCACTGACATACCAACCTTATTCCCCTAATGGAAGAAGCTGTAAAATTCCATTCATGAATCTGTTTCTGTAAAGAACAAAGAGATACAATCAACCACAGTATAACCTTGACTTAATATTGAAAACAAAGTCACAGCATGGTAAGCAAAAAAAAGCTTTTCCAACATGTCTCTTTTTCTTTCTTTCTTCCCCCCGTATTTTGAAATAAAATCGATACATGGGTAAAGAACTTATACACACATTGCTATTTTACTCACTTGAGAAAAAATGAGTATAAATGGCACAGGGTGGAAGCAAAGGCTGCATTTCCTCATATAAAATTAAACTTGAAGAATAAATTGTGCAGCACAATTTACCAAAGTTATGTTTTGATGCAATACATCTATATTTCACATTAAACATGGAGCATATTATGCCCTACTCTTACCTAGGCTCAAAGGGAAAGGCAAATTCACTCACCTCCCTAAGAGGTTTGAGCCAACAGCTTTGGCCCAGGGAACACACCGGAGGGAAAAGAGAGGAAGGACTGCCTGTGTCTAGGACTTTAGCCCTCTATAAATCTAATTATAGCTAATAGCTCAATCCTATTTAGCAATGTCAGATATGCACCAAAAATTTGTTCCATAAAGCAAAGTTGTGTCAGACACATTCACTTGGAACAGTGAAGCGGAACAATGTACTGGAAACATCGTTCACAGATCCAGGTAATTATGTGGTCTTGTCCTGCTCCAACATGCTTCTTTTCCACACTTTGCCTCTCTACATTTTTAGTCTATTCTCCATCTATGTTGCTCTAATATTAAGGAAGTGTGGCAAAATTCATTGCAGATTTCAAGTTGTTCCATGCGAAACTGAAATTATTTCTCACTTTTAAGAGCTAACACTGTCCATAACTGTGAGTAGGCTCCTTTCTTAATCCCCTATGCCTTATTCAATAATCCAAGACACCAAATATTTTATTTCTTGACACTTATTTATCACAGGCTGACATTTTTTCTAGTTTCTAATATTACAATTGTAAAAGTTTAAAATGTCTAAAACACAATACTGGGCTTTATCTTTACTTTTAATCTAATTTTGACCTGCATCTTAACAAAAATCTCAGAGTTCTAAAGACAAATATTATGAGCAGACCAAATAACCCATGCACTTCTAAGAGACATGGTCAAGATAAGTTAAATCTGGAAGACAATAAAAATCACTTGAGTTCTAATCATAGTCACTCCTTTTACTTTCTCTGTAAAATATCAACTTTTGTATCTGCACAAAAGAGATACTGAGGCTTGGGCTCCACAGAAATGCAGCAAATTTTAAATTATTGTAAAGTGCTCCAAAATCTACATGTAAAAAATTACTTTATACACAATGAATCAGAGTACATTTAACACATCTGCTGACAGTTTTACCATTTCAGGGGGAGAGACATGCCACAAAGACAGAGAGCTCTCATCTGCTTCGCTGTTGATTGAAACATATGCAGGCTGGTAGACTTTAGTTGGTTCTATCACCAAAACCTGAAGACAGAGAGCATTTTTCCTTAATAAACCAGCAGTTAATACACTACAGTATCTTCAGATGCTCTGACATAGACAAAAGGTAATTCTGAAGTAAGGCCTAAAAAGTTTTCAAGGGAGACAGGAGGGCAACACAAGGCAGGAAAAGTCTGTGTTCTTATGAACAACAAAATGGCATTATCACAATTTGTTATAGGAGACTTACAAGGATTTCTTAGAATGCTTTTAGGGTGGTGGGTTAATTTTTTTTATAGAATAAGATTAAGAGAGTACAGGGGTTTGTTTCATGCAATGAAATAGCAGGCAGTTAAGCTTTTAAGTATTGTATTTAGAGTCTTCCAATTCTTGTAATATCCTATCCAGAAACATAAAACATACAAAACTTGTTTGGACATAACATCTTACTGGAAATCTCAGTCCATTAGTTGTTTCTTTCGTTGCCTCAAAAATTATATCTAGCCAGAAAGTCAATCTTTCTTGTTTAGGAGAATGTTCTATGGTGAGTTTCTTGAAACGCTGAATTAACATCAGATTCTGAACTAATGATTTCAAGTACCTAGAACGTATTGAATTAGTGAGTTAACAGAGAGAAAACAAAATTTGACCAGATTCTAAAACCACTTAACTGACTTAGAGATCCAAAATGAAATGTGTTTTAAAAGCTACCATAATGGAAATGGTAGTGTTGATTTTTACAGATTTCTGGAAAGAATAGCAAGTTTAGACAAAGCCTTAAGTCATAAGCTCACATGGATGTTCATGAACAATAGCTTTTTGCAAATGGTATAGTTACACGAGTAGTTACATGGGGATTAGACACGATATGATGAGCTAGAAGATGGTGGGGGAGGGAAGCAGCAGCTAGCTAAACTCTGAAAACAATGGTTTCACAATTTTTTCACAATTGCTTCAAATGGAATAATTACTAATTTCCAAATTCTTTCTTATAAAATACGTGCTTCAATGGGATATAAACCTGACAATGTTGGATAACTTAATTTCTCACCTTCCCCCTTCCCATAATAAAAGAACAGAGTTTAAAGTCAGAGTTGCAAACAATCTAAGATGGAAAAATCCAGTTAAGTTATCCATGTGACTGCATGATTTTTTAAATTCGTGTATTTCCTCATAGTTTAGCACTTGAGCTACAGCCTTCTACCACATACCACACTGGAGGCTTCAGCTTAAAAAGCTTCTCTGCTGCTTGTACAGCTTTACCAACATCATTAGCCAGCATGCTCACACTGAAGAACTGTCCCACATCCCAGTAACTGTTCATTTTTTCTAGGCTTCCTTTTCTTCCCAATAAACTGTTTAACCGTACACCTGAAAAATTTCAATTAGAAACCACAATGTTCTATCAGTAAAACAATCTTTTGTGTTTTTTACTGATAAGTCTATCAGTAAAAGACTAATTTAAGACTTGATTAAGCATTACTGATGAAAATAAAGTGGAGTGAGTTTTCCCCAGAAAACAACATTGCCCAACACAGAGGCAGGATCTGCAAATCACACCCCCAGTACAGTTCAGAAAGTCAGAACTCCTACTACACAGTACTGAAAAACCTCTTCTACTTCCTGTCTGGGCTATCTGCCTCCTCATTTTAGTGTAAGATGCACAAATATGTGTTCTCATTTGCATTTACTGCAAGAGATCCATGGCTAGAGGTTCACATAAGTCCACCCCAGAGCAGGGTCAGGGGAATAATTTAAAGCCACCTTTGCATTTGTAAAGTTTAAGGCTCAAGTACGTGTTTCAGACAAGATCAGATTCCAAATACAATGTTCAACTATCATCCTGCTAGGAAGTCCTGCATATCTGTTTCTATTATGGGATTTCCTTGTAAAGTGATGTGTTTTAGTTAGCACGTACATGGAAGATGTGACTGACTCTTACACAACAAGTAACTGTCCTGGTAGATCCTTCCAGGCAATACTTCTTGTGGATCTCTCAACTCAGTGACAACAGAAACCCTTTGGATCTGTTCCTGGCCTTCCTCAGGAGAACTGGGCCACAATGGCTCTTCCTGTCTTTGTGCCCTGTTTACTTTGCAATGGGATAATCTCTGTGGTGCAGTAAAAGCAGTTTACAGATGGTGCTGAAGTTGGTCCTTTGTTGTTCTCCCATCTCTGGGGCCATTTAGATGGGCCATGTTACCAGAAAGCTGCTCCAAGGCAGCCAGAAGGAAAATGTCCCTCCAAGATCCCTGTGCCTTAGACTGCCGTCCAAGACTCACCACTAAAAATCCTGAACTACCTTTTCTGTCTGTGCAACCCATCACTGTAACTATTTTGTTTTCTTCATAGAGAGAGAGGCAGAAAACTTGTCTGTGGCACTGTGTGTGGATATTTACCTATTTTTCTCAGTTCCATTGAGCTTTCAAACTGTTGTCCTGCAACAAGCAGCAAAACTGCAAGGTTAATTCCAGAATACAGGGTTGGCTGGAGTTCAAATCCTTTGCGATACCTGCAGAGAAGAGTCAAGAGTCACAAACTCACATCTCATTGTTTAGAAGAACTGAAATAGTGCAAAGTTTTGGTAGGTATTTTAAGCTATTGATTTACTGTAAGGATTATATGGCTAGCTGGCAACAATGGTCCCAAACCCTTTGCTTTAAAGTTCCATATTCATTAAGGTAACTGAGACACAGCTGATACAGGCTGAATGCCTGCCATTAGCTGGTGCAGGATCAAGAGATCCACCTGGAAGCTTTCAAGTTCACTGCATCCACGTTCCATGGGCAGGGGGGAAAGAGAGGTGGTGGGGGAAAATATTTCACAATTACAGTACAAACAAACATTGCTAAAATTATTGTACTCAGAGGTAATTTATATGATTACACAAATACACCTATGAGAACAGTATGTCAGTGACAGCCTGCGTGCATATGCATGCCTTAATGTTTTAAGAAAATTTGTAACACAGTTTATCACTATTTTTCCTTATATACAGTAGATTATTGCACTTCCTGGAGGTCCAGCATGGAAACCATCCTTGCACAGAGGACCAATATAAGTCCACGATCTCACCTGCATTTCATTTTGGCTTTGAGACACATTAATTACATATTTACTCTACAAAGACACAGGTTAATCAACATCCCTCCCAATAATGTGCATCATTCAATTTCCTGGGGAATTTATAAAGAGAAGCAAGGAAATACGTATACAAAGATCTGATGCTGAGTAAACCACTTATTCAAACAGGACCCTGAAAAATAGAGATAAGTAGAACTGATCTTCTAATTATTACAGCCCTGCTTTTCATATCCAGAAGCAAGAAGTCTGAAAATGTTTTAAACAGGTTTTTTGGGTGTTTTTTTTACTGTTACCATTCAATGGAATGATCTCGACTATTGGTATCTTTACAGTCAGAATCAAGAAACATATCCTTGTAGATCCTCCCACATAAGCAAAACATGTCTGGAGCAGGGTGATCACATGTCTGCAGTACTTGAAGCATAACTTGTAGTGCCTTCTCTCTGTCACCTGCATTATTTCTTCTGAAATCAAATACAGAGAATAAAATAAATGAGTTCAGACCTGAAGCAGTAACTGCAAGATGGGAGAACAGTATCCCTCATCTATCCCACAATCCATCCATCATTACTATACACACACTTGACTTTATTCAGACTGATGCATGATCGTTGGTTGACTGATAAAACCCAAATTTACTTTCCCATCATTGGTCTCTGTGTAGCTCACATCAGAACTGATGCAAACCCAGAACTCCTCTGTGATAAAAATCTGCCATCTAACTTGATTCCTTCCTGTATACACAGACAGATTCTGCACATCCTGCAATGAGAAAAAAGTGCTTGTTTAGTGTTCATTCCTGACAACACTTAACAAAAATGGCCATTTTCAGCATTCAGTGTGACAGATCATTCAGCTATGTCCAAGATTTGTAATCTTGAATTCAGAGGATCTGGAAACAATACTAGGAAATACTAACTAACTGCAGGAGAAGCCAGGTCAATCCAATCTTACCCAAATGAATGACAGAGCTCAATATGGAGCCTTTGAACGACAATGAGAATAAAAGGGTGCAATTGAACTGTATTTCTTAATTTAAATTCTTCAGATTAGAAGAAGATTTGGAAAATAAACAGCTGTCATACAGCATCTTTTGACAAATATTTAATCATTGTATTAGTAAGAAATCAATGATTAAATAACATTTCCATTTGTTATTATTATTAAACAATCAGAATTTTTGCCTCCATTTACCTTGTTGTTTTTCTAAGTTTAGAACTCAATATTTACTGCAAGAAGTCACTTAGAACAAACAAGAATGTCTATTTGCAAGAGTAATGCAAACACAGCTTAAGAGTTTAATAGCCTCTTCAACAATTTTTTTCATTACCAGAGAGATTTAAAATATTTACCAACCCATTTTTAGAACTGTTTACAATTTTCCAATCCCTATCTAGGTGTCCATGAACAGACCTACAAGGACTATGACTACTTTGTCAGCAATACCAGTAGCAGATAATCGTGTCTGGTAAATTTATTACTTGCATGCCCCAAAAGGATTAATATTTACTGTAAAGTGGCTCTGTTCCTTAGGTAACCAGCTGATGCAATAAAGACCAGTAACAACGCATTTGTAGCAAAATTCAGGTTTCTGTGCATGTTAGGTGATGGAAAACACCTAATAAGATTAAACAGATTTGTAGCTGGTTGTGAAGGCTTTATCCTGCCTTTGATGTCACTGGCAGAGCATAAACTTTCACACCGAGTACTTGAATATTTTTAAAGCATTTTTTCTTCAGATCAACTGCTCTGAAATAAATACTGGTCGTCTCTAATGAGCACATAAGGAGAAAGTTAGTATCTTTTTTCAGTTTTAAACGAAATAAACAAGGGGTGAAAACTGTGGTGGTAAATCCACTACACAGATCAGCATGCTCTAACCAAACCTCTTCTGAACAAACCAGATTCTTTCACTAAGAATGCCCAAGTTTCACTGTTGTTAATATTAATGCAGAGAAAATTGATTAAACAGAGCTTAGAAGAAAATTAGGCCCTAAAATTAAAGTCCAGCAGCTCCCTGGTCTTGTATATTGTGATCACAGAAGCTGGCATGCGTTCTGAGCTCTTCTCGAAAACACAAGAAATGCACAACTAGAACTTAATGTAAAGCATTTTAGCATGGAAACAGAAAATCTAAAAATCACTGCTTTCCCAGACTTGACTCAAGTCTGCCTTGTGTGAAAACAGGTTAATTATTTATGTTAATATAAAGAGGTGTTATGTACTGGTTGAAAGAAGCATAACTAAAGAAAAAATACAACGAACAAAAGAAGACACTGCTTAAAATGGGACATTGTGCAGATTTACATTTCTGGTCATCAAAGGATGAACCTGTATATACCAAATACAGGTAGGAGAACATTTCAAAGGACCAAGCCCAAAACAGACACTGTACTAGAGGACTTAAAATGAAAGATGTCTCTCTCTTATAATATAAGGAAAAAAATATTGTTAAAAATAATTAAATTCAACAAAATTTAGCACATGACAAGTATAAACTCATCTAACAGGATATTATTAAACAAAAACCTGTTCAGGTATCTTTATATCAGACCCTGTTTTTCACTGCAGCAGAGTTCAATGCCCATTGGGTAATACAAAACCAACACACCAATAATAATAATTTACAAATTTAGGAAGTTACCGGCTTCTAAATCCCAAAAAAAGAAGGCAGACCAAGGGAAAAAAAAACCCCAAACAACCTGAAAGATGACATAGGCTACATGCAAGTTGTCTGAAGTCAATGTGAAAATATACTGTTGGACAATATGCAGAACCTGTTATGCTTGACCAAGACAGATTTTCCTTTTTTTATTTCAGACCCCACACTGTCAGGTCTGCATGCCTGACAGCTCATAATTTGTTTCAAGGTGCCTTGAAAGAGGTCTGTGATGTCATCAATAGAGTAGAAGAGATTACCTTAAACCCTTAAAGTTTAGCACTGACTTCTATTTTCTTTTAACCAAATCTCAACTATACTAGCTTCCCCATGCTCCCCAGCCCCCATTTAAAGCCACACTAGAACAAATCACAAAAAAACATGTCATAAAGGCCTGCTTGAGGTTAAATAGAATCTCCCTCTCAGAGCAGGTCCATCTCCCAGCACTAGAGCATGGCAGCCTTGGCTGTGTCTGAAAAGCTGAATCTATTAAACCGCCAAGGATGGAGATGCCACGGCCTCTCTGAATAGGGAAAGCTGAAACACTCTATATGATGATGCACAGGCATGAGAAGGAAGGCAGAAAATGTTCTCTTTATGGATTAACTTGGTGCACCAGGTGAGATTTGCAAAGTGTATCCCCCGAATATGAAGTTTTATAAGCCAGAGCAGAATCCCAATAGGCTGCTACAGAAAGGACCCTACCAGTTAATTTTACTGCTCCTTGGTGGTCACAGGCCATTCTGCACTGAAATACAAATGTCCCTCAAGGTATCACAAACAAGTCAACTTTAGAATTTTGAAACAGGCCTTTTTCAGTGGTGCTCTTCAACACACAATCTGTTAAACTTTCCACATTTGGGAAAAGATATGTTCTACCTTAAGGAAGTTTGCATAGACACCTAGTGAAAATATGAGCTACTCTTCATATTTTTTCCAGATTTATGGGGCACAGTTTTTAGAATCACTAATCACAATCTGAAAATTCTTTCAAAACACAGTTTTAATGGTCAATGAGATAAGAAAAAAAGAGTACTACTACAATTTATTTAGAAATTATATTAGAAAAACCCCACAGGCCTTGGAAAGCATTTCGTAAAACTATTTTTTTTCCTTACTGGTTTCTTTGTTAGCACATTTTAGTCCTCTTACTGAACAAACCTTACCTTGTGAAAACTTGCACAGAAACCAAACAGACAAAATCAATCTACATTATCTGAACACAATATCAGCAGAAGCTGCTACCAGTTAAGAGAGAGATCTGCAAGTTACTTGCAAAAACTAGGGCAATTATGAAAAGATCCTAGTGCTCAATAAAACACTGCCAAAGTCCACCCAAGCACAATGCTAGGAATTAAAAGGAAATTAACAAGGAGTAAAAATTGAAAACAAAAAATCATTATATCTTTTAAAAATACCTGGCACACTAATCTTCAGTACTCTGTACAATATTCAGCTTTATTTTAAAAAGGAAACTAAACTATTAGGATTAGGAAAAAAAAATTCAAATTGAGGGAATGATCACTGATACATTATTGTTTTCATATGAAGAAATCGTCAATAAATTAAGGTTTTTCAGACAGAAATGGCTACCTAGAAATTCTTTTTCCTAAAACAAAAGTTGTCCTGCAAGCCAGCTTTATAGCCTCTATCACTTCCTCTAAACCAGAGCCAGTGTTCTGCTGCCAGTTTAGTTTTGCCTGACAGCTTGTATCCTCCAGAAACTGCTGGCTGATTCACTTGCCAATTTGCTAGCTTGCTCACTGCAGTTTTGCCACGTGATTTATCTGTCTGCTGACTCTACCAGGTTTCTTCAATCACAGAAGCAGCCTTCTCACTTCCTGGTCTACACAAGCCTCTTGCATCTGTCTCCCTGTCTTATCCAACTCTCCACTCCTCCTTTACCTCTCTGAATTACTCTGTGAGCAACGAACTCGTATCTCAACCTCTCACCTGGAATAACACCTGGATCACACAGTAAAGAAGCCAGTTCTCTATATTTTTTTTCCTTTCTCTTTGGTATCATAGCTCCTCTCTTGCCCTCCAAATCCAGCCTCTTGACGGTGAATCCTTCTCTACACTTCAGTTTTTATAAGGACTTTATAAGGATTAGTTTTAAATATTTCTAAACCAAAAAATCTTCCTGCTTCACAGGCTGGTTTTACCAGCTTTAAAGAATTGGCATGGTTACAGAGCCAGAACTACACTCAGTGAACCAGGCCTTTGTCCAACAAAGTTAACAGGAACAACATGGATTTCACTGGGACAAGAATTAGCTCACTCTGTAGGTAACAACAGGTGGTGTAATCTTTTTTTTTTCAGCTTTTTGTTCACATCTTCCCCTGTATGGTTTATTTCCATCTATCTAGATGGAGAAAACTATATACGACAAAAAACTCTTGTATTAATAAAAAGTATTTTTTCAAGGGAACCCACCTTTGGTTTCCTTTTTATTTCATGTCTTAGTGACTCCATAGCAGATGATCTGAACTACTACTAACTGTCAGAAATCTACAGCAAAAACATTTTTAAAAATTCTTAATTATTAAGAAATACAACTCATTTTAGAGTTATTGCACTTGCATTCTCATTTAAAACCAGAAACTAATTTTTGAGTTAAGACACATTTCACTGAGGATGTAACTTGATTGTAGAACCTTCAATATTTGAAATAGTGAATGAGGAAAACAAGACCCTAAATTAGGCTTTGAAAAGAAGTAAATTTGCAAGCCTCCAGACAGATATGACAAAGAAAAAAATGAGCTTTTTCCCCTCCCTCAAAATACACTTCAGGTACTTCATAAAAACCAGGCATGTAAAATGAGGAGGCCCACAACATGTTTTTTACTAAATTTGAGTAATCACAGAACAGAACATTTTAAATACCCCAGTGTTTATCAATGGGAACAATTTTCTGTAGCTACTATTAGTCACAATTACTAGTGATTTTCTACTTGCACCCTATTACACCCTTCACTTGTTAATTGCCTTCTTTTATTATGGTACAGGAATATGTTGCTCGTTAAAACATGGCATGCTGAGTTCAATAATAGTGACTGCAGCTGCCCTCATCTTTAATATAAAGGAAGCTAGAAGTGCCCTGGAAAGAGACTGAAATATTCACAGTTCTGGCCTCATGCCAGGACTGGGTTTGGTTTTAAAGTCTACTCTGTTTTGAACAGAATCTGGCATACCCTTGGGCCTTTTTGCAACCCTCCAGAACTTGGTAACTCCAGCCCTGGTAAATAAGACCAATTAGAAAATTGTCCTCACACAGTGCTTGCCTCCTAGGCAAGGTGTACCCATGGACTGAAACAAACAGCCATTACCATCTGGAACACCCAGCCCTCAACTGCACAGCATCCTACTTCATACCACAGCTGTGAATACAAATATTGAAATATTCATGGTGTACATTTGGACTGAACGTACACCTAAAGAGGTTTAAATTAAGATACGACCAGACTTACATCTCAGCTAGGAGGCAACAAGGAACAATGTCTTAAACCAGCCTGTGTCTGTACAGAAGAGAGCACTCTGCTCTGTTCCTGTGTTACATCCAAATTACTTAGCTTAAGACACTGGAAAAGCACCAGCCTTTTTCTCCCTAGGACTTCTAAACAAGCACCTGGGAGGCTGATGTAAACAAGCATAAGCCTGTCATTGCAAACACCCATTGTTAGCTTCTGATAATAGACATGAGAGATAACAAATCCAAGATGCTCTCCATTCAGCTCTGAAATGGCAACCAGAAAGGAAGACAGCAGTCTAGGAGAGGGGCCGTGCTTAAACACGTGCCGTATGAATCAGGGTTCCAGAAATTAGCATGAAAGTGTCTGCCTGCCCTACACATGACAGCAAGTGCCTTAGTACCTGCCTGCACAGCACCCATCAGCCAGGCCCAGGCTTGCTTTGCTCATGATCCAAGCCAGGTCAGACCCAGGCTGCCTCTGAGGCAGAGGACACGCAGTTGGCCTGGAATGCTGCAGTGTCTGAAGTAAAACACTCCTGTCCCTTGCCTTAGCACTGCTTGTTAACCCGGACCTACACACAACTGTGCTTCCGACTGGGCTTGTGTCCACCTGCTGAACCAGCAGAGCCCTGAGGTGCCCAGAAACAGCCCTGCAGCCCCTCTGCCACGGCGCTGGCTCTGCAGCACTAGAATAACTCTGACTTGACAATGGAAGTGAGATTAATGGCCAAGAAAACTCAGTTAGAGAGTCCAAGAGGAAATAAACTAATTACTCTCTCTGGATCACAGTTCTAGTATACTTTTTAATGAAATTAAGTGCATATTAACATTCTGCAGGGTCAGATATTCTTACAGCTGCTAATTGTGTTCTGCATATGATGTATTTTTTTCCTGGTGGGCTCAGTCAGCTGTACTGAGCAACATTAATACTGTTCTGTATGCTGAAATTAATAGAATATGAAGTGAAAACACAGTTCTTTATTTTTAAAGATAGGTTCTGATAGAACTCGCTAAAAATAATCTGGTTTTAAACCAGACAAAATTAGGGATTAAAAAATTTCATGGAAGTAAGATGCTAAATGCAACATTTCAGGGGTCATTTTGAACTAAGTGGACTTGCACAAAAAATATTTAAATCTCAGCTTTTGAGTTTTGTCCACCATTTTGTTTGAAGAAGGCAAAAACACCTGTAGAAGCTAAATTCTGCATTCTGACCAATGAAAAAACAGCCATTTATTTCTGAAAAACCTTTTCTATAGAAAGGTTTAAATTGTTCCCAGAAGAAAACAAGGAGAGTCATGCTGGTTTGGGCTAATAATCCATTTAATGAAAGCTGTTGACAGGGAAAGCATGTGCATGAGCAATTAATTCTATCTTGTCTTACCGGGGTGCTATTGGCATTGTCAAAACAGAAGATTTAACAGCATGGGTTTCACAGGCTGCTCAAATTACAAAGAATTTGAAGACCAAGAGAGTAAAGGAGCTTGCCAATTTTGTTATGCACATCTAAAAGAAAAAGTTTTAAAAACTGATTATATGAAGACATTACCTAAGGACAAGGCATGGTCCTAGAATTATTCTTACTGGGAAATTTAAACATTTTGAGTCAAATTCCTCAAACATTTTTTTTTAAATTCTGAAAAATAAGGCTAAATCCATATGCAGTAATTTTCTGAGCAATAGCTTAGTGTTTACTCTTGTGTCTGATGAAACTGTCAGATAGGACCAGACATTACCATTTTCCATAAAATGACATAGGAACTGGTTTTCTAGATCTATTATTAAGTTCTTATTCCCTTTGATTTATGCCATGATGTTGTCCAATGCTAATTTTAAGTTAGTCTATAGGTCACAGTCTTTAATAGTATGTGGATTGCACCTAGCCAGTTACTTTTATTATTACAGGTGATTTCATTTCCATCAGATCTATTTTCTCTGACATAATCTTAACGTAAATTCTTTAGAAATTGAGTAATTACTATCCCTAGGTACTACAAAAATCTGTACCTAACTAGAAGAGTTCAATAATATTTCAGTGTTTCCTAAAGTAGTGATGTGCCTGTAGGCCCTGATGACCTTGCAGCCCTTCAAGGCAACTCTACCATGAATGTGTATTCATGGATCAAGCAGTGCTTGTTACCTATTACTTTAATAAATCACTCATAACTCTATCACACTAAACTTTTCAAGTCATTCAGAATAATTAGTGACTCAGAATAAACAATCTCAGACTGACCAAGAACCTGTTGGTATCACTGGAGTCTTTTGCAGTTAGTCACGTGGCCTTTGGAACAGATCCCTCCTGATTGTTGACAAAGCTATGGTTGTTGGAAAACAATGATTTCAAAAGTTACAAACTGTCCTGGTGCACAGTAAGTGTGGGATTAAGGAGAGATGAATGTGACAAATATTAATGTGTGCAGAAAGGGAAGGGACTTTGATATTATCTGCACTATAAATTTATATATAAACCAATATGGAACAGCAATAAAATGAAAGAACTTCAATCAATCATCCTTACCGATTCAATGCAAAAGCATAATGAAACTTAATGTTGTGTTGATCAGCCAGATCACAGGTAGGAAGCATTTCTAGTGTTTCTACCAGCTTCACCATAGCATCATAGTCCTGGGATGAAATTCAAAAAAGATAAAAAGGATTGAAGTAGAATAAACTAAAAGCAGACGAAAGCATCACTAAGCTAAAATGTATCACGATCACTAGACAGTTTCTCAGGTGACTATTTCTAGAAGAGTCAGAGAAACATCCACAAAGGGTGTGTAGGAATAAACAGGGATTTTGTCTCTCCACGTCAATGCTTGCCTCTTCCTCACCACGACGCCCAAACTACTGAATCCCTGTAGCCAGTTTGATCAATGACACTCCCAGCACCAGAAGAAGTAGTGATGAGTCTGGCTCTTTCAGGCCTTATTAAGGTCTTCTGACGAGTGACACCTCACCAGGTCACTGTGGACTCGAGCACAGCTGTCTCTGAAGGACACCAGCCACTTGTGCATTCTTTTGGGTTTCTCATGGGTAACCCACATCTACAGGGCTGAAGAGGCCAGTATACTGACATCTCAAAAGGCCTCGTGTTACTTCATCTCTTTGTTCAAAACATGTTTTGAGATGAGTACATTTTTCGAGGGAGACCTTTCATGATCACCAGAGCAGATCCAAGTGAAGTTGGATAAAGTGCTGCAGGAAAATATGCATTTCAGAATGGAAAGCCAGGTAATGAAGGATGATGTGGGCACCCACTGCTCTCACAACCCATTTATACACAAGAAATAACCAACTTAGCTACTGATGGGAAAAAAGTTCTATAGAATGCTTGAACTTATATTTGAAAATGGATGTTAAACACACAGACTGTCAGTTTGGAAAGACAGCACACAGGCTGTGTTTTAGCAAAAGCAGAACTTATTTTAAAAAATAATTTTAAAAAAAGTGCACTTATATTTTAAAATAAAATTAATGTTTTGTTGAATTATAGTTCTCAATTTGGGCATCTCTAACCAATACAATGGTCATAAAAAATGCATTTTCCTCATTTCTAAACATATCTAACTTTATGGGGGGAGGGAGGGAAGGTAGGGGAGGACAAGGCAAGCATCTTGATTCAGTGGGGATTTTTGCCTTTTTTTTTTTTTTTAAGGAAGTTAAAAATTACTAAAAACAAAGGCAGAGACCTCAGGAAGTCACCTAATCTGTGTCTCTTGTTCACAGGCAAAAGGAGTAAGAGTCTCTATCCCCTTAAGCTGCCCAACAGAAAAGTCAAACTCTTAAACAATGTAACAATTGTACCCATTTAGTGCCAGCTTTGAATCACTGCTTAACAAACAATGAAGAACAGGAGAACAAAGAAGAGCCAAAATTGCATGGCAAAATAATCCACCTTAGTCTTTAAGCACATACCTGAATATCTCTGTAAGAAAGAAGCAGGTTTATGACAATGTCAGAAGTCAGCACTTCAGTATTATCCATACGAAGCTTAATCCTGGCCAGCTCCTTAGCCAGTTCATCTCCTTGGTACTTCTCTCTAGCTTTTCTAATGTCATTTAGCAGTGTTTCTTTATAATAGGCACTAAAGAAATAAAAGATAGACATATGGGAAGAAGACTGTTAGATATTTCTTATGAAACATGGCTATATTTCTAATAAAAATTACAATTTCCTCAGAGTGAGGTGCACATCAAATGTCTCCATATTTTTCAATAACTTCTTACAAATATTCCACCCTGCCCCACCTCAGACTGTAGGGCTATGGATCAATATGGTTATAACCAGAATCGTGAGGCAGTTTTACCAACACAAGAAAACTGGAGGATTTCTTTGCCCCATTACTGACCCTGACAGATGTGGTACTTTGTATCATAAAGAAGACAGCATCTGGATAATAAAATGACACAGAGAAGAAACACCAGTGTGATGTAAAGAGGAGGTATATTACTTTATCATGAAAGTTGGAAGGAGACTTTCAAACACAGAAACTAAAATAAAACCAAAAGCTGATTTAGTTGCAATCTCTTTGATGAACATAATACATAATGTGGGCAGGATCTGTGTAAAAGCCTCCAATAAGTGCATCTTACTTACACTAACATCAGTGCACAATCCAACATCAGCACTTTTTAAAATTGAAAAATAACATATATATTGCCAGTATGACAAGTTTGAATGGCCTGAATCAGCTACTTAGGGGTAAATTTATCCTGGAGAAGGTTATGGAGTCTGTAATTTGAAAGTTAGCAGGTGTCACCTGACAGATAGTGCACACAATTCCTTTCTTGTTTACAAATGAGTCTTTCAAAGTATTAAGCCTTGTTTAGCATTAAGTCCTACACATAGCAAAGAAAATTAAGTTATCTGTCTCATTCACATTATCATCAAAGCAGCAAGTTCACAGTAAGCACCACTGGCAAGCACAGCCCCATACAGTGCAAGCACAGAAATGAGGCTGAGAAGCAGGCATGGACTGTAAGGGGGGATCAAGACCACCCAATACCCCCAAAGACCTCCAATGCTTTTCCAGAAAGATGTACAAGAACAGACTGCATGTAACTAATCCGCATAGAAAGTGCGAAACTCATCCCCAGGGTGGGGAAAACTCATATATAAAAAGGTACCCCAAAAAATTCCACGTGCTTGCTCTGCATATGTATCCCAGGACCATGGAAACCTCAGCTGGATTGACACTGGAGCCAGGATGGGTGATTTCTCTTTCTTTCCTCTTCTTTGACCCTTTTTATCTCTTCCTTTTCACCCTACCCCTTTACTCAAAACCCTCTGCTGTGCCTTATACTAGGTGGTCAGGGACTACCACAGCAATTTCCATGCCAAGTGTGTAGTTTACTAATAAATCTTTGCAAACTTTTGCAGACTCTTTGAATTTTGTCATTCCTTTCAACCATGAGCATCTAGGAATCTGTGGTGCTCCCTTCCCCTTCAGGGTAAGATGTCACAGCAGGGTCATCCATGGGATTGCAGGGATGGGACCACAAAAGAAAAGTAGTTTTTTAGGCAAGCTTCTCACTTAGGTGGGATAGCAATGGGGAAAAAAAGAAATCTGAGGGCCCTCAGTGCTACCTCATGCTTCAAACACTAGAAAAATTAAAAACCAGAAGCTCAGTATGAGTGTTTTGCAGAAATATATACAAAACAGGACTAGCTGCAGAGTACAGGGTGAGCAACTGAAAAAGACAGACGTCCTTCTCCAGCCCCAATTCCCAAAACTCCAACAGTCCCTTGCAGAAATGGCTAAGCAGTATCACATTTATTGATACCAGAAGGTTAATATTTAAAAATAAAATCAAACCATGAAAATTACAATTGATTGCCCATTGCTGCCATATTTTTTTTTTCAATGACAGAAAAGGACAGTGTTTGGCTTTGAGTTCTATGAAGAAACTACAAGCTTAGCTCCTATTACAACTTTATGCACTGTAATTTAAACCTAAGCACTTTATCTTACCATGGACTGCCTTTGCTTTCTGGAAAGTAACTATAAATCATATTCTAGCATAACATGGTTAGTTAACTGCAACAGCTGCAGGACAGGAATACAAAAAGCAGTAAAGTTAGCAGCTTCTTTTAACACTACATTGAGAGCAGTGAAAAATAAAAAATCAAAAATCAATGCTACTAGAAATTCTGCATCTCCTCTTTTCATTGTATCAAAAACTGTTAAAACATTACCATGATGTAACATGGACATCCTTGAGAAGGCTGAGAAACTTGTCCACCAGTGGGACACAAAGTGGCCCCAGGATATTGTCCCAGCTGGGCTGCATGTACTCGGAGGCTCTTCGTTGGGCATCACTTTCACAGCAAAAGTAGTCAGCACAAGGTGTGACAATGTATGGAATAAAATAATAATTGCCACTTGAAGCCTAAAATAAAAACAGGCAGAGTTTAGAAAACAAATGAAAGTGGAAATATACTTGTGTATACACAGAATCTTTTGCTGACAGAAAAAACAGCTAGAATACTGCTGGTGTGTATGAAGTTTTAGTGCACTGTTTAACACAAAATTTGCAAGCATTAAATTCAAGGAAATTTGTGTCGAAGAGTTACAAATATTAACAAAGCTGATGAATAAGGCCCCAGGTCTGTTAAGTGACAATACAACAAAACTGTTCAATTCTTCCTTTTAATGTAATGCACAGACCCTAGTAGGGTCTGACATTTACCAGCTAATGCTCTGTTCACAAACTTTTGGGGTCAGAGATGTACTTCCATCCTCTAGGCTCACCTTGTGCTAGGAAAGATATGATGCAGAGCTCACACAATGAGAGAAATACAGAAACAGACACTGGAAGGACTTTATAGAGATGTTTAATCCACAGAAGCCTACAAAACATCTCCTGCGTGCTACCATCAAAACTCTAACCAACCAAACCCCAAAACTTTGAAATGTTTTGTAATAGATGTAGGACTTGTAACACAAAACTTTAGAAGTAAAACCCAAAAAACCTTAATATGCCACATAAAATGTGTGAATACAATCAAGGTGCTGAAATGGGTGAGGACACGAGAAATGCCCTACAGAGCCCAAAACCAGCAAGTACAGTTTTCAGCTCCTGAGCAAGACCCCAGAAACCAGACCACTATGAAGTTTTCCACAGCTGGGAGAAGCACCTGCATCCCATTTGAGCTATGACAATTCTCTGCTGTTTAAAAGGAAGGTGAACTTTATACTTGAGAGTAACTAGATGGGAGCACTGAGGCACCCAATCAATATGATACATCTGCCATGATCAACTACCACTACGCTGGAGAGATCATCAGTGGCACTGAACATGTACAGCAAAATCATACCTTTCATTTTTTCATATCATCTAAGCATGCAGAAAAGCTGTAGCCATTTATAGTCACCTTGAACAATGGGAGAATGCTGAGATGATGAAAAGAATGGATATGAAGATGGCAAATTTTTGAATATATTAATAAACTAGACAGGAGAAACAGATTGTTCACAGGAAGTTAAAAATGTAGGGCATGCAGCTACTACAACTACAGTGTATCAGTACATCCTGTTGCTGATCCAAGTTTGTGAGGATTAAGAATTTAAAATAATTTCTAACGGATAAAGTTCAAGTCACATTCCTTCCTTAAAAACCCTAAATCACATTATCCCAGTTGTAACAAATACAATTATCTGCTGGATTGTTATCTTGACTTCCCAATAAAAAAAGTCAGAAAAACTGCAACCCAAGCCACCAATATGCACAATTTTGTCTCAGCTTTATTCAAATAAACAGTAAGTTCACTGCAATGCAAAAGCTGCTTGCGCATAAACTCTATTCTTAAACCTGAAACAGCAAATTAGCTCTTCCTGCAGTGAAAAAAGCCCATCCAATCTGAAAGGGTGATGTATCTTGAGATGCAAAGAGCTGCAGTTATCTACTGAAAAAGCAATGAAATTTTCGGAAAAAAATAAATTACACATGTAAAACACCATATTAATCTTATCCTTCAACACTGTATTCTTATCCAGCCAACATATCATCTATTTGACTTTGATTTCATCTCCTTTTGCATAGTGAAATCTATGCAATTAAACCTTCCTGTCTTCTAGCTTCTTCTGTCCCATATGTATATATAATAAACTATAAAACCCCTTCATATAGACTGTGTGGCCTAAGAAAGTCTTTCTTATCTTCATGATGTAAAAACCCAGTCCATCTACTTTTCTCATGCTAACAAGAATTAGAGATGGCTGAAAATATCACCTTTGCTTCTTCTGATCTTCTATGCAGGATGCTGGTCTCTGATACCAAAAGCTAATAATTTTGAAAATTACTATCTTGTGATACAACAACTATACCTGCATACATATACACATACATATAAAATCTATAAATTATGGCTTATTTAATTGTAGTAGAATAATAACTTCATAGTTTATCAAGACTGCATGATGAGATGGTTAATTTCAGAATTAGAAGCTAAGGTATTTTAATTGTCTGATTTTGGGAAATTTTAAGTTAAAAATTACAGCCAAGCAGACTGAAAAAACCGCAAAACTCCGAATAGCTCATCTACCAGCAAATAATGTATGCCAGCACTGAAACTCTTGCATTTAATCACAACATTTTAAGATCTACCACAAGACAAGCCACAAGTTTAAGAACATAAAAAATACCCCAGAAGATAGTTGCAAATAAGTTGAGAGAGAGACCTGTTCTTCAAGTGAAATGGTTAAAGGAATTAAGCAGAAAGCCATGCCTTTGCTGAGAGGTTGAAGGAGTGAGGCCCACATTTTTAGGCTCTAGGCAAGCAAGGCCAAATGTAGAGTGATTTTTGTCTTAAAATACCTTCCAAATATTTTTTTAATGCAGTTAAAAGTAAACTGTTGATCTTAACGCAAACAGTTTTTTAAAATTGTACTGCTAAAGTTATTCTGGTGCAACTGTCACTTTGTGACAGAGATGCTACACTCGAATTAAAGGTGGGTTTTTTTCCCAAATAAATAATGCTGTGTAAAAATCTCTGCATTTTCAGAGAGGGAATTATGCCTACATAGCTAATAGTAAAATTATTTTACTTGAGCCATGCTATTAATTTTGCCACTCACTCAAGTATCAGGAGTGCTTACCCCATCTTACTAAGCAGTTAGAAGGAAAACACAGAAGGTAACAGAAAATGAACTGCATTCCAATAGATCATAAGCTCCTGAATTTTCAGAGAGTTTAATTCACTGTTGTCTTAAGTATTAGGGTTTTCACTGTTGTTTTCTGTGACATCACATTCCTATCGATCTTGCCATACAGGTGTGTATTGGATTTGCATGGCCAGGTCTTGGTAGTGGGAGGGCCTGGGGGGCTACAGGAGTGGCTTCTGTGAGAAGCTGCTGGAAACTTCCTCCATGTCCAGCAGAGCCAATGCCAGCCAGCTCCAGGATGGACCCACTGCTGGCCAAGGCTGGGCCAGTTAGAAATGATGGTAACTCCTCCGTGGTAACAGATTTGAGAAGAAGGAAAAAGGTTATTGCACAGATGTAAGTGCGGTCAGAGAAGAGTGGGCTGAGAATATATGAGAGGAACAACTCTGCAGACACCAAGGTCAGTGCAGAAGGAGGGGCAGGACGTGCTGCAGATGCTGGAGCTGAGATTCCCCTGCAGCCTGTGGTAAAGACCATGGTGAAGCAGCTGTGCCCCTGCTGCCCATGGAAGACCACAGGGATGCAGATATCCACCTGCAGCCCGTGGAGGAGCCCCACAATGGAGCAGGTGTGCTGAGAGGAGGCTGTGACCCCATTTGAATCCTATGCTGATGCCGGCTCCTGGCAGGGACCTGCAGACCCGTAGAGTGGAGTCCAGACTGGAGCAGGTTTCCAGGTAGGATTTGTGACCCCACGAGGGACTCACGCTGCAGCAGGCTGTGCCTGAAGTACTGCACCCCATGGAAGAGTGACCCACGTTGCAGCAGTTTGTGGAGAGCTGCTGCTTGTGGGAGGGACTCACATCGGTGAAGCTCATGGAGAACCTATGGAAGGGACCCCACGCTGGAGCATGGGAACAACTCTTCTCCCTGAGCAGTGGGAGAAACAACCTGTGACAAACTGAGCATAATCCCCATTCTCTGTCTCCCTGCACTGCTGGGACAGGGGGTAGAGTTCAGAAGGAGAGAGGGGTCAGGATAAGGTGTTTTTAAAGTCTTATTTTACTTCTTATTATCCTGCTTTGATTTTGTTAGCAATAAATTCAATTAATATGTCTAATTCAAGCCTGGTTTGCCCATGACGTTCTTTAGTGAAGGATCTCTCCCAGTCCTTAACTCATGAACCCTTTGTTATATTTTCTCTCCCCTGTCTGGCAGCAAAGGGGAGTGAGAAAATGGCTCTGGTGGTGCATCCAGCCAGGGTCAGCCCACTACAGTGACTAAGATATTATAAACTTCCAAAAAATACTTGCTCTTCTAAAGTTGAAAAAATGCAGTATTTTTATGTAAAGACTGTGAAGAGAGATTATCACAAGACAAACAGTCTAAATGCATGGGATCTAGCTTGCAAGGAACAATAACTCAAATCACCTTGAAGGAGAGACCCTACCAAGCACTATTCTTAAATCATCCTTATACATTTTCACATGTCTAGAAACACAGTGAAAGAATGGCATACCTATTCAACAGAAAGTAGATTTAAAGTGATACATACTTTGCCTATTGGATTACCACTGTGGTATTCAGGAGGTACTTGAACACGAAGAAAAGTTTTGAGGTTGGCAACCTACTCCAAATTGAAATAAAACAACAAAGAGGAAAACACCACCACAAAACACCATAAGAATCAAAAAGACAGACATGACACATGAATAAAGAAATAATTAAAGAAAGAAACAACAGAAAATGAATATAGATATTTACAGCAAGACTATATTTAAAAGGCCAAGAAAACAATTCAATACTTTGGCATTTCTCTTATCTTTTGGATTTCTCCTATCTATTTACATGATTTATATGTCTATATATCTCCTTGTGTCATCATTAAGATGTTTTCAGGTCTTACTTTTATGAACCTGTCAGATTCATTATCTGGTTAGTTAACTATAATCCAACCACTACACATTGCTTGAGATGGCAGTATTTCCATAAAAACTAACTTTCATACATAAATTCTAAAAGACTTAGTTTTCATTATCTAAAGTAACAGTAGCATATTTCATCATTAAAAGCATTAAAAGTAACATTTACTCAGTTACCCATTGCCTTTGAACTATTTTCCACCCAAAAGGAAAAGTTATTGAATTTAAGATGTTCCTACTTTTTCATTCTGTGCCCTTTTACAATTTCTTTTAACACTTCTGCTACCTCAGGCCTTTTTAGAAATATGTCATTAAAAGACCATATCATATAAACTTTTATACATTGTAAAAATAATCAGAAAATAAAGAATAGAAAGCTACTCTGCAATAATACTTCTTTGGATTATTAAGTTCAAATAATGTAATCATACTTCAGAGTCTTGACTCTCATTTCAATCCACTGGGGATACTTAACCGGAGAATATGAGTCCAAGTGCCAAAATCTTTCCATTTAGTTTTCTTAAATGTTCATGGCCTTGAAACAGTATATACAGTCTAATTTATACAGCTACTGAAACTCTGAAGAAACTTTCTGCCAATTACAATAAAAAGTGATTTTTCAACATAAAAATTCCTTGTGGCAAGGATAAATTGCAATCCAGTTCCCTTCAGATCAAGGAGAATTTTTGCTAATGACTCCTCCCTGGCCCAGACATTATTCACTGCTTATTATAAGAGCTGCTACAGGATTTAAAGAAAAATAACCATTTAAATCTCTAAAAATACTTGATCAGGCCCAAAGGCCTAAGGACACTATGATAAACCTTTTGGTTTAATAGCCAGCCTACTTTCCTTTAAATACCTTCCCTGAATGCAATTAACAGGGTTATTCAAATTTCTTCAGGCATATTCTTTCTCCTTATGTTCTGTACTTGGTATAATAATTTTTCCACAGTGGAAGGATCTAGTTTGTATTTTCAATGCCTCATTCAAACAAATTGAATGGATCAAAGCGTGCATCTCAAACTATGTGCAACCAGTCCTAGAGCCCTTGCCCAAAGGACTGTATATTTTGCTTCCTGACTCCAGCAGTTTTGTAAAGCCCCTTGTGCACTCTTTTCTTCACTCAATCTTGAACTTTTTTTATTCATAATTTCTTAAGATCCTGTAGCAGGAGAAGAAATTTCCTCCCTAAAAAAAAAATAAAATATCAAGGATGGCAAAAAAAAGCTGAATCAAAATAGAACAACTTTCCAACAGATTTTGTCCATTACACTGGTTTGGGGAAAGAATATTTTTTAAAGCATTTTTTGCTTTTGAGAATCCCTGAAATTTCATTTCTCCAGTAAACCAATGTTTATCTGAAATCTGAAGAAACCCCAAATCTCAAGCATTTTCCATAGAAAAATGTTTTTTTCCTCTGCCCTTCAGTCCATATTTCCATAATGGCACAAGAAATAACCTGTTCTGCAAGACTGCGTATTTGCCATTTATTTTATTGATAATAATTTTGACAGAAACTAGGAACGTGCAATCTTTATTAAAACTAACAGAAAAGTCCTCAAAGCTCAGAGGAGCTCGACAGAAGGAAATCTAACTGATGGGACACAGAATCTTGACCTTGAATTTCATGCCAGGACAATTCTTCCTTGGGAACTGAACTCCCACAGCCAATAATTCTTTCCTTTCGCATCCAAGTATGCAATAAATTACCAATACAGAAGTTTAACTGCTTGTTTGGGGAAATCAAGTAGAACTGAATCACATTCCTCCATCTTATCTGTGAAAACTGCATTCCTGGATGGTGGAAGGAAGGAAGTTCTCCTACTCACACTCTTTTTTCAGACAGTAAGGTATTAAATCTCTCAGACTCACACCACTGCCATCTTGCTGCTGTATAATTTTCACTGTTAGATCAGCTATACTCAGGCCAACTCTCAGCTGAACTGCTGACTTTTTTCTCTGCATTGTTTTCAGCTTCATGTCCAGTTTCCTCGCTCCTGCCTCCTCCTCAATGCTGAATTTGAATAATGTTTTCTCTACAAGGAAGATCTTCATTCTCTTCAAGGCTTTCTTGTGATACACAAAGCAAATCACCCCAATAACATACTAGACATTCACCTTCTCTTCAACTTCAATGTGGCTCCACATCTGTTCTGTGCTAAGATTTTTCTGCACCTTTGTAGATGATGTGAGATTTGTAGGATAAATAGGGAAGGTGAGGGCAGGGAAACCTCAGAGAAAGCTCTAAGCTACAGCAGCCAGCACAGAAAGTTTCACTCTTGATGCTGGAACAAAGGTGTGCTGAGCCTGGAAACAATCTCAGTTGTTCCCCTTTCCTTACACACCCTGCAGATGCATGGACACAGGGCTTGTAAAACATGGAGAGGACTTGTAAAACTTCTCCAGCAATGACATTCCTGTGGCTACCACTGGGCTAGAGGAAGGCTTAGGAGATAACTGTCCTCTTTCCACCATGCCTTCAGCCCCTGATGAAGAGTGTATTTAAGCTCTGCTACTCCACAGTTACAGCAGAGGCATACCCACACTTTTCACTCAGGAAAAGTGAAAGGAAAACACAGAGCTCTACTACAGGGGTATTAACTATTGCATTTAATATTCAGCAATTAAACTGAAATGGTTATCTAACTATATATTTGACTGGACACAATAAATTAATACTAATTATGTACCTATTAACAAGCACAGCAACCCTGATTATCAATTAACTTCAAACAAGACATTGCCCATATGGCTGTAAAATCTTTAACCAAGCAATGAAGCAGTGGCACCATATCGGGTCAGTGATAACCTCTCGTGACAACTCACTGGGTTTGAAAGGAGGGGAAGGCAATTGACTATTTGAAGTTGACTTCCACTTAAAAAAAATAATTTTAACCTATGAACTATTTAGCTTGCTCATGAGTTTGTTCTAATTTCTGACTAAAAAATACTGATAAAAGAATGAAATACGGGAGCACATTTATCCATTTATCTAATAAAAGAAAGTATGAACAACTTCAAATAATACAAAGAGGTCAAGAGCCTATACTTGGTATTTAAAGTAATTAATTTTTTTACCTCACTGTATTTTACTCACAATTTTTTTCTTAATTTAAGCACTTGAAGAAAGTAGGTTAGACAATCCCTCCTTTGCAAAGGAGGAATTATGATCCTAGTTTAGGGATGTCTCCCTGCCCCTTCTGCTAGCCACCAGGTGTTTACAGGTCCACTACTAGACCCTGCTGTAGAAACCATGTCACTAGAACCACAGGCATAAAGCTGAGTCAAGGCAGGTTTAGGTTGGATATCAGGAAAAGGTTCTTCACCCAGAGCGTGGCTGAGCACTGGAACAGGCTCCCCAGGGCAATGGTCACAGCAGCAGCCTAACAGAGTTCAAGAAGTGTTTGGACAATGCTCTCAGGCACATGGTGTGACTCTCGTGCAGGGCCAGGAGTTGGACTCAATCCTGATGGGTCCCTTCCAACTGAGCATATTCTATGATTCAATGTTTTCTTCTCTCCAGTGTGAAGGGAAATGCCTCCCTTTCTGGAGACAGAATCTGCCAAAAGAAAAGACTGTAGGCTGCTAATCTGATTGCAGCAGGCTGAACGTGCCACCCTCCCCTTTACCTTTTACTCCATTTCTGGTGTTACCACCAAATGGCTCGTTCACAATTCTCTCCCTCTTGCTCTGGAGGGGAAAACACATGCTCCTAAAATAATGGTCATCCATGGATATGGATAGTAGCATTCACAAGAAAATCTGACACATTCTGATTCCCCCTTCACAGAGCCACAGACCAGTAAATGCAGTTCCCACTGCACAGGTCACACTGGTTCAAAGATCCCTGAGACAGCCAGGAAGGATGACCTGCATTTACATGTGCTAAACCTGATCTATATTTAGCCTACGTGCAGCACTGTGGCCAAGTCAAAACAGCAGCTCAAAATAAACCACTGTGACTAACGCATTTTTTCTTCTAGTTCTCTTTAAAATGACTATCAAACTCTAAGACCACTTTATTATTTTAATCCTGCTCAATACTGTTTGGAAGAAAATAAAAGTATATGGTGAATGAGAGGAAATAGAAAGGATAAATGGAAGTGTAAGAGTTTTGTAAATTCAGTTGTCCTCAAAATAAGTGTGGAGGATTTAATGAAAATAACCACTGACATGATGCGAACTATGGCAAAATATACAACTATATAAGATATTGTGGCATATTTCAAAAAGCCTTAAATAACTCCTACATTTTATCTTGTTTCAAACTGATTTGTTTGGTTTTATGTCCACTAAGTGTAAGAATATTCTTACTTTGGGAAATAAGCTTTTGCATTTCTAAGTAAATCTGTGAATTTGTAAGGAAGAGGACAGGTATACAGAAGCCAAAGCTGTTTGAGACACAAAAATAAACTCCATTAAGGCATCACAAACATCTACATTTGCACAAATAGGTGACAGTGGTAGAGGGTAAAAAGAGACTTTGAATTTCTGAGTTTATATTTTGATCTGTCAACCTACAAATAAAACTTATATCTACTGGCACTTTTCTACAACTTAGAAAGGAATTTGTAAAGAAAAGTAACTTTAAAATCTAGCTTTACTTTGGAGTGTCAACAAGCTTTCAAAAAGTTTGAATTATAGACAGGTAAAACAACTTCCTTCAATCATACAGAGCATATATATGCTTGGCAGCTTTGTTATTAGAGTTGCTTCAAATTTGTGTTTTAAAATGAATGTGGATTTAATACTTACTGTGTTTTTCTGAGATACCATATCCTGTGGGGGAAAAAAACATAATAGAAATGTTTATTTGCTTTTACTGGGAATTATTCTTTCCAATAAAAATCACTGCTATACATGTTTATTTTCTTTTACTGAGAATTATTCTTTCCAATAAAAATCACTGCTATACATATATATATATATATATATATATATATATATATGTATATATATACACACACACACACAGATGTGCTCTTCACAGCATAATCCAGATTTCCTGCCACAGTAAATTCCCACTAAAGAGACAGAACAACATCAAGAAGAGTCTTAGTAGTTCAGGTTAGGAAAAAATTAACAATTCAGTGAAGAAACCTACTTAAAGGAGTGCTCAGAAAATAAAGTTTTACTTGCCAGTAACTGGAGTTTCTCAGACTGGGCACACCCCGTCACACTCTGAGCATTTGTGAGACAAAGGCATTCAAAGCTGGAGGGTTTTTCTCTCCGAAAGAGTATCCTTCAGATACCTAAGCCCCTTTCCTACCCAGATGGGCACAGACCAACATATTCCTTCTGCACCCTAATTCTTCTCATCTCAAAATCTAATGAGAAATACTGAAACAATGAAGCAGATGATAAACGAATGGGCATATAAACCAGACCTCAGAGACTTCCAGCGGCTGGTAAGTAACCTTCTCTTCTCATGTTCAATGAACACTGCTCAGTCAAACTAAAGAGATCTCCAGGTAAGCCACGCTACAAATATTAGACATAGACCTGTTTCTAATCAAGGTTGTCAATATAACTTAATTAAATGTACTCTGATTAAATGTACCTGAGATGATTCTGCTTGAGCAACTTTGCATCAGACAGCCTGAAATCCACTTGGACGACCACTGCACAGAAATGATAATGCCCATGCACCCATTTCCTCAACAATAGGCAAAAATATCAGGGGGTATTTAAGAGGTTTGGCTGCATAAATATGACCTTCTTTAAAGCCAGATTACATATTTTTTTATATCCTCAGAACTAGGTTGATTTGAAAGAATGTTGGTGAAACCGGAGAGACAACTCTTGGGACAATTTCAGGATGGATCCTAAGAGATAAACTGCATAAAGTCAGGTTGCCAGAACTTCACAGATGTTCAGCAGAAGTAACAGGAGATGCCAATACTGCCCTTATAACACCTACGCTGTGCACCGCTCTTAAGAGTGTGCACAGCAACCTAGGTCCAAGTAAAGTAAGACATTTCTGAAGGGAAGTTGAAAAACCCTGACCAAATTACTCACAAACTTCAAAATAAGGAAACATCAGCAGAGAGTCAAAAATACATAAAAAAGGTACTAAAACCTAAACAGAATTTCTAATTAGCTAAAAACTCCTTAAGCCCAATAAAATTCTTCATAACAAAAGTGATGGAAGGCTTAAAAACCTGAAATATTACGTATCTGAAAGTTAATGTCTATCTAGCTAAGCAAGTTTTTCCAACAGAGCTTTATCTACTGCAGTTAAAGATATTTCTCAATAGAGAGAAATTAACTCTTCTGAAACTATCCAGCACCTATGATGTGAAATGTGTCATGAACCATTTGCTGAAATACCCCAAGAACAGTCCCTGCCTACCTTCTGAAGTATTCCTAAGAAAGGTGTATTAGCATATTTGAATGCTACCCAACACTGAACTGGGGCTCAATTGCTGAAGAGATACCACGGACAAGAGGAGGACTGAACTCTGTCTCAGTGCCCAGCTTAAACCTTTTGATACAGAGGATCTCTCCTAGCTGGTTCCAGTAACTTAAATCAAGTCCTGTGATCCCACCTAAGATATGCTAAGGGCCTATTTAGGCCAAGGAGGTTATACAAACAACTGAGACATGAGTAAGGTATCAGTGCAACTGACAGAGTTCCTAGAAGAAAAAAGGTGAAGGCAGGTAATAGTTTTTCTAGCCTTAAGTGACCTAGTCCCATGCTGGTGTTCCCCATCGTTAGGAGAAAAGGCTTAAAACTGATAGTGCAAAGACTTGCAAGTTCTGGCAACAATCAATCTGAACATCCAACCACGGATGGATGTAATCCTGGAGATCCTCCAACACTCCAGTTATGGAGCAGGGGCTTGTGTATGTTCTTGGCACAAAGTGAAGGAATCAAAGCCATCCTCATTGGGCAACAACAAACAGAAGACAACTAGCCTTCCCAGATTTGGGCACATCCTTGGGAGAACCAAGTTGATCAGAACATCTGAGCATAAAGAGATAAAAATGTGTTAATGAATAATAAAAATGAAGTATTTCATTGCAGTCAGGTATATTACCAGTAGTGGATGAGAAGTTGTATGCTGCCCACCCTGATTAGGTGGATGAAAGAAGGACATGCCAGTAATACCTTAGCGTGTTTCCATATGGATAATCTCATTGAGCGAAGAATGTGACAGGCTCCAGCTTTGAGTTCCTGGGACTCCAGGCCACATGGAATGTGAGTGTGTATGTGGACCACTACATGAAGAATGGAAGTATGGGTTATAGACACATGAGAATAAAACCAATGACATGGAGAGCAGAGAAGAGAAATGAGAAGCCATGACAGAACAGAGCTTTTCTGGGGAAAAATAAGACTTAATATTCTTACAGGATCAAGAGAGGTTGGAGAACTCCAAAAAGGATTTTTGGACACTGATGGTGTGGAAAAAAGCAAAGTAGAAGGGGCAATAAATCAAAATAAGGAAAAAACAACAAAGCATGAACAATGCTTCTCTCAGTGAAGGTAGCAAGAAAATGGATGATATTAAAAGCAGCAATAGATGATACAGAGGATAAAAGTCTAAATGTGATGTAAAATAAAGAGAACCTGCAGAAACATCCACAATACATGACTTGCATCCAGAATAGCAATTTCAGGACTTAAGTGCATAGCATGTATTATCCTACTATAAAAATTAACAACTGCCCTATAAAAAGATTTAGTGAGGATGTGTTTTCCTATCTTCAAACAGCAATAAAAAGGAGATTCCTGTAGTCTTAGCTACTCAGCACCTCGGGAATACAAACTTCATCTGACATAAGTGCTTCGATAGGAGTAGACTGCAATACAGCCCTTGTTCAAGTGTCCTTATGATACAACCCATAACTTTTTCTTACATGTACTCTAATTAAAAGAGGGAAAGGAAGGAGAAAATTGGACCTGCACTCTCAATTCCAAGTCTAACCACCAGAAGCAAAATCAGTACCACACTATGGATATTTTCTTACAAAAAAAACATTTCTATATTCTATTATTACTATTTTTGCTAATAGTCGCTTTTTCTCAGCAGGAATTTTTTATGTAGCAATCATGAAATTACATTAAATGTAAGTTTCAGAAAAACACAAACATCTGTAGGATCAGATATTTAAAGATACTTCTGAAATGAAGCAGACTGTGAAGTGAGAACCTTACTTTGAGAGACTGAGCAGTGTCAGCATCAGTGTCATGGTAAAGAATAACATTATTGGCCATGTCAAAGCTTTCACGCACGCCAAGGTGGTAGAACAGTGATGGTTGCTTGGAAATATCACTCATGTCCACAACTGCAACATCTGAAATGAGAGAAGTGGAAAAGAAGAGAAAAGGCTAAAAAAATAATAATCTTAAACCAAATTTTATTCTTACACAAGAAACAAATCCTGCAATTACACACACACACTGGTCAGACAAAATCAACATTTTCAAATAAGGATAATTTTCTCATGAGAGAAGTAATTTTCACCCTTCATATAAAAGGTAAGAGCCACTCATGAAATTCTCACAGTGTTAGAGTAACTGGGAGGCTGAGTTTACCGATCCTGCTTGAGCTTTTGAAATCACAGCATCAGAATGCCTCAGGTAAAAAAGCAATTCTGCACTTGCTCCCTGAGGCCTGACAGCATGAATACCCATAGGACAGAAGCTTCAAATATTCAGGATGGAACCTCTAAAAGTAACAATGTAAATTAGAAAAATAGGAAAAACTGTGAGACCAAGTTTATTTTAAGAGGCTGAGGTTTGAAGAATGGGAAATTCCTGAAGAGTAGAAAAAGAAATGACTGTGGAAGTTGATTCTTAAAAGCTACAGGCATGATGTTGAAGATGGGGGGGGCACAACAATGAGGGAATTCAATCACAAGTAGCCAGAAAAGACTTCCACTGCTCTTGGTCAGTGTTTCAGTCAGAAATGGAAGTCAGAAATGCAAGTAAAAACACTTACATTCGTGCAAGACAAGCTATACAGAGAGCTAAAGAGAAATACCCCATATTATGCAGAATAGCTGAGATACAGGCAAAAGATTCTGAGTTCATCATTTTGTTCTCATATAGACCTAAACACCAATGCAGGAAGAAGGGGTAACTGGAGAAGAGGACATTTAATGCTGAGGTTTTATTTCTTGATCCTTATATCCTATATACTCCTAAGCAAATTTTGCTTTAAAGCTTTTTAAAGGTCTGTATCTATATGTCTGTCTGCTTTCACCACTATGGGATAGATGGGTGAATTGAAATCTGAAGCATTCATAAGAGTAGAACCTTGGCATTGAAACCACAGGGGAGTCGGAGGTTCAAAACGGATTCCAGACACTCAGCGTAGATGGGCAGTAAATCCTACATCTCTGAAGGGGTAACAGACAGTGCCTGTACATACAGGGAAAGACAGAAGGGTGAGCTACTAGGAAACAAGAAATCTAAATGCAGGTCTGATGGCTCAGACCCAAATGCAGCAGCCAGTTAACCTTGGTATCACCAAGGTTACACATCACAAGAATCTATACTCCATACTTAGTATGCAGTTTCTTGGAAAAACCTGTAATGAATATATGCTCCTGTACAATTCCATCAGGCTATTCCAACACACCACACAGAGGTCAGCCAGTCCCTCTGATTACTATGAGACTCCTGTTAAAGCACAAGGAACATTTTGAGTCTGAAGACCTGCCTTTAGACCAAAACATCACTGTTCAAGAGCANTGTAAGAATATTCTTACTTTGGGAAATAAGCTTTTGCATTTCTAAGTAAATCTGTGAATTTGTAAGGAAGAGGACAGGTATACAGAAGCCAAAGCTGTTTGAGACACAAAAATAAACTCCATTAAGGCATCACAAACATCTACATTTGCACAAATAGGTGACAGTGGTAGAGGGTAAAAAGAGACTTTGAATTTCTGAGTTTATATTTTGATCTGTCAACCTACAAATAAAACTTATATCTACTGGCACTTTTCTACAACTTAGAAAGGAATTTGTAAAGAAAAGTAACTTTAAAATCTAGCTTTACTTTGGAGTGTCAACAAGCTTTCAAAAAGTTTGAATTATAGACAGGTAAAACAACTTCCTTCAATCATACAGAGCATATATATGCTTGGCAGCTTTGTTATTAGAGTTGCTTCAAATTTGTGTTTTAAAATGAATGTGGATTTAATACTTACTGTGTTTTTCTGAGATACCATATCCTGTGGGGGAAAAAAACATAATAGAAATGTTTATTTGCTTTTACTGGGAATTATTCTTTCCAATAAAAATCANAAACCAAACAAACATAAAAACCCCCAATCCCCAAAATATCACAAACCCCTAAAAAACACACAAAAATCCAAATGCGCCTCCCTCCCCCACCAAAGATACAAAACCCCAGCACAAAGTCATGGCATAAGAAAATCCCCTTATTCATGCAGAACTCAAATCCTGCACCATCTACTGATGATCTTTCCAGTTCCACTGTTTAGCCAGCTGTCTGCAGCATGGATAAAATTCTTACTGTAGTGTCACATAAACCAAGAGAACTTGAAGAAGTAAACCCCAGCTCCATAAACACAACTGATTACCCCAATATGGCAAAATCCCTCTGGAAAGCATAAATTATCTATAGAACAAATTTAAGAGAAACTAACAAGCAGACTGAGAATCAAATACCATCTAGGGAAAAAAAAATGAGGAGCTTGGATGGTTTTTAGTGCTTGTATAAGAGTGGTTTTGGGGAATCAGAGTACTGTGAAATCAAAATCATCATCCTGGTAAGAGGTAATTCAGATAATGTATTCTTACATATATTGCAGATATCGTACAGATATTGCATTCTACAACACGAGCAATGATTTGTAACACAGTACACTGAAACAAGGCTAACACAGCTCATTGCCACATCTAGTCTACAACTGAAATTTGTCTTCTGTTGATTCCTGCTCCATAGCAATGTAAGTGATATCAAAAACACATGAAATGGACATAGGAACCTTCATAAAAAAAGGCTAATTATTCTTCCCTTAGATATTAATTCACACTGATAAAAACATTTATGAGAACAGGTTTTTCTTGCTTATTCACACCTCACAAACACAGGTGTGATGTGAATAAAATAAAAATAAAACAAAATTAAGAGCAGCAGAAATGAAGATGTAGCACAAAGATATGCATGCAAGTGAAAAAAAGCCCCAGAAAGGTAATCGAGAGGATTCAGTTTGAGCACAGGAATCAAGGAATGACACAGAAGTGAATGAGAGCGGAGAGAAGCAGACCATCCGAAGTGCTCCTGGCTGTGGGCTAGAGCAGAGGTGAGAAGCTGCATTCCTGTGGAGCTCTCCAAGCCCTCCTCCAGGAGGAACAGCAGCAGGCTTGGAGCAGGGAGGAAAAAGACCTACTTACAAAGCAGGTTTACTAATGTGCTAAAGAAATGCAGCATGAGTACAGTGGGCCCATGAAATGAATGCAAATTTGGGTGGAGAACGTATGACCAGCAGTAAACTCTTCTTAAAGCAGCAGATCCCTGAGGTGCACCCAGTGCATGGGGTGCTGAGAGTACAGTGCTCACTGTCACTGATGGCTGGGTCTAAGCACACTCCCCAGAACTACTGTTTTCAGAACTACTGTACATCTGTCTTCTTGGAGTAAGGCAGTTTTGTGAGTTATGTAATGAACAAAGCTAATATGTGACATCACAAATACTTCTGTTTCAGTTATCCTATATTTTTCTCATGATTTACACTAAAATTCTTCATTTACAGTTCTTTAAAAAAAAAAAAGACATGGGGCTCTGCACTTCAACCATGCATTTAGTATGGCTGATAAGAGAGAAATAAGAAACTTCCAGAGACACATTAAAAGAAGTAACTTCAACACTAGTATGTGCTTTGCAAATCTTGATTTATGAAAAGAAACATAAGTTAATCAGAGTTCATTCTCAACTCCCATCCTCCATAACAAAAGAGACCAGTCAGCCAAATGTACTTCTGAACTTCCTTTGCCAAATTTAGGTTCAACCTCCATTACAGACAGGGGTGAAGCAAAAGCCGATGCCAACTTTTATCAAATCTTGTTACGCATGAGAAATTTTATGTGATAATGAAATATTTCACACAGGTCTAAACGACCAATGGAGAGGGTTTCCTATGTTCAGAAGGAAAGAGAGCAGGGGAACATACACCCCTCTGTAAGGAAAGAAGGCTTCCAAGTGAAAATCTGTACAATGCATTCACCAGACAGAGTGGAGGGATGGGAACGTGCTTAATGTTGCATATGACCAATTTTGAATGATTCTGGAACAGAACATTTAAACTCATTGCTTCTTTTCTGCAGTAGCAACTCGTGTTCAAATGAGCATACCCATAAAAACGTGTCCTCCCTCATTTATTCTTAAGCATAACAGATATTTTCAACTCTTTTTTGTTCTCTAGTAGTTGCCCAAGAAATTATTTTCATCCTGAAAATAGTTCATTTTTGTCATGAACCCAAAAACTGATCTCAATTTATTACATGGGGTCAGTTAATTTGTCTAGGCTTTTGTTTCCATTGTAAAATGATTATGGTATGTGTATATTTGTAGTGCATTAAGGTAATTCAGCACTACTGCTTATACAATCTTGATTAGGTCTCTGCATTGTTGCAGCAGATGGCACATAATTCATTTCTTATACTACAGTTTACATATTTTAACACTAGTGTGTCTTACGAGAGCAGACAGAGAAGAGACAAATAACTGTGACAACTGAAATGAAGATTAGAGATCATTAACTGTGGTAAAACAGGAGACTATGAAACTAATAAATAATTCAACGTGAAAAACATTATTACACAGGTTAAAACCAGAGAACTTATTTTTCTATCTGAAATGCACCTGAAGACATCATAAAATTTAATGATCTAAGTAAATCATGAGTCTTCACATGGCTTTTTTATGATTTATGGCATTGTTAGCAAAACCAAAAGGACAATTTTGGCATCAGGTCTTGGGATCTGTAAGTTAAAAAGTAATAAACTGGAGAAAATGAAGAAATAGACTGAAATATGGTGATAGTTAAATAGAATCTAGGAGGCCTAACAGAAGGAAAAGGTCAAACAAACTCTGTATTGCTTTCAACTTCCAATCTAAGGCTCACCTCCATCCAGTCTTATCCATATGCAGAGCAAGAACCTTACTCCGGTATTTTGGATTCATTATTTTTTGGCATTTAGAACCTTTCTATACATAACAGATTTCAAAAACACTCCCAAACTTAACATGATAATAGCAACCTTATTGGAGGAAAATGCAGAATTCAGCCCATTGCTATTCACTAGCATCCTGCAAATTATGAACCTTTGGATTAGTAATGCTTCAGCTGATTGGCTATTTGATAAGTAAAATAATGTGTAATTCCTTGAAAAACACTGAAGAAAACTGTCAAATTCTTCAGAAGAACAACAATACTCCTAAAGAAAAAGAAACAAATAATCCTTAACTTCAGGATACACATTCATTTTGCTTTCTGCACGGTTCTTTAAAGGAGACAATACCAAAGTTTTTACAGGGAAACAATTATGGTAACTTGGTGTATTTGAAAACCAGGAACCCTTTGCAGCTTTCACTTAAGCTACAACAAAAGGCACCACTCTCAACCTTAATATACCCCATACTCACAGAAATTGGGAAGCTCAAGGTAATAAAGCACATTTGTAGCAACTACCAACAGAACTGTTGAGGTGATTTTTCAGCAGATTTGTTATACCAGCAAACTGTTGGTGCCTTCCATTAGATCCTAAGCATAAGCAAATGTTAGTGTAAAAATACTGTCAACATTTGTGATGATATTATGACTTTCATAATGAATCAAGTTTCATTTAAATCTTACTGCTTTATAATCATGGTATCCTGTTAAAATCTCCTTACTTTTATTAGAAAAAACGTTGCTCAAATCACAATCTAAAGTACCAAATTAAACCCAGATATTGCCTCAGAAGCTGAAAGACCCAGGAGACAAAGATGCAGGTCTTTTTTTAAATTTAGGAATCTCTGGTATTTCAATTCAGCCTTTTGAAGTTTGCGGTATTACAGCGTGAACTTTGCTAACATCGCTGGTTTGCTATAGGGCCAGAATTGGTAATAAAAATAAAAACCAACTCATCATTAATGATTTATCCTGCAATATAGACCGGTATATGCTATAATCACATTAAACAGCATTTTAAAAACAATTTCATATATTTGCTTATATAAGCTTATCTTCTTGCAGTTTAAAAACAAGTGCTGCAATTCTGTATAAATTATGAAAATTACCTGTAATAGTTCAGAAATTGCTTATAAAGCACCTTAAAGAAGGAAGATTGTTTTTATAAGCTGGAATCAACTTTTGCAAGAGAGTCCTGGAGTGGCTGGAGCCTTGACTACAAATTCCAGCCTACTACCTACTTCAGAAAAGGAAACACAAGCATGCACGCTGGATGTCTGAAACTTTTTGATGCACAGAGGGCACTTCCTTTGGAAAAGGTGTTTAGTTCACAGGCAAAAGGAAGTGACTCAAAGGACAGGAAAAATAAGAATTAAATTAGGTATGAATCCTCATATTAGTGTGGGAAAAAATATTTCTTTCTGTTCACATATAGTAAGCACTGAAAAAAAAGTGACATTATCAAGTTTTATTAATGACACCAAACACAAACTGGAGAAAGAAGAAAACTTTAATACTGGCTAAATATTTTTTAATTCACTATTTTTAAATTATTGTTATCTTGAAAAGATAACAGAGAGAATTCCAATTCTAGTACATTATCCATACACACAGACTGACTATGAAATGAAGCAAAATCTAATGTTAGTTATATCTTGCTTTGGCAGCTCTAATGGATTTAAGTGTTTTAGGAATTCTGAAAACCTGGGCATCAAGTGGCAAAAATTCTGAAAGGTGCTTTTCCATGGTTTGTCTGTTTGCTCAGGAAAACAAAAGAACTGTTGTAAAGTGACAATTTCAGACACCTGCCACAGGTTTTATATTACAAAGCAATTTACTGAAAAAGGCCACCACACCCCAAAATGTGTCACTTCTCCTCCCACCAAGCAAAATGGAAGGCAACCACATAGTGCCTAACAATTATAAAAGCCAGCATTCTTTTGGCAGGGGAAAGTCAGAAGTTTCTTTTGCATTTCCTCCTTTCTGTGTGTCAAATCTTGCTCTGGAAACCAGTTTCACATCCTTCCCCGTGAAACCACTCTGCTCAGCGAATGTAGTGTGTGCTGAAGATAAACTATGTATTAGCTGAGCAGCGGCAGCATTCTTGACTGAGGAAAGTTTGCTGTTAAATAACTTTCCTGAAAGGACCAGGCAAATCCTGAGCTCTGCTATTAGGAAACCAAAAAACTTAAATTTTTCAGATGAGCCTTTCCACCACCTAGAAGCATCACTAACTGTAGCAATTCAAATTATTGCTTTGCTCCACTTAACACACAACACATTAACACTGGCAACGTCCCAGCTCCAGAGACAGTTCTGGAACAGCTGTGTTAAGCAAAGTGGGCCAACTAGCCTTTGTGTGGAAAGCAGACACGTCCACGTCAAGGAGGAGGAAGAGGAGGAGGAGGAACAGCTGACACCCAAATGTGTTTCTAACCATAGCATTTGGGTGAAGTTAAAATGTTCTTTCATGTGGCCCAGCAAGGCAGCTCCTCCTTCCTATGCACATAAGAAGTTTGGAGCACACAAACTCCATCCTCTCAGCTCCCACGGCAAAAAGCTGAAGTCATTCATGTTTTAAACTATTGGAATGGTTAAAATTTACTAAGCAAAGTTGTAGTGCTTACACTCTGGACTGCAGCCTGAAAGTGGAGGTAAGAAACCTGGAACACTTACTTTTCATGTATAGATCACAAAAGTGCCTTATACAGCTTCCAGTGAAAGCCCTGGGAGAACCCCCAGTGGCCTGAAATGGCACAGGAATGAGCACTTTTTGGACGGCCATCCTGCAGGTGATTAAACGCAAAGTGCAAAGAAGCAGACAACAGAATAATCCAGTCTATCAAAAACAGAGGCACATGTAGCTGGAGTTAAACCAGTGATGAATGCAACCAGCACAGCACCATGTACACAGAGCCTGACAGCATTTTAATGTAGGTAAGGAATACAAAACCCATATTTATTTTAAATATTTAGTTGAGCCATAACCAGAGAGAGTTCTAGTTCATGAGATCAGTGCTCACCTGTGATCTTTTGTCCTTTTGATTTCAAATACTAGCTTTGGCAACTTTTGGAAATTTTAGTCTTAGGCTATCTCAGCAATGTATGACATTATAAAATTCACTGGCAATTCCTATCCAGCAAAACTGACCCTCAGATGATTCTGTGAAAATCAGCCAACCACCCAAAACAACAGAACAGACAAGACTGAGGGGCCAATGCTCATCTCTGGCTTTTGTAATCCTGCACAAAACCCCCACTTCATACAAACAGCGGCACAATAAGGTTACATTCAGATCTGAACATTACAGCCAGTAATCATGTTAGTGTTGTGGTGTTACTTTACAGATACTGCATCTTTCTTCTGTCCGCTGGTACATGGAACACACACTAAAAATAGAACTAGAACATATTTTTCATGCTTCAGTGGCATTTATTGCAACTTGGGAGAAACCAGTATCTAAAACTACTCATTTTTCTAAACCTCAGCAAAGTATTTGTGCCATAATTATAATTAATACATATTCCTTAATATCTAAATATCTGTTCCAAAAATTACATCACCCAAGAAACTGCACTTTAGTTGAAAGGAACAGAACAAATTACAGCAGGTGAGAAACACTGCCAGTTCTAGGAGTTGATCTGTAAACTGAATTCTCATTTATATTTATGACTTGGGGTTTTCTTATTCATTAGATACGTCATCTGAAGCTTTTCAACTCTTTGCCCTGAAATTGCGTATTAGGAACTATTTTGTTAAATGGAAGCAAGGACTCTTCTAAAAATCTTTGATAGAAAAATCTTTAAAACATTTTAGATGCTTCTTAAATACAATTAAATTCATAGCAAAACTAAGTTTCAAACAAGGCAAGACGCTATATTAAAATAACAGGGCAATTCTACTGACCCAGAAAAGCAAAAATTGTGCCGAGAGCATGCCTATGCTTATTATTTTTTTAACTGATCTTCAGGGAGAGTCTTTCAGACTCTGCCAAATCAGAATACAACCAATATCCACAAGAACTGGCGTGGGAAGAAAAGTAATGCTGTTAATGTAATACATAGGGCATCCAAGCTCAGAATGTGTTTTTAATGCTTTTGCACAAGTATGAAGAAGAAAAATATTGTATGATTGGAAACACCTGAAAATGACCTCTCTCAGAAGATAGCATAATTTGTGAATTTTTTGGTCTTTTTTTTTTTTTTTTTACAGTTGGCAGTTTAGAGAAAGAAGGAAACAAAGAACTAATCCTCAAAGAACGCTTCTTGAAATATTGAATTGCAGAAGTTAGGAAATACATAATCCACTGTAAACAGTGCATGCCTAGGCTTAGACGTTGCTTAAGGTTTTCCATGACAAAGCTTTGCTTTCAGTCCTTTTTAACTCTGCCACTCTTTGCTTCAGGTTGTTAGGTTTTGTTTGTCTTTTTTTTTTTTTTTAAAGAGATTTAATTAGAACCAACTCAAGTCATTTTGAGACTGTATCAGAGACCTTATTTTTCTGGCCACTGTTAAACATCCCGTGGTGCCAAATGAAGAAGACTTACTGCTTTCAAGCACCAAACCAGAAATTTGTCAGATGGGTGAGGCTGTCTGGAAGTAACTCCTCTTAGCTTTATGAAATTCTGCTCATTCCAAAGAGAAGTTATAAGCAGTGAGTTGGTCAGAGTCACAAGGGACATGTTTCGTCTCAGATGAGCCTGTCATCACTGCCTTCATTGTCAACACAGGGAGAGGAAAAGCACTTTTAGAGCCCCACTCCTTTGATCTGTCATAAGCCAACTTCAGGAGAACTGCAGCCCAGAAGCGCCTGTTTCTCTCTACAACCTATGAGGGAAGTCCAAGCAACTGCAGATACCCACACTGAAGGTGTTCTGTGCTACCACACCCCTTGCACAGAGCCTCACAGCTCTGCTTTGAAGAATTTCAGTAACCTTTAAGGCATTTCAGTCAAGAATGACCTAATTTCAGCAGATGTTTCCCTGGACAGGTTCCCACCAGCTAACTCACCAAATGGCCAATGGAGAAGGACTATAGATCTTTCTCATCAGTAAGATCAGAGAACTCACGTTCTCTCTACCTGTGAAAAAGGAAGAACTGTCACAATTCAAACCCTCACCTAAGATTTCCAGGGATCTCTCTGAAACACCTAACTCTTGAGTTTTCCATAAATTGGGAGTTTATTTGTGAGTCCCAATTTCCAATGCTGTTTGTTTTGGCACTCAGTATTATACAACTGTGGAGATGACCGTCCTTCAAGAGGTGCTTTTACATGTACTATCTCATCCCAGGGTCTTTTCTCCTACTCATATAACCTGTTTAATTACATTGAAACATTGACTATAACCTCCTGGCCTATGGATGAAGTTTATATATGAGTTAAATTTTCAGAAAAAATACGCTCAAGCCAAATATAAGCATTACATTTCCCTGCAAGACAAAGGCATTCATACAAAAGCTAGTAATAGACTTTACCGTCTATTTTATTTTATTTTTTTCCTTTCATATCATAGCTTGTGAGGTCCTGGGAACAACACAGCCTCAAGTCTGAGGGCGTTAACTCACAGTAGTGTGACAGGTTGAAGTAAACAAGAGAATGTCCACACACACTGTCTCTGGAAACTCACACAGCACACACCCCTTTACATGGCCTCCCTTCCCTGAGGAAGGATTGTAAAAATTTACCCATTCTGGGACCACAGTCACAGATCTTTAGTTACCAACCACAATCATATCAGATGGATCCTGCCAAGGTCTACACACTGGTAATAAATGAATTATAAAAGTTGTGACATGCACAAGAGCTCAATATTTATGACATTTCGTTGCAAAATTACACTGTTCAAGCTCCCACGTTAGGAACTGAGAGAGATCTCATCACATGGCTCTTAGCCTTTTCAGTGGTTTCATAGTTCAGGCAGATGAATGCTTTTGGCTGCTGCCTCCTACCTCTTTCATGTGATCCACTGTCTCTGAGTCTCTCTCACCATCCCGTTCTCCCCTTATTCCTCAACCTATATTTAACTTGGCAATTTCTGGCTATCTCAGTGCTAGCACAGTAGCAAGGGGCTCTGTCACTGTAGCTAATCAGTCCTGTGAGAGGTATCAGCTACCAGTTTCACACTATCCTCCTGGAAAAGTACTTTAAGAAACTGTTAAACTTTACAACAATTGAAAGAAATAAAGGTTAAAAACTTAATTTCAGGAAAACTCACTTTTTACATATCGTATAACAAAAGACATTTGCATCTGTAACTAAAAAATCCAATTCTGTAAGCAGTAAAAAAGACTCTAGGCTGAGATAGTACACACCTCTTATAATCATCCACACTGTACTATAATCATTTTTCATGAGTGCCAAAACAAAGTACTTACATTTACAATGACTGTTATTTAAACCTTGTAAACATGCACCTATTAGAAGTAAAATGGGGAAAAAGGACAAATTAAAGCAATTTGCTATTGCACATTGGCATCAACCATTTGACTATGTACAGTAAAAATCAAAAACTATTAATCACCTCAACTATCAAGATAAACAATCCTTCCTTTATACATACTGTGAAATACTCCATCACAGTGTGACAGCTAGGTAGTGATACTGGCTACCTAACTATTGTTAAAATACGCTAAAGAATCTTAACATTCTAATAAACTTTTTTCAACACAGCTGTGCTGGTTTTGGCTGAGATAGAGTCAATTTTCTTTTTCTTTTCTTTCATTGCAATTTTAACCCTATGGTCTGGTCCAAAGGGAACACAAGTGCAGACTTTAATAGATATACATTTACATGGTTGCAAGTTTGATTGCAAGTTTAACCCTACGGTGTGGTCCAAAGGGAACAGGAACCACTCGGGGAGAAGCCTTACATGAAGCAGTGCAAGTGCAGCAGTGACCCACCCTGAGCTGGCTGTGGTGCCAAACAATTCACACAACATAAGCAGCTTTTGCCTTACATTAAACTGTCCTTTTTTCAACCCATGTGTTGTTTTACTTTTCCAATTCTCTCTGCAACCCTGCTGGTGAGGGAGTGAGTGACTGTGTGGTGTTTAGTTGCCTGCTGGGATTACCCCATGACAACAGCTCACAACAGATAAGTGACTGGGGGGTGCGTAGGGAACAGAGCAGTTCCCATCAGCCTCGGTGGCTGCTGAAGTTGAGCAGTGACACTGTGACAGAGGCTGACAACATTGCAGGAATAAAAAGAGCATTACCACGGCTTAAGCAGCTGAATGCTTGCTTGCAAAACTGAATTCCATACCTGCTTCTTCCTACCCCACAACTGCCGTGTGATGCTAGCCTAGTCACGTAAACTGGGATTTCAGAGATGGACTTGTTGACCATGCAGTTATTAACATTCTGAGTTCCAGAAGGAAAAAAAACATACCCCGCTGAAACAGAAACAGTGACTTTGAAAAATAGAGCCCTCATTTTAAAGGTACTTTATAACAAACCCAATGCCTTCAGAGAGAAGAAAATTCCTAATATTTTACCTTAGTGATTCACTTCTATTATCCTATTGTACTTTGATATGAGTTAGAACTTGAATAGTCTCTGATTCAGCATCTGTAGTCTTCCACCTGCAAAACAGCTAAGCGTCTACAAAATAATACTATGCCTGATTTATATCTCAAAAAGACAGGTATTTCCATTTCTCATTCAACCTTTATACCAAAATGAATAGTAAAGAAGCAGCATTTTAAACTTCTCAGAGTATTTAAATAATCCACATTCGTCTCCTTTTTTTTGTTCACAGCTGTTAGACAAATGAAGATTCCAGAAGCTGCTCATTTCTTGCTTTAAATCTATGTATCCAGAACACTAAAAAAATACTTACCAGTCACAGATGATCTGAGAAGGACACCTGTTCAATAATTTTCTGTTTATATACACTCAGTATATTAAAAATTTTGATATAGATGCTAGACAGACATAATGAGTAACTGTCTCACATCATACATTCTTTTCACTATGCCAAGTCATTAATGATAACACTATTTCCTAAATTTTTTCTGCAAGCCAAGGAACCTACTGATTCTACAGGACATTTTCCTGCCCTGTTTAGTATCAGAGAAGAAAAGAAACAGCAGAGTAAATTAAAACCAGGCCGTTCACACTTGCCTGCTGCACTAGCAGTGTCCAAGGCTCACACGAGACCATTTCCACTGCAGTGCACTAGAGTGGAGCCAGCCAGTTGAGAGCATGCAGAAAAAACACCCCAAGCCTGAACCTAATTTGAACCTGGCCTGTAATGGGAGGGGGGTGGGTGTGTGGATCGAGAAAGGTGAACTTTATTTAACTTTTCCCACACTTCTGCACTTCCTACACTGGGTCATCAAAGACAATCAAAGGGAATGAAGTATAGAAAAAAAAAAAAGGTTACATAACTGGATAACCTGGCCTAAGTGAAATTAAAGACAGCATGAAATTCCACAAGAAAGGTCGTCCCTTTCTCCCCAGGTGCAGTCAAATCAATTTTTAGGCCAAGGAGGTTAGATAAGCTTCAACCTTTTAGACAATTATCCAAACTAAACCATTTGAGAGTCGCCCATCATTTAATGTTGAATACCTTGGCTGAGGAACATAAAAAACCTGCTAAATCTGCACATCTCCCACAGGTCACACACCGGCCAACAACACATAGAAAAAAAAATTAGAAAAGTAAAATTGTGCTGATCTTTATCATCTTCTCAAAGAAAGGTAAGACATAAGAAAAGTAATCAAAATAGATTGAACTAAAATAGAAAGAAAAAATATTTCAGTACACTAAAGCTTGTAAGTCTGGGTTAAACTAAGACCTTTATTTTTTTCTTTACGAATTAAAAATATAGCATATAAAGAAAAAGTGAGACCTTCTTAGCCTGAATCTCTTATTTTTTCCCAAATATGTTTTTTAAAAACAAATATCAAGAGACATCTCCATCATTAGCACTGGGGATTTTTATGTACCAAACTGAGGTATCCCACCTCATAACTATATTATAGATTCCCTCTTTATGTTGATGGACTCCCATACTGTCATTTAGGACCCACATAAAGTACAGTAAGTTATGCACATAAAAAAATGTTAATTGAGGAAAGGTAGTGTTATTAAAGTGCAAATGCAAATAAAGTTTACATAAAGCCAGGGCATCCTCTGTGAGCCAAGAGACTTGCACTCATATATAGATACGGAGTCCTTGATAGACTATTCCGGATGGTGGGCAGATATGGATTCACTCTGCTATTTTTATCTTTCCTGTAAACAGTACAAGCTTCATGTGCCAGTCTAAAAGAATGCATGTGCAACTGAAAAAGTCCTTATGTACCACTAAACACCGTAATTTAAAAAATGGGCAGCTTCCACTAAAAAATGAGAGAAATCTAACTCAACACACTATGTAGCGATCAATAAAATCTAGAATTTTAGTAGAATCTGATCTTTCTAAAGTCATAGCCATAGTCTACTTAGTCTTTATCCTACAAATACAGCACACTTCCAGCTCTCTTGCAGCCCACTTTAGGTACTGCAAGGGGCTATAAGGGCACCCCAGAGTCTTCTCCAGGCTAAACAGCCCCAACCCTTTCAGCCTGTCTTCATGGGAGAGGTGCTCCCACCCTCTGATCATGGCCTCCTCGGGACTCACTCCAACATGTCCACTTCCCTCCTATGCTGGGGCCCCCAGAGCTGCAGGTAGGGTCTCATTACAGCAGAGGAGAGGGAGAGAATCTCCTCTCTCTCCCTGCTGGCCATGCGGCTGTGGATGCAGCCCAGGTGCAGTTAGCTCTGGGGTGCTGAGCCATGTCAAGTTTCTCATCCACCAACATCCCCAGGCTAATCTGTACCTTGTCATGGTATGAGTATGCAAGAAAGTTTAGATTTAAGATGCTAAATTCTGAATATTCACCTATAAAATTGTCCAAAATATGAAAAACTTATGGAAATTAACTTGTTATTCTTCTCAGAATTTGTATTATACCATGGTAGAGGCACTACGGCAAAACTAGGAATCTGAAGAGACATTAAAGGGTAAAAAAAAACCAAACAAAAAATAATCCATCATTCTTTTTTGACTTGATTACAAGCCAGAAAGTCAAGGCAGTTTCTGGTTTCCCCAAAACAATATGAAGACTTACCTAGTTTTGTTATTTTACTAAGCAAAAAGCTAAGCTTATCAGTTCCAAAACTTCATTATCGTGAAAACAAGAAATCCATCTTAACCATTTTCAGACTTCATTCTGATTTGGATACTTTCTCCAGGTGACAACAACCCATAAGTTGTCAGTTATCTTAAGCACCATAAACAGCAGTAGTAAAAACAAGCACAGTGCCTGGCTTTGAGCTTGGTGATCATGTCCTCTCCTCAGACTGGGTTTATAAAGACTGAAGCATGCCAAACATCCATTGGCAAAGTAAATATCCGAAACAAGTATCTCAGCTCCACAGAAGGCAGAGCTGATGCTGATAAAAGCTGACAGTTACTGTGTGAAACAGGATTGTGCACACAGAAACTCTGCTAAGGCAGCCCAGTACCCAACAGTAACACCATTGTAAACATTAGCTTTTCTCCTGCAAATTTTTATTATCTACTAAGATTAGCACAACAGAGACGACTGGTCTAGGAAAGCATCACACAGACAGAATACAGCCTTGTACTGTTTTCATTTACCAGTTCCCAACTCCAGTTTCACATTGTCACTCTCCAAGCAAAGGCAAAACTAACAACGAATGTCTCCCTCAACGCACAAATTAGCAGAAAAAAACCCTTTTTTCTTCAGCTTCTGTGAGTGAAAGGCAGCAGCAGTAGAGTTAATGCAGCTAGTCTTCACCTGAGTGAAATTACTATGGGCAGGTATTTTTCCGCAATAGAAAAAACTTGCAGCTTTTCTGTGACTAAGGCAAAGACAATTGATTCAGTACAATTTCTTGTGGCTGATCTAGCTATTAAATAATTGTAAAAAAATTTAAAGGGAAGGAGGGAAAAAGGACAACAATCAAGTAGCAAATGATTCACTACCCTAAGTTTAAAAAAGTAACTTCTCTGTTATTTTCCCCACAATCAGTTTCATAGAATCTACCATGGGCTTTGACTTGCCTGGAGGCAGCAAAGTACAATTCATGGAAAGTGCTGCTGGCACCAGTATGAAACTGAAGAATTTTACAGAAAGCTTATTATCATGCTGATTTACATGGAAGTTTGTTTGTTTGTTTTCCAGAACTAATGCATTTTTGGCATACACTTCAAAAGCTTTAGAAATCATGTGATAAACACTTATGTGATAAACATTTTTTAAATTGTTGAGAGGCCCATGACCACCAATAGTTGAGCTACAGTTCTGTGCATGAAGGCATGTTTTCCCGAACAGAAAAAACCCCCACAAAATGCAGAGAATCCAGACATTTCCATCCATAATGTGATACAAAATGAAACAAAAAAGATTATACTGAAACAGGGTTTAAAAAGCACTTAGAGATTATTATCTTTGTGGTTTGCTTTAAAGAGATATTGAAGATTTTTAAAATGTAATTTAAGCATAAAAGCAGCATATACTAGAACAGACACAACTATATGTGCCCAAGTTCTGCTATGATAAACTGGAGTACTTCCCTTACTGCTGGATTTAGCTGTACCATCCCACATCAGCAGAAGGCTAGGGATGTAGTCCTAACAGTCATTACTGTTTCATTACATTTCAGATTTCTGCCTGTCACCAGAGCCTGCTCCAGTTAAAGAAAGATTATGCTAACCAAGGCTGGGCTCATGTACCTTCAATGTAATAAAAGCTGGGGTACATGTTTTAAGGCCGTGAATCCCACTGGGCTTTGCGCTCCAAGACATAACAGCTGTTGAACTACTGACTTAGACAAAACTTTAAATGCTCAGAAGCATTACCAAAGAGTATCTGAGAAGTTTTAATTCTACCACCTTGAACACCACAGCAGAATCATTGACCTCATCAGGCTGAGTACTACGAAGGATAAAAAAAGCATGAGTGGTTTCCCGTGACACAGCAATCCAGTACTTGTGTCAGAATTCATGTCTCCTCCTTGCAGACTACAGTGATTCAACCTTTGTTCCTGACATGTTTCTATAACCAGCCCAACCTCTCAGGAAAAGGTGAGAGTATTTGCAGCACTTCTGAAAGAAGACAGGTAGGGTGAAATTATACTGTGAGACACATTTGACCCAGTGGCTGCCTGTTGAATCCCCCTGACCTCAGCCGAGACAGCAGCTACGCTGTTTATATCCAGCCTGTACCAGGGTGCAGGATAAAGCAACAGCTGCAACCCCTCTCTTGGCTCAGCCTCAGGCACCCGTGTTGCTGTTCAAAGGTAGCCTGAGGCTAAAGCAATTCACATCCCTCCTGAAGTGCATGGCAAACAGAGCCTACCCTGTTCAGAGATTTCACCTGCAAGTGGCAAACCACACTGAGGCCCTCTTAAGAAAGACCCTACACCTATCTCGACTGCCAAATTCCAGCCACATAGCACCCCTGCAGCTGTTCTTCCACATGCATGGAAGCAGCAGCATGCCCTGAGTATCTCCAGGTTTGCAGCCAGAGTTTGAATTTGAGGCTTGTGATGCTGACTCAACAAAGATGGGTCATTGCATGTGTCCTCCAAACACAGCTCCACACACCCTCCCCTCTTCTGCAGTCCCTGATGGCAATGGGGCTTTCCTAGGATTAGAACACCAGGTGAGTATTTGTAGGAGGAACTGTCTGAATGCATAATAAATGCACTTCAGAGATGGGGGAGCCAAGATATTCAGGACTGACTTTGGTGCCCATTGGCCTGCATAAGGGTATAAAATGCTAGCAGAGACAGGGCCAATAGGTCTCCCAGTGTTGCAAGCAGCTTCCAGGTGGAGCCCCCTCCCAGCATGGAAGCCTGCAGGGTATGTCCAGCCTAAAGATGGGAAACATTGACTTTTTGCCAGGTGAGCAATAAACACTAAGATCCAGTCACATTTGGAGATAAAATCCTAAAGCAGTTACATAGGTGCTTTGTTGCTTTGGAATAGTGAATTCTCCAAGGCCAAAGACTGTTAACCTGTAATTTCCTAGCCAAATCTTCTTATTTTATAAGCCTTTAGACATAAACTGTTGACCAAATCTGAGATTAAGTGGACCTAGCCACACCTAAATTTCTCTGAGTTTAGAAAGCAACGGGGTCTCACTGAAGCTCTTAACTGGAGAGACCATGACCCTATTCCACTACTATCTGTTTTAATAGATGATAGAGTTATTTACATACTGCATTACAGCAGTATTTAGACACTGAATTAGCAATAAATCAAATAATAATCATGCACATAATCACTGTATCCTACTTCTTGTTCCTGGCCAAGAGCCTTCTCTCGACTACTCTGACACAAGTCCATCTTGAATTCTCAATTAGGTTTTGCACAAGTCCTTACACATCAGAAGTGCTTTACCTCAAGGCAAACCAGGAACATTAGTTACTTTTTAACTAGTAAGTATGTGCAAGTGTAATTTAACAATTAAAAAAGCAATGTATGATTACATTGATAAAATAAGAGCATGACTGCAGAACATAATAAGAGCTACCACATATCTACCATAATTTGTCTATTTTATGGGAGGATGGAAATTAAAGCAATGTAATTAACCTGCATAAGCAAACACTTCCTTCATTTTTCTTTGACCTAATTTTGTGACTTCAGGTCTAAGAGAAACAATTCATAAACCTATGAAGAATATGCTACACACAGCACAGCAAGACTGAACAAGCACGCAATCACTGCAAAGGAGATGAGTGGCTAGGAGTCACTGAGAATCAACTTGAAATGCAAAAAGACAGAACCGGAGACCAACATCTCACAGTCAAATGGCAGAGTAGATTCTTTCAGAGCAACTTAGGAACTATATGAAAAATATGCTTGCATATAATTAAAAAAAAAAAAGTGACCTTTAGAATTTGTGGACTGGTATGCATAGCCAGCACAGTTCTTTCCTCCTATCAGAGGAAAAAAACTACATCAGAACAACATCCACTGATAGAAAGAATTCCAGAAAATGCTGCAAGTTTTATTTAAAAAAAATAAATTAAACAGTATTAAAAACAAACAGACAAATCCCCCAAAAGCCCAAACAGCCAAAACCCACTTTAACTGCAGTGTTTTCAAGGGCTGTGTGACAATAATTGGTCTTCAGAACTCAGGCAGTTCAATAGATGCAATTGTTCCTCTCTTCAGAATAATCCTAAATGTTCAAATTTTCAAAGTCATTTGTAATGGTTGTAATAGGTGTAAAAGCTTCTAAGTCTGTTTAGTGAGACTCAATAAGACTTCAAATCACACAATGAAAAATATGACTTGCAGAGTAATAGCAGAAACACACCATGTATATTGTATTCAGAGAGATGATTCCTTGTTAGCTGATTAAACACCTAGAAATCATCTTACATGCTTCTGGCTACAAAATCCAGACACTGTCAAATTCTGAGGAGCCTTCTCAAAGTATTTAAGTTAGGGAGGAAAGAAAGACGGGAAAAGAAAATGGACAGCTGTAGGCTGGGTTGTTATATGGTTTTGTTGGGGTTTTCTCATGCAAGGAAGTTTCATGCACAGGAAACCTGGGGAAAAAAAAAGAACTGTATTCTTTTTCCTTTATCCAAAATCATGGCACAGAAATGAGTCACTTCACACAGACAGTACATACACCTATTCATGATCTCACCTTGGAACAACTGAAGAAGCCCAAATTTGCATGGCTAGTATCAGATTTTTAGAGATGCAAACCACTTCATTCAAAGCTTCATTAAAAGGTAGGACTCATACTGGGTTTGGATTGTCGGTATGTCTTTCCACATGACCCATCACAGCTAAAAAGAGATCTTCCAAAAGGAGAAGTAATAAAACAGAGTCTCTCTCCATTAGAGAGAGGTTCTCCATTTCTTCTTTTTGTTATTAGTATCTTCCTCTGAATACAGTCCTGATCTTGCATTTGGTCCATGGCAATATATATCAAAGAAAAGTTAATGAATTCTACCTAACCTATTTATGGTTATTTCTTTGCAGGTTTCTAAGCCTGTTCAGCTGACATTAAAGGAGCTACTTCACAGAACATATGCACGTTGAACCGAAGTGAAGCCTTTCAGGTTACACACAGAAAAAGCAAAAGGGTTGACACAAAGCCATTTTTCACAGCTGACAGTCTTGGGATATGTTGACTGCAATGGAGAGGACAAGGGGTAATGGGTTTAAACTGAAAGAGGACAGGTTTAAGCTAGATGTTATGAAAAAATTCTTTTCTTGGAGGGTGGTGAGGCACTGGAATAGGTTCCATAGAAGTTGTGAATACTCCACCCCTGAAGTGTTCAGAGCCAGGCTGAATGGGGCCTTGAGCAATCTGATCTAGTGAACAGCATCCCTGCACATGGCAGGGTGGGCTGGAACAACGTGATCTTTAAGGTCCCTCCCTCCCTAACCTTTCCGTTATTCTGATTATGAAAATGATGGTCTTCACTGTTAAACAAAAACATGCAAATCTCTGAATGCAAATAAGCATTTCTGAAAGAAATGTTGGGAATTGACCCCAGCTGATATAAAAGCAAAATACACCTCTTGAATGCATCACATGTCACAGCACCTGAGATGTATCATAACACAGAAACAAAGCCTACAGAGGGTGAAAGCAAGGACAGGTAGCCTGGGAGGAACACAGAGAAATTGTCCAAGCAGCCAGGGATCAGGTTAGGAAAGCTAAAGCCCTGATAGAATTGAATTTGGCCAGGGGCATCAAGGGCAACAAGAAAAGCTTCTAGAGGTATGTTGGCCATAAAAGGAAGACTAGGGAAAACATGGTGTCTCTCCAGAAGGAAACAGGACATGTGGTTACCCAGGATATGGGAAACACTGAGGTACTCAGAAACTTTTTTGCCTTGGTCTTCACTGGCAGGTGCTCCAGCCACACCACCAGAGTCACAGAAGGAAAAGACAGGGACTGGGAGAATGAAGAACTGCCCATTGTAGAACAGGAGCTTTGAAACCATCTAGGGAAGCTGAAGGTGCATGAATCACAGAATTAATCAATCAATCAATCACAGAATCAATTAATTAGGTTAGAAAAGACCTCTGAGATCATCAATCCAACTGTGTCCTGTACTTCACCAAAAGCAGTGTCGCCAGCAGGTCGACAGAGGGGATTCTCTTCCTCTGTTCTGTTTTTGTGAGACCCCACCTGGAGTGCTGCATCCAGCTCTGGGGTTTCCAGCATAAGAAGGGTGGGGACCTGTTTGAGAGGTTCAAGAGAAGGACTATGAAGATGATCAGAGGGCTGGAGCACCTGTCCCAGGGAGACAGGCTGAGAGAGTTGGGGCTGTTTAGCCTGGAGAAGAGTAGGCTCCAGGGAGACCTTATAGCGCCTTGCAGTACCTAAAGGGGGCTACAAGAGAGCAGGAGAAGGACCTTTTACAAAGGCCTGTAGTGATAGGGCATGGGGGAATGGCTTTAAGATGGAAGAGGGCTGATTTAGATTACTGCAAGGGTAGTAAGGCACTGAAACAGGTTATGCAGAGAGGTTGTGGATACCCCATCGCTGGAAGTGTTCAAAGCCAATCTGGACAGCAGACAACCTGGTTTAGTGGAAGGTGTCTCTGCCCATGTCAGAGGGGTTGAAACTGGATGATCTTTAATGTCCCTTCCAACCTAAACTGTTTTATGATAGTGACATATAGACTTGATTGTATCAAGCTTGTTACTGTCATTTAAAACTGGCCTCATACACTTGGATATAAAAGGACTACAATACGGGTATATTACAGGGTTTTGTTATCAGAATATTTGGTTTGATGTCACAATGCAGAGCTTTGCTGGAGACACCTGAAGTTGCTCTAGATGTGCAGTACCACACAGAGATAAAAGATCAGGTCCCAACAGCTCTGCTGTTTTACTAAAGCAGTACAATATCCTCCAACCCAACCTCTCATCCACCACCTTCCTGTTCTGAAGATGGCTGGTTTGCTTCTCTTCATATTTTTGTATTCTGTNCCAGCCCAACCTCTCAGGAAAAGGTGAGAGTATTTGCAGCACTTCTGAAAGAAGACAGGTAGGGTGAAATTATACTGTGAGACACATTTGACCCAGTGGCTGCCTGTTGAATCCCCCTGACCTCAGCCGAGACAGCAGCTACGCTGTTTATATCCAGCCTGTACCAGGGTGCAGGATAAAGCAACAGCTGCAACCCCTCTCTTGGCTCAGCCTCAGGCACCCGTGTTGCTGTTCAAAGGTAGCCTGAGGCTAAAGCAATTCACATCCCTCCTGAAGTGCATGGCAAACAGAGCCTACCCTGTTCAGAGATTTCACCTGCAAGTGGCAAACCACACTGAGGCCCTCTTAAGAAAGACCCTACACCTATCTCGACTGCCAAATTCCAGCCACATAGCACCCCTGCAGCTGTTCTTCCACATGCATGGAAGCAGCAGCATGCCCTGAGTATCTCCAGGTTTGCAGCCAGAGTTTGAATTTGAGGCTTGTGATGCTGACTCAACAAAGATGGGTCATTGCATGTGTCCTCCAAACACAGCTCCACACACCCTCCCCTCTTCTGCAGTCCCTGATGGCAATGGGGCTTTCCTAGGATTAGAACACCAGGTGAGTATTTGTAGGAGGAACTGTCTGAATGCATAATAAATGCACTTCAGAGATGGGGGAGCCAAGATATTCAGGACTGACTTTGGTGCCCATTGGCCTGCATAAGGGTATAAAATGCTAGCAGAGACAGGGCCAATAGGTCTCCCAGTGTTGCAAGCAGCTTCCAGGTGGAGCCCCCTCCCAGCATGGAAGCCTGCAGGGTATGTCCAGCCTAAAGATGGGAAACATTGACTTTTTGCCAGGTGAGCAATAAACACTAAGATCCAGTCACATTTGGAGATAAAATCCTAAAGCAGTTACATAGGTGCTTTGTTGCTTTGGAATAGTGAATTCTCCAAGGCCAAAGACTGTTAACCTGTAATTTCCTAGCCAAATCTTCTTATTTTATAAGCCTTTAGACATAAACTGTTGACCAAATCTGAGATTAAGTGGACCTAGCCACACCTAAATTTCTCTGAGTTTAGAAAGCAACGGGGTCTCACTGAAGCTCTTAACTGGAGAGACCATGACCCTATTCCACTACTATCTGTTTTAATAGATGATAGAGTTATTTACATACTGCATTACAGCAGTATTTAGACACTGAATTAGCAATAAATCAAATAATAATCATGCACATAATCACTGTATCCTACTTCTTGTTCCTGGCCAAGAGCCTTCTCTCGACTACTCTGACACAAGTCCATCTTGAATTCTCAATTAGGTTTTGCACAAGTCCTTACACATCAGAAGTGCTTTACCTCAAGGCAAACCAGGAACATTAGTTACTTTTTAACTAGTAAGTATGTGCAAGTGTAATTTAACAATTAAAAAAGCAATGTATGATTACATTGATAAAATAAGAGCATGACTGCAGAACATAATAAGAGCTACCACATATCTACCATAATTTGTCTATTTTATGGGAGGATGGAAATTAAAGCAATGTAATTAACCTGCATAAGCAAACACTTCCTTCATTTTTCTTTGACCTAATTTTGTGACTTCAGGTCTAAGAGAAACAATTCATAAACCTATGAAGAATATGCTACACACAGCACAGCAAGACTGAACAAGCACGCAATCACTGCAAAGGAGATGAGTGGCTAGGAGTCACTGAGAATCAACTTGAAATGCAAAAAGACAGAACCGGAGACCAACATCTCACAGTCAAATGGCAGAGTAGATTCTTTCAGAGCAACTTAGGAACTATATGAAAAATATGCTTGCATATAATTAAAAAAAAAAAAGTGACCTTTAGAATTTGTGGACTGGTATGCATAGCCAGCACAGTTCTTTCCTCCTATCAGAGGAAAAAAACTACATCAGAACAACATCCACTGATAGAAAGAATTCCAGAAAATGCTGCAAGTTTTATTTAAAAAAAATAAATTAAACAGTATTAAAAACAAACAGACAAATCCCCCAAAAGCCCAAACAGCCAAAACCCACTTTAACTGCAGTGTTTTCAAGGGCTGTGTGACAATAATTGGTCTTCAGAACTCAGGCAGTTCAATAGATGCAATTGTTCCTCTCTTCAGAATAATCCTAAATGTTCAAATTTTCAAAGTCATTTGTAATGGTTGTAATAGGTGTAAAAGCTTCTAAGTCTGTTTAGTGAGACTCAATAAGACTTCAAATCACACAATGAAAAATATGACTTGCAGAGTAATAGCAGAAACACACCATGTATATTGTATTCAGAGAGATGATTCCTTGTTAGCTGATTAAACACCTAGAAATCATCTTACATGCTTCTGGCTACAAAATCCAGACACTGTCAAATTCTGAGGAGCCTTCTCAAAGTATTTAAGTTAGGGAGGAAAGAAAGACGGGAAAAGAAAATGGACAGCTGTAGGCTGGGTTGTTATATGGTTTTGTTGGGGTTTTCTCATGCAAGGAAGTTTCATGCACAGGAAACCTGGGGAAAAAAAAAGAACTGTATTCTTTTTCCTTTATCCAAAATCATGGCACAGAAATGAGTCACTTCACACAGACAGTACATACACCTATTCATGATCTCACCTTGGAACAACTGAAGAAGCCCAAATTTGCATGGCTAGTATCAGATTTTTAGAGATGCAAACCACTTCATTCAAAGCTTCATTAAAAGGTAGGACTCATACTGGGTTTGGATTGTCGGTATGTCTTTCCACATGACCCATCACAGCTAAAAAGAGATCTTCCAAAAGGAGAAGTAATAAAACAGAGTCTCTCTCCATTAGAGAGAGGTTCTCCATTTCTTCTTTTTGTTATTAGTATCTTCCTCTGAATACAGTCCTGATCTTGCATTTGGTCCATGGCAATATATATCAAAGAAAAGTTAATGAATTCTACCTAACCTATTTATGGTTATTTCTTTGCAGGTTTCTAAGCCTGTTCAGCTGACATTAAAGGAGCTACTTCACAGAACATATGCACGTTGAACCGAAGTGAAGCCTTTCAGGTTACACACAGAAAAAGCAAAAGGGTTGACACAAAGCCATTTTTCACAGCTGACAGTCTTGGGATATGTTGACTGCAATGGAGAGGACAAGGGGTAATGGGTTTAAACTGAAAGAGGACAGGTTTAAGCTAGATGTTATGAAAAAATTCTTTTCTTGGAGGGTGGTGAGGCACTGGAATAGGTTCCATAGAAGTTGTGAATACTCCACCCCTGAAGTGTTCAGAGCCAGGCTGAATGGGGCCTTGAGCAATCTGATCTAGTGAACAGCATCCCTGCACATGGCAGGGTGGGCTGGAACAACGTGATCTTTAAGGTCCCTCCCTCCCTAACCTTTCCGTTATTCTGATTATGAAAATGATGGTCTTCACTGTTAAACAAAAACATGCAAATCTCTGAATGCAAATAAGCATTTCTGAAAGAAATGTTGGGAATTGACCCCAGCTGATATAAAAGCAAAATACACCTCTTGAATGCATCACATGTCACAGCACCTGAGATGTATCATAACACAGAAACAAAGCCTACAGAGGGTGAAAGCAAGGACAGGTAGCCTGGGAGGAACACAGAGAAATTGTCCAAGCAGCCAGGGATCAGGTTAGGAAAGCTAAAGCCCTGATAGAATTGAATTTGGCCAGGGGCATCAAGGGCAACAAGAAAAGCTTCTAGAGGTATGTTGGCCATAAAAGGAAGACTAGGGAAAACATGGTGTCTCTCCAGAAGGAAACAGGACATGTGGTTACCCAGGATATGGGAAACACTGAGGTACTCAGAAACTTTTTTGCCTTGGTCTTCACTGGCAGGTGCTCCAGCCACACCACCAGAGTCACAGAAGGAAAAGACAGGGACTGGGAGAATGAAGAACTGCCCATTGTAGAACAGGAGCTTTGAAACCATCTAGGGAAGCTGAAGGTGCATGAATCACAGAATTAATCAATCAATCAATCACAGAATCAATTAATTAGGTTAGAAAAGACCTCTGAGATCATCAATCCAACTGTGTCCTGTACTTCACCAAAAGCAGTGTCGCCAGCAGGTCGACAGAGGGGATTCTCTTCCTCTGTTCTGTTTTTGTGAGACCCCACCTGGAGTGCTGCATCCAGCTCTGGGGTTTCCAGCATAAGAAGGGTGGGGACCTGTTTGAGAGGTTCAAGAGAAGGACTATGAAGATGATCAGAGGGCTGGAGCACCTGTCCCAGGGAGACAGGCTGAGAGAGTTGGGGCTGTTTAGCCTGGAGAAGAGTAGGCTCCAGGGAGACCTTATAGCGCCTTGCAGTACCTAAAGGGGGCTACAAGAGAGCAGGAGAAGGACCTTTTACAAAGGCCTGTAGTGATAGGGCATGGGGGAATGGCTTTAAGATGGAAGAGGGCTGATTTAGATTACTGCAAGGGTAGTAAGGCACTGAAACAGGTTATGCAGAGAGGTTGTGGATACCCCATCGCTGGAAGTGTTCAAAGCCAATCTGGACAGCAGACAACCTGGTTTAGTGGAAGGTGTCTCTGCCCATGTCAGAGGGGTTGAAACTGGATGATCTTTAATGTCCCTTCCAACCTAAACTGTTTTATGATAGTGACATATAGACTTGATTGTATCAAGCTTGTTACTGTCATTTAAAACTGGCCTCATACACTTGGATATAAAAGGACTACAATACGGGTATATTACAGGGTTTTGTTATCAGAATATTTGGTTTGATGTCACAATGCAGAGCTTTGCTGGAGACACCTGAAGTTGCTCTAGATGTGCAGTACCACACAGAGATAAAAGATCAGGTCCCAACAGCTCTGCTGTTTTACTAAAGCAGTACAATATCCTCCAACCCAACCTCTCATCCACCACCTTCCTGTTCTGAAGATGGCTGGTTTGCTTCTCTTCATATTTTTGTATTCTGTATATATATCTCTTGAGTTTTAAAGTAAATACACCCGTAGCCACTGAGTGAGCTGCATGGGAAAAGAAAGGAAAGATCTGAAGTATTGCTCAGAAAAACAGCAAACCCTGCCTGCTGAAGTAAGCATCAGAGCACTAACCCTTAACTCCACCACTGCTCACTGTCACAGCCAGAGGCAAAGATAAGCTGCAGCAGGAAGGTCTGATGAAGTTTGTTTAAGAAGTTATTGCCCTCAACTGTCATTCCCGTCAAGAGACTGCACTCCCTGCGGCAGAGTCAGCAAGGGAAGCTGTGCCTCCAGCTAAGCTACACCGGTTACCACACTGTATATTATCCTAAACCAGTGACAAGTGTTTACTGCACCTGATACACTCAACCTTTGGGCTGAAGAAGTTGAAGCACCCCTGCCAATTCTGAAGTGGGGCCACTGGCCTTCTGAGGGCAGAGGGTTTCAGGGCAAGCAGCTGGGGACAGGCAACTGATTCCCCCAGTAGGTGCCAGAGCCTGAAAATTGGGATCCAGCAAATATATTTCCTCCTTCTGCTTTCACTGTGAAACATGAAGAGTTTCAGGGACAAGAAATTAGGGTTATGTTAAGAGTGGTTCAACTATAGTACAGAAGCAAGGAGGACCCATGTTTCAGTCTCTGGGCTCACTCCCAAGTCTTAGCTCTGGATGAAGACAGGTCTGCAGAGACCATGCATTTTGGGACTGCCTGATCACACAGGATATTGGTTATAGAAGTTCATATATAGCAAAACAGCAGAAACAGACACCAAAATATTCCCCTGTAGTCACAAATTACCTGATAGTTTCCTGGATTGTCAGAGGAATACTCATTAATCTCAGGTCAACATTTAGCTTTATTTCTCAGTACACCAGTCTCTCTCTCTAGCTTGTCTTCCTTTCAGCTGATTTTCATCCTGCTGACTGCAGTAATTTCTAAATGCTGTGGTCAAATGGTCAAAGAAATATTCCAAGCCTCGAAACAGGCTACTGAACATCCCTCATGAGGGAAAAGTATGATCAGCTACAGAGACAGGATTTCATAAACCAAAATGGGAACACCCAAAACTTGTATAACTGTACTTTGTACACTCCTTCACTTAATGCTGTAGCCAAACCCTATTGCCTGGCACTTCAGGCACTAAGATTTGATAAAGTTTTGAGCAGACAAGGAAAAGCCACATTTTTTTCTATCTAACATCACCTTAACAGAGGTACAGGTCAGACATTTGACTTTGACATGATATTTGCTTTCTTAGTACATTCAGAACAGGAACATCCTTTGCAGCTATGAATCCCTCTACCTGTAACATCACTATAGCCAAGTCACACTCACCTTTTCACTGTGCCTCTCAAGCTGTTCCTGAATGCTCTACAGTGCCTATAGTTTGATTTTCTCAATGGAATAATTCTGAAGAATTTTTAAAATTCTCAGTTAGCTCCTAGGCTCACTGTTCCTAGGGAAAATTGCTTTTATTCTCTGCAAAAAAGCTTCATACGAATACCCTGTTCCCGATTTTAGTCTAAAAATATTACCTTTCTTTCTTCCCACAGATACAGTCAAGCATCCTTGTTGCTCCTCTATTAGGCAGATATCATTGCCCACTTTTGAAAACCATAAATTACTTTGCTAACAGCTTGTTTCTAGCACACACTGAGCAAAGAAATCTTTCTTTTATCAAGCTCTTATTTCACAACTTTTAAGTTTGCTCTCACAAGTGCTGTAGTTCCCCTTCAGCAAAGCAAAACCTTAGAAAGTTGAGTGATTGCTTACGGTCAGGGTCATCCCTGCATCACCTGCAGGTCTGCAATACCTAACTAAAGGCATAAGTCATGCTTCTATTCATGCTAAGATTTAAGATGATGGGAAGTCGGTAACGACTACAACCAAGAAGAAACACACATATACTCTGATTATAAGTGCGTTTGCAGCACTTTTCCCATGTTCTGCTGAAAAATCATCCACCAGAAAACCTGCCTGAAGACAGGAAAGAGGTTTCTGTTGATCTTTTTCATTGTACTCTGTCCTTAAAGTTTGCTGATTTTGCCACAAAATGTACTTATAGATTCATATGAAGTACGGTAGATAAACTTGCTTTGGAGGGGGTTGTCTAATGGCTGAGTAAATGGCTACAATTTCAGGCACAGTCAGGGAAAAAGGCTAATGGACAACATTTTTAACAAAGAGCTGTCAATACTTCTCACAATGAGATGGCCTTTGCTGCTCAGTCATTAAGCATTAGTAGATGGTTAAGGTTCCGCTAGTAAACCAAGAGATGGCAACAGGCAAGCATCTCTTGGAGACCCCCCACTCATTACAAAGCAAGAGGAACTGCTTTTCAAGGCTCTTCCCCTCAGCTACAGAAAGTAAATATACACTGGAAGAGATATCTTCAGTATGGGAAACACCTGCTCAATCTTACCCAGGCAGCAATAAAACTTCTTCAGATTTTTTTCTTTTTAAAGTAAACACGTGGCAACTTCCTGACACAAAGTTCATCATGAGCCATAGGAGTGTTCATATTAAAACTTATTCTTAATGGTGTTCTTCTTAAGAACTGAATAGATGCCTGCAATCCCAGGCATACATTATCCAAACTAAAATGTTGTCCCCCTGGTTGATCTCAAATTGTTGCTACTGGAAAGAAATCCACAAAAAGACTATTTATAACAGTCTCTGGAACAATTCCTGATTATGGACTATTCGATTAGTTTTTAATTGACAAAACCTGGATATAAGAGTGTTCAAGACATATCCAATAAAGAGGCACTTTACTATTACAAAATAATATTAATCAGTGATAAAATGATCTTGGTCTGACAAGATGAGTTGAATGCAAAAGTCTGCAAAGTTAGTGCACATTCCCAGAGAAGAGGCACTCACTTCAGAATGCAGCAATTTAAGAAAACCTTTTAAATAGCTGTCTCACGCTCTCAGTACACTGCAGCGCAGGTGTGTGTCTAATACATTAATAGCACCATTAGTAGAAACAGAGAAATAATTTTGCATTGGTGAGTACATTATTATGCTTACCTTCAGAAGGGTGATAAAAGAAATTGCTAGTTTGTGTACTAAGACACACAAAGAATATATTACACATTTGTCAACCTTGCTAGCAGAGATATAACAAAGACTCCGACTGGGAAAAAAACAATTACAAAAAAGGATGTGAGGTTCCTCAATATTTGGGAGACTTATTGGACTCATAATCACATGAGAATTTAAAATAAGACTAAAGTTTTAAGAAATATTCTTCAACACATCTCATGAGCAAAAAAACAAAGTTCTTATGAAAGATGAACATCAATATGGACTTAAAGAGTACTTTCCATCTTTGGAGTCTGTGAATTCCTGGCATTTCCTAATGCTGGCTCATACAGATAGGAGAAATACGTATGTCTGCATGCCAGCAACAGGTCCACATACTCACCTTGGTTAGTTCATAATACCTATTGGCTCAGAGGCTTCCTCCGTGTGCTCAAAAAGCTCACGGTTCTCTGCCATCGTGCCCAACTAGCCAGGTGTTTTTGAGTGAAAGGACAGCAGCTTTTTTTTGAACCATCAGACACCTGTCACCAGCTGGAACCTGAACAGGGTGGGCAATACCCACAAGTCTTCCTCGGGGCCCTTGTTCAGAGCACTACTGGATCACTTTGTTCACATACAAGCCAATTTCACAGTCTGGGGTGAGAGTGGTGAACATGAAGCCTCTAGCCAAGCCAGATCAGAGGCTGGCAAACTACCCCAGGAGGAGCTCTGCTACGCCTTAAGGCTCTTGGTACCGCAGGATCCACAGTCCTGCTGGGGCAACGCACCGTGGTGACTTAAGCAGCTTCTGTAAGAGCCTGAACTTTTTTCTCAAACCTTCTCTTCCTCCCTGTGCTGGACGCATTACAGGAGGATCCCTTCGCACCCATTTCCCTGTCCCCACACCTCTCGCCAAGAGCCCCGCTCCCCCTCACCGAGCGTTCCCCACTCCTGCTGGCAGTGTCCCCGCATGACCCGGGAGGGCGGCGCGGGGCAGGTCAAGCCTGAGCCCCCGCCCTGCGTCCCGCCTCAGCCCAGCCCGCTCACCCGCATCGTAGAAGGCGTCCAGCACCGCTGTCTCGCCGAAGTCCAGCTCGCCGAAGTTGACGGTGCTTAGCTGGGCTCCCTCGGCCTCGCAGGCCCGCAGCAGGCACTGCCGCGCCCCGGCCTCGGGGCTCCGCGCGCCGGTGCCCGCCTTGGGCGGGTCGTTCANACGGAGACGGGCCGAGGCGAGGCGAGGCGAGTTGAAGGCGGCCGGCGCGGAGTGGGGCTCAGCTCAGCTGGGCACCGCCCTCCCCGAACAAGACAGCCCGGGCAGCCCAGCGCGGAGCCCGGCTCCACCCCGCCGTGCCTTCCCGGGACAATGCGCCCGCTCCCGTCGGCGGCACTGAGAGCGAGCGAGCGGCGCCGTCGGGGCGACTGCGCCTCGTTTATCACTCGCCCTGCCCGCCCCTCACCGGCAGCAGCGCCCCCCGCACCGCCCGCGGTTCCGCTGCCCGTGGAGCGAAGGCAGCTGCTGCGAGTTTGTCTTCCCTCTGCTCCATCGCAGCTTCTCCCCTACTGAGTCCCCTGTCCCAGCTGTTTACACGACTTTGACCACGGATAGACTGTCAGAAGTTTGGGTAATAGTTAATCCTTAAATTCCTTCTCTTAATAATCTCCCACGATCATGACAAAGTCAGCTTCTAGTAACTCTGTGTCAATTCCTGGCTTCTTTATACGATCAAAATTAATATTGATTTTCTAACACATTTTTCTTATTAGCTACCCTGGTCATGGCAGCCTGGGGTTTGGGACTGCTACAGGTCCAGGCACTGGTGCATGTGGCAGGAGAAATGAAGGGCTGGCTGTGCCTGGATAAGTTTTTATCTCAGCGTTGTACCTCAGCTGTCAAAAGGACACCAATACGGAGACCACAACCAACCAGCGATCAAGGGAACAGCGGAGAAGTCCTCCTGCAAACTTGTGTTTGAAGTAGTAAACCTATCTTTTTCATTTTATTTTCCACTCATGGTGACAGATGAGGTTTTAGACAAAGTGTCTTCACCTTTTGCTGCAGTGTGAAGAATATGTGGCTATCAGAGACAATGGTTTTGCCCCATGCTGTAATCGTAGAAACAGAACTGTTAAGGTTGGAAAAGACCTCTAAGGTCATTGAGTCCAACTGTTAACGCAGCACCACCGTGTTCCCCACTAAACTGTATCCCCAAGTGCCATACCCACACCTGAACACCACACCTCCAGGGCTGGTGACTCAACCACTGCCCTAGGGAGCCTATTACAATGCCTCACCATCATTTCAATGAAGTGATACAACAAAAGCAACAATCAAAGCCTTACAGCATGGTATTTTCCTCTCTAGGTGTCTGGCTGTTCGGGATTAAAATAAATTTACTTATAGAATATGGGAAATGCATAGGCTTAAGTTTAATTGTAACTTGCTTACAACTTAGCATGAATGGGCTCTGCACGAAACACCATAGATGGGCTTGAAATGAGCTCCCTTTGTCAGCATGGCTGGCTCAGCAGGGGAGGAAACAGAGAAAGACCAGATACTTTCAAATAAGGGCTGAGACCTTGGTGCCCAGGAACACAGAAGAGGGTCCCAGTGCTGCACCAAGTCACAAGATAAGAGCAGTTAGTGGCCTGTCCATGTGAACATGGATAAAGAATCCGATGAGGTGTTGGAAGAACCCAGATCATAAATTTCCAGTGGATCAAGAGGTGCATGTGGGGGCACTTGTGAAAATCTTGTGCACAAACTGTGAGGGTATAAAGGCCCAGGGATTTCTTTATTCAGCGTCCCTGTCCAGGGTCACACAGCTCAAGCTAGAATAAACCAAGCCTGCCTCAAACCCAGTGTCTGATCTCTGTGACACCAGGGTTCAGTAATAAGAATTGCAGTAGCCAGTATTTCTAAGAAACACTCCAGCATGAGGATAGCATAGTACTGTACAGTATTCATGTTTGCTTAGTGGCTCATAAGGATTTTAGAGAGAATGTGGATAAACAATTTAACAGGCAAACCTGTTTCTCATTTTGGAAAGTTTGGGGCAAATAAACCTTTGGACTTGGTCCACAGGTTGGGGGTGTGTATGTGGTTTTTTGACAGAAGCACTAGAATATGAGACTTTGGAGGAATGACATGGCCACCAGAGATCCTCCCCATTCCTGGCAGCTTTCCTCTTTAGGCAAGAGTAAGCTATTGTATGACACACCAAGTCTATTAGCCTTGATCCAGTAATGCACCAATTACCTGACATAATAGGAGAAAAATCTAAGTCTGCATTTAGAAGATAGTGTGCACATTGAACCTTCCGTCACTAAAAAGCACTAGCCCATAAGTTTATGATCCTCCCCAATACCAATCCTACTTTTTTGAATTATAAGAAAGTTTGGTTGAACAGCTGTTATTAAAAACTGAAAAGTACAGTGCTGTCAAAATTAAGGGATTATTTGCACAGGAAAGCTTTTCTTGTATTCAAAAACATTCTCAAGCTTTCAGCAACTAACATGCAAAACACCAAATTGCAATTTAATGTGTTTAGAACAATATATGCATGGTGTGGTGCTTTCTGTAATCTTGAAAATTGTTTTAGTGTCAATTTTCAAGAAATAGGCTGGGTTTGCTTAGTGGGATGCCACTGAAACATAGTAAGTAAGCCTTTTATGCCTTCCAGAGATTATAAAAATTTAGGTTGTTGTAGGTCTAAGACATGTCTTCAGGTTTCATTTTGCAGTTTTTATCATTTGTTACTGTTTGAAATTACTTGTTAAATTACTTGTCTCTTGGTCTTGAAACAGAGTGATAGTCTTGTAGATGTTTTACATGATGATAAATAAGAAAAAGATATTTTCGCCTTTTCTGAATTTTATTTATTTGTCTTTCAAACAGTATCCTCACTATTCCTCAGACATTTTCCCTAACAATCTATCATTGATTTTCAGTAGTTTACCCTGGTGCAACTTGTTCAGAGTTTGTATGCTTTCTTTGAAGCTAGAAGCAAGGAGCATTTTTAAATGAAGAAGCTTCATTTTATAGACGGTGACTGTGTCTTCAGAAACTGTGGTTCAGTGCTGGTATGCCTGACATTTCCACTGAGCAACAGTATCTGCAGACCTTGCAAGTCACCTGAGTGAGAATAAATAGGAGATTCAGACTTTGGGGTATTTGAACTCTTTCTATGCAAACCAAAAAGCATTAAATGTAGAAGAAAAAAAGGTGAGTCATGCAACACTCTTTCCTCTTTTTGGAAAAGTGGTCCAGGAATGAGGTTATAAAAAGAGCCACTCTGCCCCTAGAGTTGCTCATTTAAATATGTCCGGGCCAGAAGTGATTATTCAGCTTTTATATCGCTTTTCAAGATTCTCTGCCTTTACATAGAACCCAGCCTAACAAAACCAAGCACAATTCGTGAAGTCAACATTTGCTCTTGTACAGAACTGTGAAGATGATGGCACAATTTTCTCAGTCAGCACTCTGCACCTGTCAAATCCACTTAGTGCAGACTATTAATTACCACTTCTGCAAAGAAAATAGATGTCCTTGAAACCACCTTTTTTTTTTTTTTTCCATTTTGTAAATCCCTGAGCAGCGTAACTGAGCTAATGGGAAGTGAGTCCTTCCTTTTCTTTTCCCAGGGCTAAAACGTTTCAGTTCAAACTGTAAAAGTATATAAATTTCAAACTGTAAATTTATATGTTTGACTCCACAGGCAGATGTGCCACCTTTTCCCCTAGTGCATATACAGCTACAGCCTCACTTTTTTTAAAACAAAAACACAGACTAGAACTGGTGTCATAAAGGTCAGTCTGCAATTTCATTGCTCTCTGACATTTTCACCTATAAAGAGGCTGAGGCCCCTCCCATTTTATGCAGGGTCAGGGAAAGCCAAGCTCTCTTGGCTCAGGTAAGTAGTAAGTAAACCAGAAGACATCCGGGTCGATGGGGAACCTGCAGTTTTGAGCTGTTCCACTGAAGTGCAAATCCACCTGGCCATGTCCTGGCAGTATTTCCTGAAGGATGTCCACCAGCACAGTGTCCAGGGCACCCATCACACGTGGTGCAGAGGTGCCTAGGAGTCCAACCACAGGGATGTGGCACTGACCACCTCAGTTATGGGCACATCCTTACCCATGGCCACATCTCCTCTGCCCTTGTGTCCCAGGCAGAGAGACACAGCTCAAGCAAGCAGCAGCATCCTGGATAAGCTTCCCCAAGGAGCTCCATCAGGGTGACAGCTGCCTTGCATGAACAGGCATCCAAAACACCTGAATTCTGTACCCTAGATGTGAAATTTTTTTCTGTATTGTGAATATCAGGCATTCGGGAAAATATTTGGATGTCCAGATTGTTTTCTGGCAAGCCACTGTACCAACTTTCCGCAAGATAACACAATTTGTTGTGTTTAAACTATTCCAAGCAAACATTCTGTTAATGGATCTTTTGGTATTACTGCTGCTAGTGTGCTACCCCATTTATTTTCATTCACAGTGAGCAGGTCTCCAGGTAACCCTACAGATACTGCTGTCATGGGATGACAAGGAAAATAGTTGATTTCTTTACTGAACAGTCAGAATTTTTTGGTGTTTTTCTGAAATCTGAATCCAGATGAAAGATATTTTCATTTTCAAGGTTAGCATATAGAAACTTTACTAGCTTTTAAATAAAATTCTGTGAATTCTCCCTAAGAATAATTCTCCCTAATAAACTGCTTGATTTTGTTCAAAAGTCAGATTAAAAATACTAACTCTGTATAATGGAATCTGAGCAACAGCAATAACTCTTGAAGAAAAACTTTATGAAGATGACTTAAAAATGCTATAATGCTTTCAAAGTTCACTTGCAGCAAAGCGCACCTCTTTTGCAAGGGGGGACTTGAATGTCTCAGAGTCATGTGAAGTCAAAACACCTTGGCCACCAGATCGTCACTGGAACTGGGTTCAAAGATCTCAGGGATTCCTCGTGCTTTTCTTTCAGTGGACAGTGCGAGACCTCCCAAGCTCATTTGGCCTGATAAAGAATGAAGGCAAAGAAAGTGACTGGTGGGTCGAAGAATATAATCCCTAACCCAGCTTTCTGTTCAGACCCACTGTTTTGCCCAGAGAAACAGGTTGTACACAGCATCTGCTCCTCACCACCCCTTGCAAATGAAGGACAGAGTGGCATCTTGTGTGACAGACAAGGTTAGTCAAAGGGGGATCGTTCTCTTTCTTTGCTCTCTGCCTGCCTTGGAGAATAATAAGTTTATAGATATGCCTTGTGTGCTCACATGCAAACAGAGCAAAGTGTGACCAATTCAAAATTGGCTTTGATACCAATTTCCTAATCTTCTTTAGTTTTTGGCACACCTGGCACTCCAATCAAAAATCCTTGCCTTTGGATTTTGTGTAGTTATACGTCAAGACATTGGGAGCAGGGATGACTAAGTAATGCAAGGTAGCAGTGAAAAAATTAAGCAGGTATTCTCTATAGCTTCCATAAAACCAGAATTTCAGTTAGAGATGAATGCCTGAGTTTGAATTAATAAAATGAACCAAACCAAGAGACCACCAGAAAATATCATATCAAAGTGAAGGAATAAAACTCCACCCAACCTTTCCTGAATCTCTGTCAATGCAGAACTCACACTTTCTGTATGGCTGATAGTTGGCATTGTTCACAATATTTCCTTCTGTCAAACAGCTAGATCATATCAATTACACAAGACTTGGGCACATGCATGTATAAAGTCTGGCGAAAAACTCTATTCTGATTTAGGTACTTGTGGCTCTCTGGACTTTCTCACTCAGTTCAGGAACTGAGAAGCAAAAAGACAGCTAAGAGCCAGAAGTTAAGTTCTCTAAACTACAGTTTTAAATCAATTAATCAAACAGAAAACCACTTATTTCCAGTTTTCAACACATTTCAAATAACTTCTAGTTTATATTTCAGATGGGAGAAAACCAAACCAGGCCCCCATCCAGAAAGACCTCTCTTAGACCCTGAAATTTATGAACCCCTAGTAATGTGATTAATGTTACAGAAAACCTCAAGAAAACCCAGAGAAAAAGAAAACTTTCAATTTAGGAGAATGGAGTCTTCATCTGACTGTCTGTAAAATTCTAAATATTATTATTCAAGTACTAGATATTAATAAATACTAAATAACAATTAATATTATTACTTATTAACAAATATTAATTAATAACAATATAAGCCCTCACTATATCTCCACTCATACAGCATTTTGGCATGATGAGTGTTTTATCCTCTGCAGTCCTCTCCAATTCAGCAGGTCCTGAGGGTGAGAAATATACATTTCCTTGGGGAATAAGAAGCAGCTGCTTACAAGAAACAGCTTCAGGAGGTCTGGTTTAAAATGTTTGCATGGGCAGAAGATTAGATATCCTTACCGGGCCTGATAAATTTTTGGCTGACTCTTTTCAGCTTGATCAATGTATCTTTGAGTTCTTTATGTGTTGTGGCTCTGTTTTTCATACCATTTTAAGAAAATATTGTCACTTTTAGCCATTCTCACGTTGTTTCTCACTGAAGAAATATTCATGGTAAAGACTACCTGACTATTCATTTTTATTCCAGTTAAGCAGGGTTTTTGTCTCCACTGATTTATGAAAGCCCAGCAAAATTGTGTCTGTGGCAGGGAAGACAACATGGTTACACTCCTATTATAAAAACAATGGAGAGGACTAGAACATGTCGTTCATTTTTATTGACATTTAGGTGATTTTTATGTTGCTTTAGATGCCACATGAAGATACATGGGGCTTAGAAGCCTGGCAAAAGCAAAGCTGTCAGTGCTGTTTGAAAACAGTCTAAATATTTGTAATCACAATGGTTTTGCCATTACCAGTTAGGACTGTGAACAGCAAAGGAGTCTTGGGGAGGCAAGAACTACTTTAAAGTGATGAATAAAAAAACTTCATCTGTTAGGTCGATACTCACTTTTGTAATAGGTACTAATGAAAGTGTCATACATTTAAGCAAGTATGGAAATTTAGTAAAACTTCAATAAGAATTCTTCAGTTGCTCCTGCATTTCTCCTTGTTAAGGCAGTCAAGAAATTGCAACATTATTAAATATGAGCTTGATCTGTGAAGAAAGAAATTTACCAATGTCCAAAATAGGGGCTTTTTTGTTTTTCAAAAAATATCCTTAAGTAATTCACCTTCATGAAGTAGCAGTGTGAAAAGTCATGGAAGAAGCAGGCAGGAATTTGTAGGAGCACAGCTAAGGCGCCCAGTGAGACAGAGAGCGACATCAGCCTGTCTCAAAACCTCTGGCAACTATTTTCTCAGTTTGCATGATGCTCGTGCTCTGTAAGTGTGAGCTTATTAGCATCGGGTCTGACTTTAATATTTGGGCTTGGCTAGGTGGAGTTCTCAGTACTTTTAATGATGGAATCCAAATGTGTGTAACACTCGGCAGTCTGCTCCTGAAGCTCTCCTGGTCACACAGCGAGACCTGTGTGTGATGCCAGACACTTTGTCTTCTCTGCTTTGTCAACTTGTATTACATTCACTCTTTGCTAGAGCAGTGTCACATGCTTGAGACTATTAAAGTTGCTGCCAAAAAACATGTCACTCCTCTACAGTTAGAAAATTTAATGGCCAGACACGTTGTCACTCAAATGCGGTCCCTTTTCAGACATCTACCTGCCAGTATGATAGGAATCATTCCAGAAAAGTTTTATAATGCCATAAGCGAGACCTTCAGCCCATCACTGTGTCAAATCACATTTCTGTCAAAATGCCAAAGTTTCCTCCCTGCACTTCACAGTAAAAAGCAAGTTAAATAATAACTTGCTTCCTGTTCTAATCCAACACATCTAGAAAGCACCCAGCATTCCTGACCTTTTCACAGGAACTAGTACATTCTTTGCTAATAACCTTGGAATGGAAACATCTACCTCTGCTTTTTATTTAGGAAATTCCAAATAACAGCTATTTGAAGAAAAAAGTTGAGTTGGTGATAGCAGTAAGATTTCCAGAAGCAGTAGTAGTAGTAGCTGTTACCTGACAGCCTTGTTTCCTCTAGAAGTTTAAATCCAATTGGCAAACTGTGAATTATTGCAGTATTGCTCTGGAGAGTTCTCAGATATTCACACAGCAGCAAAGAAGTAGACTATAAGGTTAGTACTTTGGCACACACAGGCACATAGGACAAACATCAGGTACTCTTTCTTACATCCCCAAATGAAAAGACCAACAGGCTGCAGATTTCCATGTGGCACACACACACGCTGCTGCAGTGTGAAACCAAATTGAGATGCATCCCATTTGCTTTGTTTAACAGAGGCACAGCCTATAAAATAACACCAGCCAGAGCCTGCAGAAGGCAACTGGCTTACCTGAGCAGCATCAGCACCTTTGTTTGGGCAGAGGTTGTGGGCTGCATCCTTAGGTGGGCAGTCCCTCTTCTCTATGTCACAGGGATACTGGGACATACATTTCTAGAGCAGACAGATGTCCGATTTGGGACAAGAGGAAATTTAGAGTCTGAGATTGCTGCTTTTTATAATTATGCAGGGAAAGGCTAAGGAAGCATGAGGCCTGAGTCAGGGCATACAGAAGGTGAGTGAAAATGGGGATAGGAGAATTCAGGCTTACCCCAGACTTGCACCCAGCTGGAGAGAGCACACTGGTGACAGCTGGGAGCTCTGAATCAGCACTTAGACTGAACCAGCCATATTGACTTTAATATATCTCAATTAGATGAAGACCAATATTGAAGTCTGTAGTTAATTGCAGTAATGTGACATCCTTCTTGTGCTAAGTGCTCCCCGAGCACAGGTTACAGAGCTGTATTTCTGAGGTGAGCAGGTTCTTCAGGTTAGAGCATCAGTTTTCCATTCCCCTGAGATCAGTGACACACCAAGCACAACTGCGTGATCACAGCACAAACAACCTGCACCCCCCACAAGAATCATGCCATCCATTAGTGAGGTAGCTTTCTCCAGCCAGCACTGCTTTTGCTGGGTCCTCAAAATTTACATCATGTCTCCCTACTACTTAGTACCTTTATTTGCTAAATAGGTGCATCTGTGCTTCCAACAGTAAATTTGGCTGAGCTCAGTAGATGTGGCTCTTTGAATCCAGAGCAGCCAAATTACCTAGCAGTAGCAATTTCCATGCAGGTGCACCTTCTTTTCTACTTATCCTGTATTAGCTATCGTTCTCCTTTTGGTGCTCTGTGCTAGGAGAGAGAGCACAGTGCACAGATTGTGTGATTGAGCTTTCTCCTTGTTGTGCCCTTGGCAATGAAAACCATGCCCAGAAGTGGGTAAACCCAGGTAATGGGTCATCCTGTAGCAGGGACAGCTGCCCAGCTTAATTTTCACTAGCTCGAAATAAGCCCAAGAAGTGCTTTCACAAAATCCCAAACTCTTAATTGCTGTTACCCGAGGTGAAGAGCAGCCCGATGGGCCCCTTTGCAAAAGGATGTTTGCTGTTCAGTGGCTGGGATGAAGGACATAGGGAAGGGCTTGTACTGAGGAATATGATCTCCCACACCAAATGAAAATGCTGGGTCTGGGCTCAGTGAAGTGAAGGGGTTTTACCAGAGACAGTTTTGAGAACAGATGTTTCTTTAATGTCCTGATATTAAAAATTGGTTTTGATGTCTGCTCATTCTTATCTAATTTGCTTTGGTGTTCTAATTTTCAAGTTTTCTCCTCCAAGAGAAACAGCCTATTACAAGTTTTAAGATCATACTGATAAATACCAATTTTATTTTCCTGTGATTATCATCTTCTATATTTGCCAATTGCTTTTCCTACATGAAAAAAAGGAAGATAACAGAGTTCGAAACCTACTTATCCCAGGGGGCTGAGAGAGATTGGTAGGCCCTGCCTGTCTATTGTAACCTTTACAATGTGTGAATTATTGTCAATTATATAAGGACAATTATTCTCATGAATCTAGAGATTTGTCTAGAATGATAGTTAATTATATTGCTAAAACATACTAATCACTCCAGTTTGTAGGGTAACAATTCAACAACATTAATTTGCATCTTAAATTTTTCATCCTACAGTGCTAACACATTTAAAAATATGATTTAATTTCCAATACTTTAAATAAAATTTCACAGGAGCATTAAGCCATATTGTTAGTTCAGCTGTTTGCATTCCAAACCTCACACTGTTCAAGAGTGGAACTGTGAGCACTTCAAGGGGCAACTCAGCTGCATCATTGGCTCAAGAAAAGCCTGACTGTGGCAGCACAAAGAAAGTCTCTCAAGCATCTCTTCCTGAGGCTGCCTGTGGTTTACACTCACTACCTACCTAAAACTAAATTAACTAAAAGTTTGTGCCTGCATGGGATTGGAAATCATCTTCATTAAAAGAGATAGCACCAAACAGCAACGTGCGGAGTGGATGCAATAACCTTTGTTCCCTGAGAAGAAAGCAGAGGGGAGGATGGCCCAGGGCCATGTCCCGGCTGGCACCAGGCTGGTGGCACCGAGGCTGCTCATACCCTGGCAGTCCACACAGCACTGTAGCTTCCTGATGGCATGTAAATGGTGTCTTTTGCTTCCTCAGTTGCTCTATTCCAGGCTGGGAAGCGCTGGCACCCTCTCACCTTCAGGACTGGTGACCTAAAGAAGTTGGTTATTTTCCAAAGGCAGGGAATGTCTGGAGTGGAGAGGCCACAGCTCAGGAGGAGGGAAGCAGCTGCAGGAAGCTGGGAGTGAATGGGCTGGGTCACACACAACCAGCTGCTAATTCCTAGGCCAGTTCAAGAGTCAGCTGAGGCAAAAGGTGCCAAGCAAAATCTAATTTCTGGCTGAAGGGTATTAATAACCATGGATACAATTACCCAATATTTTGAGTGGGGAATTCGGCTCCACCTCTTCTGGCTCTTTTTAACTTAAGGATTGCCATGAACAGAAGTCAATGCTTGGAGGACTCTGTCCTCGCCAAAGCCTATGGGAACTGCTGCTGGCCAGCAGCACTGCCACCCCCACGCGGTTGAAAAGCCTCCTCAGTGCCAAATTGTAAAGTAGCTGTTTCTACTTTAAACAAAATTCCTGCCTGCTTTTGAACCACAGCTCTCCTGTAGGAAAGGTATCATCTCTCTCACCAGCCTTCACACTTTCCTCATCAATGTGCCTCTGTCCAGTTTCCAGCCCCAGGGTCCTTATTCAGAGGAGAAGCAGACATTGGAGCCTCACACCTCTTCCTGGCCCTGCAGAGACTGCTGATCATTCTTGCAGGCAGGAGCACTGCCCATCACCCCCACCCAGCCATACTCTCTCCTTGGCTTGTGATGCTTGGTATTTGTGGGACCCATGAAGTGCAGGATCTCCAACCACAGCCCCCCTGCTCCCAAGGCAGGCCCCTGGGGCATAAATGCCCCAGACCGAAGCTAAAAGTGAGAGCTGTCAGCACAGCTGTGATGGTGGTGGCATGGCCAAGGGAAGCACAGGAACACCAGATGCCCTCAGCCACGCCAGCCCTGCAGCAGCAAACCCACGTCTGTGCCACAGGCTCCGCGCACAGGGATGCGCAGGGAAGCAGCTGCCCCTGCAGCTGGACAGCCTGGTGGGAGGGGAGCAGGAGAGAGCAGGGCCTGCTCACACCCCAGGCAGCTCCACAAGAAGAGTGAAAGGATTCTGTAACTTCAGCAGAGTTCTGGGGGTGTTTTACAGCGCCTTGTTTTGTATGTGCAAATTTCAGTCCTGGCTGTCACAGAGTGTGGTGCTCATGGACATTTCATACACGAAGTAGCCCACAAAAATTGCTGCATAGAGTTGTGTTCAGTCCTTTGACCTGTCAGCATAACAAAAAATTCATCTGAACCTTTTGCTCATTCACAAATGAATTAATACGAAAACCACAGAAGATGAAATTTAAGTAACAGAACTTAAAATACACTTTCAAGTATTTACCATCTTACTTCCATGTAGAACTTTTTGAAAGTGCTAAGTGCTATGATCTCACATTAAGAAATAATTTGCTCCTTTTAGAATTGAAAGAAGAACAAAAGGAGAACATAAAACTGTTTTCTTAATAACTGAAAATTTACCAAATCAAGAATTTGGATATTATCATCCAAAGGTATGAGCCTGATATTTCACACCTGACTTCTACACATAAACAGAAGTCTGCTACAGGACTGATATGTGCATGTAATGAAAAGTCATTTTACACAACTCTTCAAACAACAATATTTAATCATTTTCACAACAAAATCACTTTGTACCTCACCAATGTTTTCTGATTTTCTTTAAATATAAAACCAAACACTTTAAAAAGCAGAAGTTTATATCAACACATTTAGTGCATATTTGATATTCTTTAACAAGGGAAAATCTATGTGTTATGTGAGATACTTTCTATTATTATAATGAAATGCAGCAAGAAGAGCTTGTATTTCTACAGTGTTCTTTCCCAGAATAACCAACTTGCAAAGCAAAGCATTTTCACAAAAACTTATTTAACCATCTTTTACAAAGCATGATTTGTTAGACTTCTAAGTTAGATTTATAAAATGACAAGTTAGCATCTCAACAGGGAAAAAAAATTAATGTAATTGTTTTTTAATTTTGGAATCTAGTTCCAAATTCAGACTTTCATTTTCAAAAGATGGAACACTTCTGAGATGTCTGTTATACTTCTGAGGCACAGCTCAGTAATCAAGACTTTATTTATCACAGATACAATAGTTTATCTCTTTCCAGGGAATTAGGAATCCAGAGCTGTTAATTTCTGGATAAATATGGCAAATGTATAACTACCAACCCAAACAGAATTCTTATTCCTTATCCCTTAATTTCCTTCTGTTCTCCTAACTCTGCTACTAACTTTACAAAAATCATGGAAGTAATGTAGAAATCCTTATTGCTGGAAGGCTATGGCAGGACTCTCATTCTTTGTACAAAAATATTTTAATGTAGATATTTAGAAATTTTACATAAGAGCATTTCAGTGATAAAATATTTTATTAGTGTTTCTGTTTGAGTACATTGAGCAATGTATTGTGACTTTAAAAAAAAATTCTCAAGTTTCACTACCCAGTCTTTAAATCTCAGACACCACTGTTACAATAGAAGCAGATGCTCTGCAAGAGAAAATCATCCCAACAGTCAGGTTCTGTACTGCCAGCTGAGACCCATAAAGCCAGATTCGAGTATGGTGGAGTGTGTATTTTATGTATCTATGCATATCAAAAAGATTTTGGGAATTCTGCCAACCATATGTGAATGTGACCAGCCAACTGCATACATACTACATCTCACCCAGCTCCTGGCAGGCAGGGTGGTTCATGTTGATACATGGTGTGCTGCTGGAGCCAGCTCTAGCATTTGGTGGGATGACAAGTAGATCCTTTGTGTGTGGGGTTTTGTTACTCAGTAGCATCACCAACACCACTTACCCACTCACTCCATGCTATGCAAAAATATTCGTCATTTAAACACTTTATAAACTTAACGGAGATTGCTGACAAGATTTGAGATACTCTGTGGTTAGTTAAGAACACATGAAACCACAACCAGGAAAATGTGAAATTTTGAAAGAATGAAAGCAAACAGAGAAACTGAAGTAAGTATCAGATTCAACAGAATGTTGAGAAGAAAGTCCTGCTGCAAAAATAGGACGAAGAAGCGTATCAGTCTGTAAGTGTACAATATAATATAGCAGACAATACCATGTCAACAGCAAATGAAACAGTGTCACACGACAGAGAACTTTGTGCACAAAATAATACAACTTTTTATTCATGTTTTATAGATTACTTTTATTTATTTTTGCTTTAATAATGCATATTCCGTTCACTCTGTGCAAAATTGGGGACAGAGGTGGGTGTTTAAATCATCTAATGAAAATCAAGCGGAGATGAACATTCAGGCTGAGGGAGAGGCCTATCCAAACCAGGAAAGCTAAAAAGCCACAGCTGCTCAAGACAAAGCTGCTCTCAGCTGCGCCCTTTTGTCCTGCCGCCTGGCACAAACGCGCTCTCCTGACCGAGCAGCTGAGCACTGGCAAGGTGACCTCCGCCGGACACCGGGGACAGGAGTCGTCGTGGTAGCTACATAGGGAGACCTGGCCTCAACCGGCTCCAGTCAGTGTGTGGCAAAGAAAGGCACAAATCATTGCAAAGACCAGACTTCTGTTGGTTTCTTTCCTTCTTGTAAATACATTACTGTACACAATGTAAATTTGAGTTGTAGGGCATTCAGGGACATAAAATTGCATATTTAACAGAACTTAAAATCATAACAAAAAGTAGGCTGTTCAATCTCGAAGCAAAAATAATCCCTCCAGCCCCAACATTAACATTCATTCCTGGCTATATGTAGTACAAACATTTTAAAATCTGTGACAAAAGACAATTAAAAACCAAAAGTCAAAATCATAAAGCTTGTAAACAGATAATCTGAAATACACTTTATTTATGGAAAAATATCATCAAAATAGTACCACTATGGACTAAACTGCCTGAGTTTTCATTTCACCTAGGATCTTGAAGTAGAGAGCCTTTAGCACAAGAAGATCAATTTCAGTCACAACTAGTGCCGCACAGCACGGCTTTGGGTAGAAATTTTGTTCTCGTTGGTATTTTTGTTGTGCTATCAAAAACTGTTGTGCTAATCCTTCAAATAAAGGGATGTTGAGGCAATTCTTAAATCATTTGGCACAAAGTTATTTTGGCTGGGGCATAAATTTGAGTCTCAGTCATGAGGAATAATGCAACATTCCACCTATCAAGTATTCACTTTGATTGAAGAGCTTTCTTTATGTCATTAACTTCCATCTAAAAACAAACAGAAGAAAAAGTATTTGATTAAATTAGATGCTTTAGCAAACTGAGGCACAGTTGGTGCCACTTGAAAAGCACATGTTCCATCTTGTCCAGAGGTGTCAACTACAGGTTCTATACTACTCTTATTTCCACAGATTTCACAAATTGAGGTGTGCTTCTCTACTGTGTAAGATGACCATTCCTCCCTCAGACCGTGACAAGTATAGTCATTGAATGTACTGCAAGACCTTTCAATCTCTTTAAATTACAACTTTTACAAGCAACACAGTTCGCTGCCTGGCATTACTGCACAATGAGCACTGTGTCCAAGCACCAATAGCTGCACTTACAGCCAGCACAATAAACTGCACTGCTGGCAGTGAGCACTGGTACCTGAGGGACAAAACCCATCATCTCTCTCCTACAGGGAGGGTTCTTGCTGTAGGAATGGTGGTTGCCTTCTACAACCATCAAACCTGTGCCCAAGCACCTTAAAGGCTCTGATGGACGTACAGCCATTGGGTAAGAGGATGTGGCTGTAACCATCAGCAGCCCTAGCTGTACACTTGATCCCTCTGACAGACACAGAAAACCCTAAGGCAGGGGTCCTAGATTTATTCAAACACACCTGTTTCAACCTATGTTCAACTGCACTGTCACCGAGGCAGACCTCTTTAACACATAGACTGAGAGCTGTGCTACTTCATGACTATCAGAACTCTGAAACTAATCAACTTTTGTGTGTTAACTCTCATCTTCATGTAAAGCTAATAATGCTGTCTTGGCTAGCATCTGAACATTTACCAGTATAAGCAACATTTGAACTGGAGTAAAAGCATTCAGCTGTAAGATCATAATTTTAAACCCATCAGTGCAGGTCTCTGCATAAAGATGTAAAGTTCTCTCTGGATAACTCTGAATAGTCTCGCCGCTTAGACTAAATCAATAATGGCTATTAAAAATGTTCACTGGGTTTTATCTGAATAAATGTCTGTTTTAGCCGAACAAGAGTTATGTATAATTAGAAGCTGTGTTCCTATGTGATTGGATACAAAGTCCTTTAGGCAGCCCTGGAGCACAGATGTTGAGGATCCCCAGTTTTGCCACCCTTTGCCATGTTCCCAAATACTTTACAGAGAGGGAACAGTCCAGTGAAATTACATTTGAATTTTCTATATCTAGTTCAAAGTACAGTTGTGCTATAGCATAAAAATATAAAATATAATCAATACCAAACCACTTATCAAGTACATGGAATAGAAGAGTGTAGCATTGTTGCTATGGTGCAGCCTATATGGGATACAGAATCCAGATGGGTTGATTTCCCATCGCAGGACCCTGCCCCCGAAGGCAGACAAAAGGCAGAATCTGCAGCATAGCACATCCCTTGCATGCCACTCACACCACGTCTGCTTTCTTATCACAGAAGCTTCAAGTCCTGTAACAGGCCAGCGTGGTTTGAGATACCCTCCAGCTGTTTTGTTATTTGTTAGTTTGATTTTGTTCCTCCCCTGAAGATGTCTTTATTGGTTTATTATCATGTATCTTCCTTTCATGATTGGTTAATTCTGTTATCTCTACCTCATGATGTAATACCTTAAAACTAGCAGCCAGAGAGCAGGTAAGGGTCTCTCTGTTCGGCTTCCCTTTGAGTAACTGCCTCTCTGCCCCCTCCGAGGGCAGGAGGAAATAAACTTGGACTGCAGCTAACAGAGTTTCCAACTCTTTCCTCTTTGCCTTCGCTGCTGGCTTGATAAACAGCAAGAGCTACTTGCTGTAAGAATGGCTTTGGGCTGAACTGGGAAACTGAGGCACGCAAACCTCAGTTACCATCAATCCTTCAGTCGCTGGTTCACGCGGGCATCGGACCTCGTTTACCTGCGAGCCAGGCTGGAAACAAGCCTGGCTAGCGGCATAGCATAGTATAGACTAGAATAGAATAATTTTGGTTGGAAGGGGCCTATAATGACCCTTTCATCCATCTCCCTGACCAAGTTAAAGCATGTTATTAAGGTCATTGTTTAAATCACTCTCCAAAACCCCAAAAATCAGTTTCAACATCATTCCACATCAAAGCAGCATCGTTAATGATTCCAGCAAAGGCCAAGCTCCATGAATCCCACAAGCAGGGCAGCAGGATACCTGGCAAATGACTAAGCCAGCAAGACAACATCTAGAGCTAAGGTGCTGTACAAACTATGGTAGCAGTAACTGGGCTCTTAATCAGAGCCCCTTCTTTTATATTGCTCAGGATGCTTTAGTAAAGACAACCTTGAGTACAGCCTGTAAAGCAGACATTAAAATTTTGCTATATGAAATAATATTCCAAGCGTATTAACACTGAGACAAGCCTACTACAAAATACAAAGCTTTGGCAGAAAGTAAGTAACTTAAAGAGGCATGATTTCATTTATGACAAAATCAAACAATTAAAACTGAGACGAAAAAAATCATCGTTTGAATCTTGTATTGTGTTTAATTTTTTAAAATTTGTCTACTTGTGCTGATAAATTTTTAGATAATTATCAGGCTTTTCAGTAAAAACCCAGTATTGCAGTATGTATGACACAAACTTGCAATGCCATGAAGGGAACAGGTATATTCCTTTCAGAAATATTGGTAGTCTATAATTCACTGCCACCTAAGTATCTTAGCAGAGTTTTATGTCACATGTCAGGCTAAATCAAACCTGCCAACACATCCCTAACATTATAAATAATTTAAGTACCTGCAATCGTAGACGGATCTTCTTCTCTTCATCCAACTCAGAGAGCAACTGTTTAATCTCTTTTCTGTTAAAAGAATGCAAAAGAAGCTTGGGATGGAAATGACTACACTGGTAAAATACAACAGATTTTCTCTTGGAGACATATTTTCCCCACTCCACTAGTTTGTTTTTTTTCCTCTGAATGTCTAACTGAAGTCAGCATACTCTTGTGTACTATAGGCTATAGTAGAGAGAAGTAAAACTCACTACGGGACAATACCCCACCCCATCCCACATGACTAATGAATAATGCCTCCTAACAGCCCTGCATCCACAGGCTTTGCTCTGGCCTAGCTGTGTCAACACTGCATCAGCACCCAGTTGCCTTTTTCCATACAAAATGTAGATGTATCGACCGTTGGTGGGTTATAGGGACTGGTAACACAAATCCTGCCCATCCTATCACATACTTAAGCCACTTAAAAGCTGTTTATGCCAGCAATACAATGTAACCTTCAACTTCATTTATAAGACTTAACGATCCCAAATATGGATTTTCTGTCATTCTTCTTTGCTGGGAAGGGGAACACAGCTATAAGGGGCAGACACATTCTCATGTTCCCACTGAGTGATCTCACCTTAGGACAGATACCAGTAGGTGGAAGCTGCCCTTGCAAGAAGGGCCGGGGAGACCAGAGGAGCAGGGTCAGCCTAAGAGGCGAGGCCGTGGGGCTTGCTGGCTACATCCAGCTTGAACCATGCCCTCCCGCATCTTCTCCCAAACTCCGCACACCTCTGTTCCGCCACAGTCTCTGCACGCTGCTTGCCCTTTTCATTTTCCTGCCTGGGCTACACACAACTGACAATGTAAGTGAAGGTTTAGCTTCCAAAGCATTAAATATTCTCAGGAACATCAAAAGTTACATGCCAGCACCAGTTTCTCCTAAGAAATGAGCAACTTAAAGAAAACAAGGGTGCCCAAAACTCAAATAGTAAGATTCAGGGCCATAAACACAAAGGCCTTCAGATGTCCTAGTCACAATTCAAATACTACTTTTGTAATGTGAGCTTCCTGGGAAAATGTGCTAACAGTCAAATAACAAATGGAGTTAATAATTTTAGGAACTTGTAGCAATTTGTGCTACAACTATAAAAAATGCACCCCTTTTATTATGATCAATGCACACGAGTTCCCAGACATTTATTGGCAAATAAAAAACATTCACTGTTTATAGCTTGCGACTTAACTTTTTTAACACGCCATAAACTTTTACTTATGTCATAATACAGGAAAAAAAAGCTGGTGGATAGTGCAGGTCTTTTTTGCTGAGATTCTCATCCCTGAATATGTTCTGTCACATGAAAATCACTCACACACACATAGACCAGCTGTGCAGAGAAACATCCATGAAGGCAAACTCAATAAGAAAGTGGCACCACTATGCACAAATGGATCCATCCCACCTACAGTTGTGACTTCCAGTACTTACTTTTGCTGGTCTTTCATGGTTTCGATGATGGTTCTTAGCTCCCTAATTTGTGTTCTCAGCTCTTCCAGGGCAGTCTGACCTTGGCTCAAGTGCTCAGTCTTTGGCTTTCCTTCAGTACCAAACAGGGATGGGGAATTTGACCTGTGGCCTGTTGTTCCCATAGCAATTGAGTGAAATCCAGGTGACGGTGAAGGGGATAGTGATGGTTGTACATTACTGCCACTAGCCAGACCTCCTGGTTTTGGAGGCAAGGAAGTTTTGTTATCAGACACCTGCAACAAAAAGAATAACATTTAATGTGTGCAGAAAGCTTTATGAAAATTAAACTTCTAACCAATGCTAAGTATTTAGCTGCTCTTCAGTAGTGCTGAAAGTCCAACAGTCAAACATGGGCAGTCTTGGCAAAAGCATGATAAATATAACGATTAGTCATGATCTTTGTACGTGTGCATCAGAGGGGGTCTAGAGGGGATGCAGAAGTTCAGACAGCTTCAGTAAGACTTTTCATGGTTGCTACAACAAGTGTGCAACAGCATTTCCGAGATCTCAGACCTAGCAGTGAATTAAGCCAGGGACAGATGCTCAGTGTTTCTCTCATAAGTTTATGAGGCCATATCTGTGTCTCCCGCAGAGCACAAAACTACATGGCCAAGAATCCAAGTCATATTTTTTAGTAAATTAAATTTATAATTGCCCACCGACCATTGAAGGAATCTTCAAAGTTTTTTCAAATATTAAAAAACATATTACATGTTCCCCCCCCCATTATGAAAATAGCAAAATATTCATTAAGTTTGCTTGTTGGTATGATATATATAGAAAAAAAATCCCATGGCTTCAAAATGATAATATATTAATAATAAATAAATGTAGTGTACTGTCCTCTGTTAACTGAAGCTTCAATGAATCCCCATAACTACCAATAGCTCTTTATTCCTCTAGGAAATTGACAGAAAAACACTGCATTAACCTAAAACCCTGGAATCATGTGGTTAGCTAACAAGGATCCCATGCTTTTTAACTCCAATCCAGTGCTCTACTTATTAGACAAGCCTCTACTAATATGTGCTACATAATGTAATATATGTATATAATGTAATATAATGTAATATAACATTTTATACTTATTAGACAATTAGAAAATCTGAAGTTTACCAACCATACATGACTATCTAATTCACTGCCTACAGAGAACAGTGTACAAGTACTGTTACCACAATGGCAAGTAAGGGGAGTCTTCACACTGTTATTTGGCAGTGCTATGTGTGCATTACGTGACAGCTACCAGGCATATCTGAAAATCTGATTTGGACAAGAGTAAGAAAAAGCACTAGGCAACCTTCCAACTCTCTTTGGAAAAGAGATACTGAAGTTGAATGGCAAATAGGGCAAAAGACTGAGAATAAATGGTATGGAAATGGAAGGAGACACTGTAACTGAGGACTTGGGGACTGGCGGGATGGCATTAGCTGAGCAAAGTAACTGAGAGAAAATTTAGTGATGAGATGAAAATCAGGAAAAGTTGCGATGGGTAGGGAAGAGCAGGATCCACCAAGTTCTGCAAAAAACAGTCTTGCCTACTATACAACCATGACTGAGCACAGAACCTGCTCTGGGAAAGCACTGAATTCAAAAAGTGTTCTGCACAAAAACCAAGTCTGACCATATAAATAAAAATGGTGTTATAATCACAAGAAAGCTGAATCACTGCAGTGCTGTGAAAACTTGACTCAATGACCTGAATAATATTCTTTTAACATTTTATCAATTAGTTTGTTTGCTTAGTTTGTGTATCTGGGTTGGAAGGGACCTTAAAGGTCACCTAGTTCCAATCTCCCTGCCATGGGTAGGGGCACCTTTCACTGGAAAGGGTTGCTCCCATGCCCCATCCAGCCTGGTCCTAAACATTTCCAGGGATGGGGCATCCACAAATTCTCTGTTGTGGCACCTGTTGCAGTGCCTTGCCACACTCACACTAAAGAATTTTTTCCTTATATCTAATCTAAACCTACTCTCCTTCAGTTTGAAACTGTCCCGTCATCCTCTCCTATCACTCCATGCTCTTGTAAATAGTCCCTGTCCATCTTTCTTGTCAGCTCCCTTCAGGTACTGGAAGGCCACAATTAGGTCACCTCAAAGCCTTCTCTTTTCCAAGCCAAACAAACCCAATTCTCTCAGCCTTTCCTCATAGGAGAGGTGCTCCATCCCTCTGACCATCTTGGTGGCCTCCTCTGGACTGGCTCCAACAGGTCCATGTCCTTCTTGTGCTGGGGACCCCAGAGCTGCATGCAGCACTCCAGGTGGGGTCTCAACAGAGCAGAGTAGGGTGTGAGTAATGTGTACCTATAAACAGATCTCTCATGCATAATAACCCCATATATCAGTAGGTGCAAGTTTCCTTCGGACTGAAAAGAGACATCAGGCTGAGTTCAAATCTGGAGCAGGCAAGCAAGGCACAACTGGAGTCATTGATCTGAGCATCTTATTCCAGAGCTTAACTGGCTATCAACATTAAAGCCTCCAGCAGCTGCCTTCTAATAGCAGCCATCTCGTTTCACAGGAACATCTAGAGTGTCATATAACTTACAAATGCTGGCCCAGGAGTATTCTGTAGTGCAAGTGCACCCAGAAGAGGGAGCTACATAGCAAAACATTATCCTTATAACCCGATCACAGAAGTGCATGACTTCATCTTTCAAATACCTGTTAAACTATTAGAATGTAGTATTTGTATTATTAAAGGTATCCTTATGTACTAAAAAATAGTTCCAACCTACACATTCCTTTTTTAATATTTGATTCTGCTATAGTATTCTACCAATATACAGTAAGAACGGAACAAGCCTATAAAATGAATACAATTGTACCAGTATAAAAAGTGATTATATGTGCAAATTTAAATTCACATACTATTAGAGTGTGTCGAAGAGTTGTATTTTCTCTGCTCACAGACTCTTCTAATGTAAACTCAATTTGAAGTTGCAAAAAGACAGGGTCTTTGTTTCTAAAATTTATTTCCCAGCCTCTCTGATTCTGTGAAATGCATTTACACATGAAGGATCTTTTTCACAGTATAGTTATTTGAGACATTTTAACTGTGCAATTCACTTTAGACTTGCCTTTCAAGCACAGAACAAACTTTAGTAACCTTTATAATTTTAAGCTTCTTTAAGTGGGCAGTTACCAGGTGACTGTTGAATTAAAATTTAAATATTTGAGTACTGCTTTAAAAAGAGAAGATGCATGTGATAAGGTTAAGCAGAGGCATTCCAATTAACTTACTTGTGATATTGTAACAGTTCTTGATTTCCTTGACACTTCAAGAGTTTTGTGAGTAATGGAAACATGTTCTTCCTTCTCATCTTCAGGACTTGGTGAGTCAAAGAAATCAGGGCTTGAAAGGGATGACTATGTAGACAAACATACATCACAAAAGAAGAAGAGAAAGAAAAGCACAGATATTTTCACTGTATAAGAACTTTTTTAGCTATCATTTTCAAAGTAACAATACTTAAAATCAGGACTCTTTGTCCCCCTACTCCCCCTTTTTTGCATCTTTTTTTCAAGGCTGGACTGCTTTCAAAGCATTCAAGAAATAAGATATGCTTAAGAGTTGAATTCAACATTAATTTACAGCTTTGCATTGCATGGTATCACAAGACGAAAGCGCAGGACGCTGAGTGCTGTGCCGTGGGGACGCCAGCTCTGTCACCGGGGCGGCTCCACTGTGGCTTTGCTCAGAGCAGGTCTCACCCTGCTGCTTCTCAGAGGCCCCAGCTTTGCCTGTGCACGGTGCTGGCACTGCAGGGCTGCCTTGTGCACAGCCTCTTGGTAAAGGCATGAGGAGGGAAGGTTCTTTCCACCCCTTGTTCCTTTCCTCATAGACGTGACAGGGGAAGTAAAACCTCTTTGCTGCTCTTTTATATTTCTATACTTATGACAACAGTCAATTTTGAAAGCATTCTCTTTTTTTGAGTTCTATTAGTTTCACAATAATCCTTTTTGCTTCCTTCCATTTTGTTTTTCTTCAGCAACACGGACCCAGGTAACCATCAGTAGTTGCTCTCATTCTGACATTCCAGAACGCAAAAAGCATGGAAACAAGCAAACCCCAAACCCCAAAGAAGACATTGAAAAACTAAGCAGTGGTTTCCAAAGTATGGTTTAAGAGATCAACTTGTCTAAAGATACATATTAGAGAGCGAAATTTAAATCACCCTTATATGTACAGCTGTGACCTTAATGAGAAGAAATACATGGTAGCTCAAAGAGGACTGTTGAAGACTGAATGGTCTATTTGTCCTCAAAATCTGGTAAATGTCTGCAAGAAATCGAGAGAAATGCTTCTTTTGGGAAACACTTTCAAAATCCTCAATACTTAGCACAAATTAGTCTATTCCAAAGATTTTTATAAGGGATTTTTCTGGGCTCAGTCATGGCTGGCAAGGAACATTTGGCAGCACCCAAGTAACGGGGTACAAACCTCAGAAGGAAGGGAATGTTTTAAACATCAGTATTCGAAACACTGGCAGCCTTTTGACAGTAATTTTCCTGATCTGCATCTCTCTGCCTCAATGTACGTGTGAAGGAATGGCTGGGTAAAAGTAGTAAAAACACCAAGGAACACAAGAAGGAGAGGGGGAAAAATCAGAAAAAATATTTTTAAAAATAGTTTTTAAAGAAAAGGAAAATTAACTTACAGATGTGAGAGACTGGGAGGGTGGTCGCCTGCCAGTAGCTTTTGGTCTGGTTGTAGTTGGATGATTAAGCTTCTCAGCAATTGGTATTACAGAATCAAAACCTTCCAAGTCTTAAAAATAAAATAGAATTGATTTGGTTTTCTGGCAATTGTCTTCAAAGGGAAAGAATCACATATTTTTCTAATTTCAAAGAAATAAAATCCCATTTTCCCCACTGTGTCACAGTGCTCTGCACATATTTAGCCACCACAATGGCACTAAAAAAACCTGAAAGTCAAAGGCAGCTGTAATCCAGTCACCCTTGCCAAGAACAATTACCCTTCCATCTCAAACACAATAAAGCAGAGGGGGAACGTGTAGAGGAGCCTTTGGCTTTGTTTTCAGCATAGTGAAAGCTAAATGACATCATGGGTTCTATGGCATGGAATAAACAGGTTCAAAATTTCCATCTGGCTACTGAAGGGGTTAGTAATTCTTTTTTCACTGAATAACTGGAGACATAAGACAGTGCACACATTGTCTCAGGAACTGTACTGTCAGCGCTGTATTGCAGCAATTGCTCAGGGGAGTGCAGAATGAGAATGATCAAGCTGGAAGTTATCTGCAGGTTCCTGGACACCTGCAGCTGGAGGCACCATAGTTTCCAGTAACTACAGGTGAGGGGACTATCTCCCTCCAGTAGTCCAGAGGCTATGGCAAGTAAAAGCTCCAATAAGCTCCTGAAGCTGTATAGAGCCCAGGGAAAGCAGGTCTGCTTGAATGCTGTACCAGCCATCTCCATGGCCAGTGAAAAGCTCTGGGGAAGTGTTTGCTGAATCCAGCCACACGGTAACATGTTTACGTGAAAGAACGATGTGGAGGCTCAAGGAATACCACAGCTCATGTTTACATGGATAAATCAAAAGGCTTAATACCATTCATCTATTTTTATGGGTTGTATCAGTTTCACTCACCTTCATTTCAAAATGCCCTACAGCATATGTTGAGCAGGAAGGAGTCAGAAAACACACAAGAGGTACTTTAGACAAGATAAATCAAAAATTCTTCAAAATTAATTTCAGATATGAATCAAATACAGGAATGATATTCACTATTCAGAGACTATTTTTCATTGCACACATGTAGGAAAAAATAGCTTTTAAGTTAATAGTTCTATATACTAGGCACTTAATTTTCTGAACCATTACAGAACAATGAATGACTGAAGATCCAGTTTTGTTGCCATATTACAACCAACCATCATACAAAATTACACAATGGAAAAACAAATTAATTAATGGGCCTGTGCAATAAACTTTATGCACTGAAGGACATTTAAATTGATTCCAAGTACTCATGATTTGTCAGCTAGAAAGTAAATGAGATTGAAGATTCCTTATTCAGCAATATCCTTTCATCTCCAAGAGATTAAAAAAAAAAAAAAAAAAAAGAAGAAGAAAAAAGAGAGCTCTTTCAATAGCCCTGAAATAGTCTAAGGTTATTCACCTCCGAATACTACTCTATTTTTGGAGTGACTCTTCCTATATATAACCAGTGACCCCACTGTCCTCTACCATGTATTTTTGTCATTGCTCTTTTTATTGACTGTTGCAGCCTGTGTACAAAGGTAGGTCACCCACTCAGTCTGTCAGTGGGAATTTGGCAGTCTGAAGCCTCAGTTGTATCCAACACGTCAGGTAAGGCCACAGTGCTTTGAAAGTTAAAATTAGCTACTTTTGGCAGATTTTAGCAGATCACAAAACCTATCTGGACTCCTGTAGAACTTCAAGGTTTCAGGAGCGGAGAAATAGAAGTAAAAATTTATTTTCTGGGGAAAAAAATAGCAAGTGTAAAAGCTGGATTCCATTAATGTCCAGTTTGAAGCTGACCCATAAGACAGCTAAATGACTTAAGATCACAAAGCAAATCAGTAATCAATATATTAACACATTGTCTAATTTTAATTTTCACTACTGAGTAACTTTGCTAAATTGCACAGCAAAAATGTAATACCATCAAAAATATACACTCCTCTCTAAATATGTAATACTCACACACATGAGCAGAAATGCAGGCTGAAGCAATCCTTCCATTTGCCCCAGCCACTCTCTCTCACTTTACTGCTTTTTTTATGCTTTTTCCTGAGCAAGCTTTAATCCGGCTCATTTTTCAGTAGCGTGTGCCAAGCCGTGCAAATACTTGCACTGAAGCAAGCATCAGTACCAGTACCAAAGGACTGATTCAAGCTGCTAAAACTGAGGGGAAGAGCAGACTTCTGCTCTGGGGGGCAGGAAATTGGCTGAAGTTATTTTGCACCCGAGGAAGGCTGCAGTGCATGACTTCCCTCTCCCCATTTTCCATTTCTGTGGTCTACATAGAAGTATGAAAGGAGTTTGAGTGAAGTGGGGGTCAGTCTCTTATCCCAGGTAACAAGCAACAGGAGAAGAGGAAACAGCCTCAAGTTGTGCCTTGAAGTTTAGTTAGGGGAGGTTTAGACTGGATAGTAGGAAAAATTTCTTCATTGAAAATGTGGTCAAGCATTGGAACAGACTGCCCAGGGAAGTGGTGGAGTCACTGCTCCTCAAGGTGGTTAAATTATATGTAAATGTAGTGCTTAGAGAGATGGTTTAGTAGTGGACTTGGTACTGCTAGGTTGATGGTTGGACTCAATGATCTGAGAGGTCTTTTCCAACTTGAAAAATTCTCTGATTCTGTAAATGCCACTGTCCCTTTCTCTGCTCTACATTCATATGGAAAACAATCAATGAAAAAATAGTGAAGGCAATTAATCCAATGTGTTTCTTTGGCTTAAATAAACTAGCAATTACCTAGTGTTCTATATTTGATCAGAACAATAAAATACTCAGGTTGAAAATGTAAAATGTATTGATAAACAGAAAGTGTATGAATTTGCATCCTTGAGACCCATGAGCATTTGCAGACATAATTTGCTCCATGCATTCTATAAATACCATGAAAGATGAACATTTATGTTCAAAGCTTCTATTATCATGAAATATTGGGAATCCTACATTTCTTCCACTACTAAATGCATTTTTGATAGCTAGAAAAATAAACTAAAGCAGCCTATACCTGCACTGAATTCGAAAGAGAGTAGAACAGAGGCTATAAAGGCTCCACAGGTAGAATCTGCTTCCAAACTAGCGAAATCACAGCCATTCAGTTGATACTCTAAATTAAATTCTATTAAAGTGTAATGGACAATGCTTGGTACAACAATAAAATAGTAAATCCACTTCCAGCACTCCTATATGCCCCTTTTCTCTCCATTTGTTCTCCTTATTTAGATGTTGTTCTTCCTCCCAAATCTGCTTTGCATCTAAGGCTATCACCACCTTCCACAATCATCACCTGTGGAGATAGTCATTCAAGAAAATTCCCACCTAGTGAACTGGTAACTAGTAGAATGAGCAACCAGAGCCACTCACAAAACTTCTGCCACACTGTCATATATGCTGTGGATTCAGTAAGTCACTTGTGCTGGTTATTTGATTATTTTTTGCTGGTGGAAAGCAAGGTTATATGGTTCTGACTATATTAAACTCCCTGAGGTCATTAAATGCAGAGATTAGATTTTAGTTTGTATTTCTGCAGCTGTCAGAAATTGGGAGCTTAAATTTACATACTAAGCAAAATGTATAGCCTTCCTGACAGGGCCGAAATGGAATGTCATTAAAGAAAAAGTCCAGTCTACTGTATTCACAGCCACATTAATTGCCAGTACAGCAACATCAGCATCCAGCAGACCTGGACTCTGCACTGGTCCAGCTTTGTCTTTGTCTGGTATTAACAAACAGTAAGGAAGATCCTATTAACATGTAGAACATAGAGATGGCACTCATCAATTAGCTTCCTAATTAAAAAATAGTTGATGTTTGTTCTACAAATAAACAGATGCATTCATCATTATTACTGTCTCACTGATCAAACTGGTAATCCATGAAGTAATTCATGAGATGGGGAGAAAGGCATCAGATTACTTTTAATATATCAGTGTAGTACACACAGTCTGGCTTACTGAGCAACCATATTTCATGAATATGAAATATGTTAGCTGTGCAAGAATTATTCCCTGGTATCCTTCCAAGCCACTTAAGAATACAACATTTCTCCCCATTGCTATGTTCATTTGGAAACATGGTTATTTAAAGCATGATGATAGTATTTTTAAAAAAAATGCCCAGATCTAGGAAAACAATTATTTCGAGAAAAAAGTTCTAAACTCATTAGACTTGTACCTTCCTAGGAAATGACCTTCAGTTCGTACCCCCTAAAAAATCCCAGAAATAAAGTTAAGTGGTTATGCTTCCTTTCTTACCCATTTTACCCCCTGCATTTACTATTCTGGCATAAAATGTGGCTAGGCCTTAACTTTGTCTTACATTTAGGTTTCTTAATATTTGGTCAAAATCACTTATACATAACGATTACAGAAAGCTTTTTGAATTAGTAGAGAGATTTCACGTTGAGAAAACTGAAATGGGAAGTGATGGATAAGAGAATCAACACATTCAGAATGCTCATGGCGATGTTTCACAGAACAGAAATACAGCAGGGCAGAAGGAAATGAGGCAAAGGTGGCATTCAATTCATTTAAAGAAGATAATGTCACAGAAGCCACAGAGGTGGATTTCATTTCATAATCATCTTCAATACATTTAAAAGGTTGACAACAGGCATGTGAAATATGTATATATATATACACTGTCTTTAAATGCAATAATCCTGAAAGCTATCAAATGAGACAGGCACTGCAGACAAAATCTTCTGCATTAGTACCCATTCAATATATAGTAGAAATTTAAAAAGCACTCAATAATTTGAATGTTAGTGGGAATTTTCAGAAGACTACGCTTATTTTAGCTACTTCAAGCATCCTTCTGCTATTCCCTCCACACTGAACAGCATTGTACCCTTCGAGGAATACAGCCATGCTTCCAGCCAGGGTTCAGGCAGCAAAATCTCACCCATAATGAATCACAGACTGTTTTTTAAGATTTGGGAAATGCACTTTTAGGAGGAGAGCTCCCTGGCTGCAAGGTTTCTTTGTTCAGGAGTGCAACAGTGATGTGCCAGGGAGGCCTGCCCACAAGGTTCTGTGCCTTGGAGGGAAACAGTATAGCTCACCTGGCTTCCCAGGACAGTCGCCGGACAGCTGTGACTTCAGGACAACCTTCCCTAAAGAACCCAATTATCTTCTCCCATTTCAGTCCTGACTTTTATCGCTTTAATAACTGAATGTAGAAAGCTGCCATAATGAGCTTTGCTAACCACTTGCCAGTGCCCTCATAAGGATTTTATTTTTAACAATTCAGAACATGCCAAGAAAGAACTGAAAGGTCAAGAAAACTGAGGAGCTAGAGGAAATGGATATGCTGTTTTCAGGCACCTCGACTTGATACACATGGCAACCAATTTAAATTTCTAGTTTACTGCTTTTTTCTGGACCCCTCAGGGCAAGAAGCCTGATTAATTTACATAATGAACCATTCCCATACTCCTGATTACAATATTTACAGTCCAGAACTACGTTTATAGGTGATTCTGACTCACTGATGTAAATATTACAACTTAAACCAGTTGGGCAATTCTGTTCCTTTGCTTTGCCCTATTAATATGAGCATGAATAGCAGCATAGAAAGAGGTTTAGGCAGATTTTGATCTTCATTACATAAGTCACATTTTGTCCTCCGACCCTTATATTTACCAGTATTTTCTGGTTTTCCAACTTTTATTCTGTGTTTTCAGGCAAAATAATTATAATGTCTCAGTATAACAGCCTATGATTTAAAGACAACCCTGCTCCATTCTACAGCCTTTTACTGGAAATATTCTCCATCTTTTTCCCTAGTGTGGGCCAAATCTTATTAGATCACTTTTTCTTTCAGTCAGAGGCACAGTGATTGCCTCTCCTGACAAATACAGCTCTAGAACACCTGCAAATACAGCTCTAGGAAACATGATATACTGAGGATTTTTAAATTTTTTTTGTTTATTAGGTATTTTCAGGAGGGTATTTTTAACTACCCTTTCAGGCAAGCTAGCACCAGTTCTGCAGGGAGGGACAGAAAAAAAAAACCAGCTAATAACGTGGCTTTGGCCAGTACTCCATGATCCACCAGCAAATGTTCTGCAGATTGAAGTCTGAAGTAATGCTGAAAAATGGACTTGCACTAACCAGCTCCCAGGGAAACTCTTAGGATAATTCATACCATCATTAGATTTTTCAGCAGGAACCAATGAAGGCGTATGTGCCTTATGCTAGCACTGATGAAGATCATGAACTGCTTTCATAAATACTATGCAAAATGTGTAAAGAGCCAGGAAAAATATTGGAAAGATGTGTCCACTTGGCTCTGTGCAACTTAGTCTTTCTGCAAAGCACAGAAACTGCTTCTTGTGGGGATTAACTGATAATTTCCACAGTCGATACATTCTTTTTAATTCTTTGTGGCTTATTCCTTAAGTCACTTAGCTTAAATCCATATGGTTTTAAGTATTAGATGATGCCAAAGCAACCCTGCTTTGGATAGACAAGACTTGTTTAAGGATTCCAGGATTCCAAAGTGTGTGTGTGTGTGTGTGTGTGTGTATAGTTAAGACTTAGGATTGATCCTGACTTGCAGAAATAACTCAATATCATTTTTCTGGAAGCATTAGTTTTTGATGCACTAAGCTATTATATGTGCTAGATGTTTCTGTCATCACACTGGCCCTCATATACAAAATTCTTTATGAAATTAAAAAGAAACACGTCACCTAAAGAAAGGTCAAGTTATGCCATAAGGCATGAATTACAGCTGTTGAAATCAATGTAGCTCTACATAAGAACTCTTCTGTTTGTAGAACAGGGTTTATTGTCAGTGTAGCTTATGTTGCTTTAGAAGCATTTTAAAAGCTTGAAAAGCCACTGCCAATCCAGACCAGTTGTTGGTAGAGATGGACCAACAGATGTAAGTAACCACTCTGATTTAACCACAGCGATACTGGAGACCAAGTCTTGGGTGACATGACCACACATTTTCCACTGAGTGCCAGTGAACACTCTTCAAATTTTTATACTATGTTTCTTGTGATTTTTTTTTTCTCTTTCAGATTAGAAAACCATTCTAATATGTTTCTAAATGCTTTTGCACAATGAAGCATATGCATTACACTTTGCGATGACAAAATCTGTCTGCAAGAACAGGTAATGAATCCAGAGTATTGACAAACACCACATGTAAACTGCACATGTCATTTTTGTCACTAAAATTTCTTATGATACATTAAAAGATAATGATTTCTCGTTTCAATACTATGGTGCAAGATTTTTTGTCCCAGTATGCTCAATTTCAAATTTTAATTAAAAAAAAAATCTGTAATATCCATGTAAACTTTGGCATTCTACAAAATGCTTCTTTTTGTATTTGCTTATTACGCATTGTGAACTAAACCAAAGACAGGACAGAAAAGAAATGGAAAAAAAACCAGCCTTACCCTCATGAAATGAAGAAGAGCTAGCCATGGCAAAGAGATGTAAATAGGAAAAGTTGAATGCAAGATGTGTGGAAAGGAAATTAAAGACATCACTGAAAACAGGGAAAAAGAAAACAAAAGAAAACGTGAGGAGGAATGGGGAATGGTTCCTCTTAAATAATATATTCTGGAGGCTAGTTTTCCAATGGCGTTTGTAAGGATTGTGAAAAGAAGTAAATTCATGGGCAACAGTAGTAAGAGCTGCCATTACATCTACAATCAGCAGTGATGTTGCCAAACAGAGTTTGCTCTTGTCAGTACAAGAATTTACATGTGAAGTCACAACTCTGCAGAACATGTTAGGGAAACCAAGTCATGAGCAAATAACTACATAAAAATAACTTTTTATATATGCAATTCACAGAACATTATTAACAGTATTATGCATCACCTCAACCTTGCTCAAGCATTTGTGATTTTTCTGATTGGTAAAGTGGGGTGAGAATGTTTTTAAAGTTGTTTTTAAAGGTGTGGGGTTTTCTGGTTAGACAACACTAATCCACTGGTAGAATATTACTCAGAAAATAAACAGGAAAAAGCCATTTCCAAGGGACCTAGACAAAATGCAAGTTTTGAATCTGGATTCCCAATTCAACTCAGCATATTGCTGCTCAATTGTTGGTGGCATTACTGACTTTGTTGTTGCTGATCACTTGTTTGCTTTCTGAGAGATGGCATATGGAAGAACCCAGTATCTTCTCCTCCCCTGCCACAGAGGTTTTGGTCTTTTCATGGTAAAGAAAAGGCACCAGCTTAGAAATCCTTAAAAAGAATTCACAGAATAAAGAACTGTTCTCCATCCAGCTTTAGTATGGTTTGCCGTAATAACCAAAACTGTCTCTCCATTATTTTTGTCCATCTCTCTGCACTGCTTGAAAGGAACAAGAGCTTTAGACTGGCCATAGGACTAAGAAAGTGACAGTCACTACCCAGCTTAACATCTCTAGTGCAAAGTAGCCAGGACATGCTGTGGTTTTCATTTTCAGTGCACAATTCACCGTTAGTAGTGAGGCAACTTGCAAGTAATTGTTGCTTTTCCCCCTGTTCTCCCCAAGAGCTCTGAGTGACTGGGAATGGCATTGGACTAATGGAACAATAAAGAGGAGCCCAGTAACCAGAATGGTCACGTATCCAAAGTTCTACAAAGGCCATTTAACTTCAATTTTCTTCAAAGGCTACTGCTAAGTCACACCTTGTCTGTCACATAGACACTTGTGCAGATTTGGATTTCTGAAATGACACCAAATGGTAGATTTAATCAAATCCATTTTGACAGGACGGATGAGCCTCAGAGAAGGTGAGGTAGTCCTTCCAACAGAGCACATGACATGGGGGCAACACCAGTAAGACATATCACTGTTAACTCACACAGCCAGATCCACCAGTGTTTTGGAATACACTGGACAACTCCACTCACACATCCGTCGTCTTTTCTAATAACTCATGTAGCCTCAAGACTTCTCTAACCCACTGTTCTCTTTGTAAATAAAATAAACAAAATATAACACACTTACCATAAATCTCTACAATTACACTGCACCACAGACTGCTCTGAACTCCAAACCTCTTCTCACAGTAGAAGACATTAATCCACTGTGAATTGCTTTTTCTTATTAAGCCTTGATTTATTACTCTGCCCTCTCTTAAAATGCCTTTTATTTATTTGACAATATTTTACACGAGCTGTCAAAAGCCCCCTGAAAATTTGTAACAGCCCTGATCTCTCTTCAATCCCTTTCAATTCAAAACCATAATTTATTTATTTTTTCTTTTAACAAGTTGTCTAACAGGCTAGAATGACATGATTTGCCCTTGTAAATGCCATTCTGGTTTGACCTTATCAAGTTATACTTATTTAAGTATTCACACTATTTTCTCCTTGAGCTCAATAGGTTCTCCGTGTAAGTGGTAACAGGAGGTCATCAGCTAAACCCTTTTCAACATGTTGTGGTTTGGTTTATAGACTCTTGTTGGCTCCTATTCTGCATCTAAAAAAAACCCCCAAACAACCCAAATTCCTCCCTCCACCACCTTCCTCTCCCCCTCCATGCTCTGGAAATGAACAAAAAGTCTTATAAATCATATTTCCTGCCTAACATGTTAAGAACAAAACAAAATAAGACCATAACCAACAAAACTAAAAAAAACCCAAAACACTTTAAGCTTTATCCTGATAGTGATTCCAAGGAAACCAGAATAAGGAATAAAAAAGTTTACCTCCATCACACCACTACATGCTACCTGCACTCATAACTTTCAAGTAAGTAGAGGCTTATGTGCTTTGAAGCAGATTTGTAAACATAGTTAAGAAACACTAAATGGTAGAATTTGTCTGCATTTCCATATTATTCCTTTCTAATAATCTCTACAATAAAAATGTTCATGCAATTTATCACAAGCTTCTAGCTTTACATGTTTAAGCCAAATGAAAACCTGGGAAAACCATACTACCTGCTACTCCAGAAGAACCATAGCAACAGCAGAAACTTTACAAAAAGCAGACATATGTATGCTGGAAAGCTCATAGACCTGTGTGAAATGCATTTAGTGTTTTGTTGTCATGTTGCAATTAAAATTCCTTTATAACTTTAAGTTCTGCTTCCAAATCTGAAGGAAAGGTTGTTGAAAGGATGCTATTTTACATAAACGCTTTTCTAATGAAGCAGTCTGGCTAGACACCATGACACCAAAATGACATTTCACGCCCGGTGAAAGGCAGCAACGCTTACCCAGGCAGGATCCCGGGCTCTGCCTGCGGCAAGCACGGGGCTGTGCGGGCACAGCTGCGAGCGCAGAGAGCGACGGCAGCAGCTGCTCCGGGCTCTTTGAGCAGAGGCAGGAGGAGATGGCTGCGGGGCTCGTGCCCGCTGCCCTGCGGCAGCGCTCGCAGCACCCTGCTCACTCAGGGCCGCGCACGGCAGCACCCACCCCAGCGAGCACCATCGCTCCTGCTTTGCCAGCTTGAGGAGGAAGGAGGGTGAGAGAAGACAGAAAAATAACCTGTTGTTGCTCCTTTCCAGGTGACTTCCTGATTAAATGGTTCGTGGGTCAGGAACACAAGTTGTTTACAATAGAAATTTAGACCGCTTTTAATTGGTATATGCAGTAAAATTTAGTCAAATTGACCTGAACTGGGTTTCTATTCCTTAGTATTGGAAAGTGTAAAGATTACTAACTGCACCAAACCCACAATCTTTTGCAGTATTAAAACCATGGCAGCACTATTACATCAGTTAAACAAGTATGCCGTATTACTGTTGGCCTTCTCACTTGTTTCAGACTTTTAAACAAAAATAACAAGAGCCTTCCTATTCAAAATAGATCACTATTCCATATTTGCTTTTAATTTTATTTTTTTAAAACTGAAAACCCCAACAAAACTATTTCAATTAAAGTAGAAATGATCCTTTAATCCTGCAGTTAAAATTTGATATAAAAGCACTCACATTCATTGCCAAATCCTCAATCTGCCTCTTGAATCATACCAAAGCCACTAAAAAGCAGAAACTTGCACCATAAATTTCTTAGGCAAACTGTAGAAAGCACTATAACTTACCGATGTCATTGTTTCTTTCAGAGGAGTCTTTCTCTAGAGTGCCGGATACTGTACTGCCCACTAATTCCACTTTTGGACTATCACTCCTGCATTTGGATCAAGAAGAGGAGATGTTTTATTGGAAGTTTTTGTGTGGATTACAGTAAATTGATGGCTAACTTGCAACTAATAATGAGAGAGCAAAGTATTCTTCCTTTGCAGCACCAGAGTAATAGCAATGTCAGCGAGAGCAATTTCTAGTAAGTCGACATGCTGTGTGGATTAACCTTATCTCATTTCTCCTTAACACCTGTCAAAAAAGCCTATTTTAGACACCGTAGTGTCTGGAATAATTCTTCAGATGTTCACAGCATCTCAACACGAAGGAAACCTAAGGGCAAGGGGACATTCTTCAACATCTTCCTTGTAGTTTTTCCTAATTAATTGGCTTGCACAAACTACAGCAGTGGACTACCTGCAATGCTGCAGAAAGGGAGAGAACCTCAAGCTAGCATTGTGCATTTCAGCAGTTATGAGTATTTACTCATAAATGCAGCTCCTCCACCATGTTTTTGCACTTTTCTTCTGAGATTGGACTACGAATACTGTTTCCACAGTCCAAAGAACCAAGATGACCTAACTTGTCAGAAATGGCTTTGGAATAGTAAAGTGTCAGGAGCTATGATACTTTATACAGAGGAGCTATTTTAAAATCAAACAGGAGATCAAACAAAAGCAACAAAATTATTCCTTCTTTGGAGAACATTCTATCCCACAAGTACTTTAGTTTACTAGCATAATCTACCTATTGAAATAGTTTTTTTAAAAACAGTGGTAGGCAAGTAACTCAGTATAGCACAGATCACTCAAATCTCTGATATTTACTGTGATAACAGCTGTTCAGTTAATGTACTTGCCATCATTGTCAGGTCACCTGACAAATACAATAGCTTTTCCACAATGACTATTCCCAATGTAACCATGTAAAAATTATGATGTATGTAAGGTACCCAATTTAGGGATAAAAATATAGATCTGCCCCAGAACAACCACGGCAGATGCGCACTATTGCACAGTACAATAATTAGCAATAATTAGCTGTTGACAGTAAAATACGTAGTGAGCTCCCAAATCTTGTTGATTTTTTTGTTGGTCTCTGCTTTTGATACCATAAGCTGATGACAGATGGCCTGAACCTCAACTCATGGCAGCAGTTTATGAGCAAAACACAAAGTGGCTGGAAAATCTATTTCAGACTTCAGGAAGGCTGTGATAAAGAGGTGAAAATTTTTATTAAAACCCAGAAGAAGTCATAGATTAAGGGAATATATATCCCATTAAACCCTGTGATAGGGTGACAAATGAAAAAAAATAGACAATCAGATTAAAAGCAAACTAGTCCTCCATAGCTCTCAATATGGCAGGCAGTCTGCACCAAGAAGGTGGAAGAAATTTAATACATGCATATAAAAATGTATTAATTGGCAAGATGATAAATAAGGCTATTTCCAAGTGATCTACCTGAACAATTAGTTTTCTTATCTTTTAGTCTTTAACTTTTTCTTAAATTGCTTATATATTTGTAAACCTATAAGAAGCAACATGGTTTCTTGGCTGACAGAGCAATGAGCATCTGACTGCATAGTCTGTTTTGCACACATACATTTCCCAGCAATGTGAGAGCATGATGTAAGTTGGAAGCACTCTAGGAAACGTGTGAGTATGGCTTTGGAGAGATTCTTAGAATGGCATGATTTAGGGCTGAAAGTCACAACATTTACCATTTGCCTACAAAAGATACCAAGATATATGGCAACAGCCCCACAAAAAAACCCCAACCCTGTTGTCAGAAGAATCAACAGGCTTATTGTGCCACTCCGCATTCATACCGTTGTGAAAGGAGTGGAGCCCTCCCTTCTTGTTCAGAGTGTGTCCCTCTCTGCTCGTGCCCATACAGGCAGGCTGTCAGCTTGACCAGACAGATGATCAGCCTGAGAGAAACCCCACACTAATAGAAATCCCACTGCAAACTGATTAATTGCCATCTGGAACAACTCCCTGACCCATATGGCTGAGTGGCTGCACAAATGCTGGTGCTAAACATAAGGGAGGCTGTGGGAATGGGGTGCCAGGACAAGGAACCCTGTTAGCAGTGGCATGGACATGGATTGGTTTAAACTGATTGTAAAGATGCACCTTCTGTAGGTGTTTATGGCTAGCCTACTCCAGAGAATTGACTTATCTGTAAATTGTATAATCATGTTATGTCTAAGTAAGCTGTGAAGCCTTGGAACAAACTGACAGCTATTCACTGTCCCACATGGTTTTTATCTGTCCTATTGCCCTTGAAGCCCTACTCTGCCCCCAGTGAAGGAGGATTATATTTAAATGGAAAAACAATCATCACTACAAAAAGTCAGTGAGATGCATAAGATGCAAGCCACTTATTCAGAACAGAAGAAAATCCTCTTTGGCTTAGCAGCTGCCATGGAAATTACATGGGACTCACTTTGTAACTACACCAATTTTCCCCTAAGGAATCATGTACTGATTTTGGCTGGGATAGAGTTAATTTTCTTCATAGCAGCTTGCATGGTGCTGTGTTTTGGATTTGTGCTGAAGACAGCGTAGATAGCAGAGGGGTGTTTTCATTATTACTGAGCTGTGCTTGCACAGTCAAGGCCTTTTCTGCTTCTCCTCTCATCCCACCAGTGAGGAGGGTGGAGGTGGCCAAGGAGCTGGGAGGGGACACAGCTGACCCCAACTGACCCGGCAGACGTCCCACACCAAATGGCATCACACTCAGCATTTGGAGCTGAGGGAAGAACAAGGAAGGGGGGGATGTTTGGAGTTAGGGCATTTGTCTTCCCAAGTCACCACTGCAGGTGATGAAGCCCGGCTTTCCAGGGGATAGCAGAACACCTGCCGGCCCACGGGATGTAGCAACTTTCTTCGCTTGGCTTGCACATGAATCATTTGCTTTACCTGTTAAACTGTCTTTGTCTTAACTCACAAGTTTTTTCACTTTTGCTAAATCTGAAGACTGTAGTAAATACTTGTATTTCCAAGTATGCCCAGGTGATAAGCAGGTATGGACTGTATTTTGGAGCAACTGGGCAAGCATGTTCAAAGCCAAGTCCAAAAGAAGCTGCGGCCGTAGCACCTGGATAGAAGGGTAAGTTCTCGGAGATGTACAACCAAAGCATTTCAGAAAGATGAAACTGGGAGCACAGGGCAGGTGCCTTTTTCTCTTTTAATTTGCCTCAGATTTCTCACTGAAAGCATTTTTTTATTTAACCATATGTGGAGGAATGAAGGGAATCAATGCCTAGCATTTCACTCTAACCTATACTTTATTCTGGTATTTAATTGACCATTACTATAGTTGAACTCCAGAAGTTCAATGGCAGATAATTTTCCTAACAGTACAATAGTAAAATTATTTCCATGCCTATATTCTAGTATTTCTACAAGATGCACAGCTTGCCCATTTTAGGCAACTGCTTTTATTCTGGTTTTCATCTAACTCTACTCACTATGCACAAAGGAAATCTACAGTGCACAACGCAGATGCTGATGACTAAAATGTAACCACCTAGACTTGATTAGGACTACAATGAGGCCTTTAATTTCTGCAACCTCTGTTCTAGAGGAGAGTAAGTGGAGTTGTGCTGGCAAGTCTGGTTTCTCAGTGCTCCTCAAAGGCTTTAACCACCTCTGATAAAAAGCATCATGTAACTGCAGAGTGACAACCAACATTAGAGCACAAATACTTGACAGCACTATTCTGCAGTGGCACCAGATAAAAGAGCATTCTATGAAGACACGTGTATTTTGCTAAAATTTGATCTAAGATGATCAAAGTAAGCAGACTGAAACCAGGCTGACAGTATTTGAGATGTGCATTGTCTAATGCTATTCCTCAGCACAATCTAAGCTTTTACACTGATTTAGTGCCCAAGCTAAGCTGCAATAATTTGAGGTAAACTAAGAAAGTCAGCATCAGAGTAACATACCGATATTTCGCACACATTCTGCACTGTTGCAGTAACAGTAGAATTTCATCAGTAGAAGTGAACTAGTAATGAACAGTCTGACTGCTATTATTGAGAAGAGAGTTGTGATCTAGCCAGATGACTATACGGATTTTCTTTTTTCTTGTTGTTCTTTAAATACAGTTTACTGTGAAATAAATTGTGACATAAAGTGCAAAACCTAAATTCTTTAAATGTGTGTTTTTTCCACTAATCCCAAAAGCATTGGACAGAAGAGAAGCAATACCTTGCATGAGTCACAGGCACAACTGGTCTTTCTGGTCGTCTCGGGGGCAAGGTACCCGGTCTATTCACAGCGTTGGCTTTGGGTGGCCGAGGTTTCTTCGGAGGTATAGCAGGAACTGAAGGCTTCTGCAAATCTAACTGTTTTTGCTCTCTCTCTGATCTTTCTTTAAATCAATCATTTTCAGAAAAAGAACATGGATATTATTAAGTGGAATTCATTTGCACTCACAAGTCTACAATTAAAGAAGAAATCTTCAACTGTAGATAGATTGTATATAAAGAAAAAGCTTATTTCCTTTCCATTTCTGTTCTAAATCATTCTTTATTTGCTCTGTTTGCCACAAATCAGTTGTTCAACCTGCCTGGCTGTTCTGCCTGCAACTCCCCAGGCAAAACATGTGCAGTGTCTTAATGGGAATACTATTTTTTATTTTAGTAACTTACTGGTTTCTGACTGTAAAGTACAAGAATGGCAAGAAATTACATACCATATGGCACAATTTCCCACGAGCACAACTTATATTAAATTTTAATATGAAACAATATTAATTTAGAAGGTCACAAAAATAATTATGCTGGATATTCTTAACATCTCTTGGACAAACAGAGAAACACCTTTTTTGGAAGGGGGGGGGGGAGAATGATTCAAGTGAACTACAGTTAAGTGAAAATAAAATACAAGCACAAAAATTTAACAGCGTGTAGCAGGATGTAAGCCCCTTAGAAAAATCAGACCTATTGTTTAGGTTTTAAGCACAGTCTTATATGCTGAATTTTTCAGCTAGCTGATAAAAACCTAGATCATTTGCAGAACTGATTATGCATAGTTAGGGAGTGCCACCATGCTAATATCCAATGCCAAACATTCATTGCCTGTGAATATGTAAAGTACAATACACATGAATAACTCTTCTAAATAATATGCTCTAAATTCCTAATACAAAACAAACATGTAAGCATGTTTGCCACACCAGAGAAGGCCTGATTTTTCTTAAAGAAAGGACAAAACTCTCAAAGGGGCTAAAAGTCTGCTCTCTATATCCTACTATTTCAACACCCCACTTCCCTTAACAATGCTGGCTATGATATGCCATGAATGCTATACGTCTGTATACATATAAGAGGTATTGGGAATGTTACAGGGTATTGCTTAATGGGTTCTACATTTCAGTCTGAGAGGATCATGGAATAAATCCCCAGAAACACAATGTACATCAGGTTTGGAATAGTCCATTTAGTGACTATTGTTCACAGGCAGTATGCTTTGAGTAGATGCAGTCATCAGGTCCCCAGTAACACTGAAGCTTTTCCAGCACACTGTGTAATTTTTGCACACTTAATCCTATAACAATTTATACCATGTCAGTGTCCAAGAATCGAAATTGTATGAGGGACAGGCTGGGCAGTGTGCCAATACACAGCTCAAAGGATGTTCCTGTGCCACCCCTGCTGCCACACCACATGAGCGACTCCTGCCACTCTCGGTACTCCTGAAATGTAGGCACAACTCTGACAGCATCTTTTCAATGTTTAGAAAAGTTACAGATATTTATAGCCTAAGAGAGTAACATATTTAAACTTCACCTGCTGTTTTAGCAGTCGGCTTTGTAAGTTCAAAAATGGAAAGCAAAGGGTTTTACTGCTAAGATAACCATGAGAAGCAGAACACATAATCAAAAGTAAACATATATAGGAGGAAACAGCAAACACCTGTCAGATCACGAAGACATATACCCAGAAACAGATCTTGGTGCAAAACCTGAAGGTTCTGGCCCTAAATTATAACTGGATATTATGCATTTAGTCATGTGCATACACGTGCCTTTTAAAAGGCTGCAAGTTCAAATACCTAGACATTAAGAAATCCCATAAACACACTTGTTCATACAATCTAATAGTCCACTTACACATAGGAAACTTGACACCATCTTCAAGAAGAGAATTGATGTAACTATTTTCCTGAGACTATTTGCAATTCACAATGAACACAATGAAACCATTAAAGGTTTAATTTGCTTGTCCTTGCTCTGTGTGGTACTGTGTCCCATTTCTCGCAACGTTCAAACACAGCTTTGAAGAATTTTTTCATTTCTGTACTGCCTTGCCTGTGACTTTTGTGGCTATGATAATGGTGTGATTCATAAGCATTAATGACTATACCTCCACAAAAACCCTTTGGGATGCAGGAAAACCACCAACCCTGCTTTCAACTAGAGAACCAAAGCAGACGGATGTTAAGAAAAAAGTACACGCTAATCTCGGGTATTTTACTTGATCGAGCACCTGAGTTTTACAGAGCACTGGGCTTTATACAGCATTTCATGTATTGAGAGCAAATCTCCCCTTGACTTCAGTTGTGGCTGCACGTACACAACAGCAATTGGGTACAAATGAACACCCTGAATTTAGTCCATAAGCAACAATGAGAGCCTTTCCAAAATGCCTGTCATTGCAGTCTATCAGAGTGGAAAACAAATATCCAAACAATACACTTAATGGCAACAGAAAGTGGGAAATGAGGATGTGCATTGGTTCTATTTCTCTCATCTCTCTGCAGAGAACAGGCAGAAAAGCACATTTCGTACCTTTTTCTTCTGTTCTATTAGGAAGACATTCTGGCCTTTCAGGTGGTATCTTTTTGATTTCATGCTTTCGATCTGTGGTCCCTGTCAAAGACAGAAAAATTTGGAATTCTGAACAAGCCAACCAAAGAGTATATACAGTGACTTAAGATTTAATTCTGCAATTTCTTAGGTGTTTTATATCCCCCAATTTGAAAATGTCTTGCTAAAACTGAATATAAATTTTTATCAAGTATATCATAATTACAAATGTCTTTATAATCAAATTCACAGTTTCCAAAGTATGGACTGCAAAAGAATAGGCACTTTCAGACTATTCTGTGGGCAAAAAAAAAAATCAGTAACTGCAGATTTTTAAATGTGGAGAGATCCTTTATCATTACAGACATACTTAAATGAAGAGCAACTCAACAGTGTACAGAAACATTAGGAATAAATCAATTAATTGGGCAAAGTCAAGAGAATACCTGATAGAGCTGAATATACAGAGCTTATTTTACATTAAATTAACCCATCTCTCCCCTTTTTCTCCACTACTAGTAGCTGTTCACTTCCACATATTAGAAGGAGGAGAAGAGCAGTGTTGGCAGCATTCTGCATGACTATTTTAATTGACAGCTTTTGGCCTGGAGGTGTAAGCCCCTGGCTTCTTCTGCCTGTGTACAAGAGGCCCTGACATATGGACTTCTGTTGCTCCAAGAAATATGGGAACTTGTGGCACCAACAATGGGAAGATTTTGCAAAAATTTCCTGGCACATGCAAGATAAAATCTCCTAATCCCCACATCATAAGAAATGCTTTAATGGATATTGGCTTTGCCGCATTGGCTAACCACTAGGTGCTAATGCCATTTCAACTTAGTAGTGTTGAAAACTGCTTTAGGTAACACTATTAGCATTTCAATAAAAATTACAGTAGGTGAAATCCAAGAAAAGCAGAGGAGGCAGGGCAAGGAGCACAAAGCAGTATTTTGTTTCAATCTATTCTATTATATGCAGTTCTCAGGCATATTTACATTTTCTAAATGTGCTCTTGCAACTCCCTTCTGCAGCTGGTTCCTAGAAATCAGTACTCATCAGTGGTGATCACCAGCCATTGCTTCTTAACCTAAGTGTGCTGTTGGACAGGTAATACTTGTACCACATATCATGCCAATAAATAATACTAAATTCTCATTTATAGTTGGGTTTGATGATCTTAAGGGTCTTTTCCAACCTAAATGATTCTATGAAAAAGACTTCCCTCCTGACAGGAGAAGCTGTTGCCACAAAGCAATTAAAGCCTTTCAAAACACAAGTTATACAAAGCACAAGTCAACATATTGATAATCTTGCACACACCAGTGTGTTCAAAAAGAAAGACATGCAGGTCTATATACCTAATTACAGTATGATTAACAGTCATCATTAACACACAGAGGGACGTTCTCAGGCCAAGTATAGACACAATGGGCCTACAACCACTGAGGAGCTCATAAACTGAGGTGTTCTCCCTACTTGGATTGTGACCCCCAAATTAATCAACACCCAGGCAGGCACCATGATCCTGCCTTAGCTCCCAGGTGACAGTCACCTGCAAGGAAGCTCTGGGGAGCTCTGTATCGGCTCCCAGAGGAACTCAAGAGTATTCCCACCCTTCAGTCTGGACACAGTTGTGTTGCTTACCCCAGCTACCCAGTGAAATGCCTACTGCTTTTCAATGACTTTTCAATGCTTTTCAATATATAAGGAACTTGTGCTCCTAAATTTGGCTCTCCAGTTTTCACCTTGTTTTGTAAACTAGTGCAGCACAGATGGCCCTGCCAGTTTACTGCTGTGGAGATTATAAACTTCGATCTCTACTATAATATAGACACCTCTTTACACATATGCCACTTGTACTACAAAGACCAGTTCTAATTCTGTGTTTTGATTTTATCCTCTGCACCAGAAGATACTGATATTTAATTATTTATGCTGCAACTGACAGTTTCAAATTTATTCATCATCCTGTGACTGGTCAAATATGCAGAAGCATTATTGGAAGTTGTTACCTACTAGCAACAATAAGTCCTGACATGGAGATGTGGTAAAATACAGTATAATCTCAGTGAAGAAATGATTTGACAAAGTAGAGGATGTCAGGATGGTAACATAGGATGATTTTCAGCTCTAAATATTTATCAGAAGAAACTCTTGTGCCTGATCAGCCAGGACTTGTCAAAAACTGAGTACGAAAAGAAAGAACTGCAATAGTCTTGGCTTTGACATAGACTTAGAAGGCTTTCTGAAAATAGGCACGTTATCCTGCTATGACGACACAGTTAAAGTGTTGTATGTGAGCAGGTACATATTAAAAGTGTTATTCTCTAATTATAGCAGTATAAATTGAAAGAAATATAATGTTTTACGAAACATGTCGGGCTATAACATCAGTTGTCACTAAGACATCGTTGTTATCCAACCACCACTAGATGGCAAAGTCATACTGCTCTCTCTGGACACTGTTACTGATTAAAATCAAATTTGTTTTCTTCAGTCTCAAGACCAAGTGAAGAACAAACCATGGAGGTCAATAAGAAACACAAATATTTATTGTCATGATTCTGTAATCAAAGAACTGCATGAAAAATTCAAACTAGTTAAATTATAGCATATTGGTTCACAGTAAATTGTATATTGGTGTAACTTGCACCTCTACTAGGAGCTTAAGTCTGTAGGAGAGGAAAATTTACTTTTCAAAGCACCAAAACCTGGAACAGATCACAGTAACAAGAAAACTATCTGGAGAGATTGGACATATTTGTTTTGGTTTTTAATGTGTGCCAGCAGTGGGGAAGCGATAGTGCTGCTGCAGAGTTTTTACAAACTGGACTTAAGGGATTAAAGAATTCCAGCCAAAGTTATGTTGTCACCACAACTGCAATACAAATGAAAACTCTGAGAGCATCCCTTGCCTTGTGATTTGTATTTTTACATGAATGGAAGTGGAATTTGGTTTCCGAGTTCAGAACTGTCAAGCGCGTAGATGCTTTAACTGTTTCTAAGTTTCACGATAAAAATAAATCATGCAGGCACTTTTGAAAATCAGTATTGAGAGGTCATTTTAAAATTAAAAATACAAGTAAATTCAGCTCTCAGTATCTACACACAATTCAGTCTAAGATATCACAAAATCAATTTTGCTAGCACTCATCTGTTCGGAAAACAGAATCAGCCCCTTGATACATTTGGAACACTTTTATCTTCATAACCATTCAGGGTAACTCCTTCTAGTTTCATACTTAGGGCTATAAAAGTATTGAAAACCAAGAATCTATGGCCTAGAACCTGGAACAGCCAGCCAGATCCAGCATCCATGCAGATCTGCAAGACTTAGATTGCAGCTCAGAGGAGGCCACTGTACGACACTATTTTACAGACATGCTAAAAAGCTCTGTGTCTCTAGAATAAATCAGATCTGTAGTGAATGCAGTTTCCTCCTGCAGGTATTATGAGACTCCACATACTGTGTCTGCACTGCAAAGACATGCACACAATCAACTGCAGTCAAGGAACAGAACCAAAGAAATTCAAAAAACCGAAGTATCAGACTTGCTCTGACTTAACATGTTTAAGGGGCAATACAGGTTATTTTAAAATGGTATAGATGGTTGATTGCAATACATTTAAACCACACTACAGTCTTTCAGGGTTACCAACTATTTGCAATTTGATTGCAATTTATTAGTTGTTGTCTAGACACCTGCTTATCAATTTTGATACAGATGAATTCTATTTAAATTTGAATACACTTAATTTAGATTGAGATGTGCTCACTGACATGTGCGGTACAAAATCAACTGCAATTTACCTGATCCTTGTTTGATGACAGGAGCTGACGGAGGTGGTGGTTTCTTCGGTCTCTAAAATTTAATAACAGAAGAAAACAGATTGCTTCAAAAGGCCTGTAAATCTCATTCATACAGAGGTGGAGTTAATCATAAAGTGCTTAACATTAATAATTACAAGTCATGAGACTACAGATCTGTCACATATTTCTCCTAAAATAACTTCATTAAAATGAATTCGAAGAGAGAAAATAGCACTGACGAATAAAATATCATTTTTATACTTTTGCAATTGAAATGTCCTGCTGAGGGGTTAAAAAAGTTCATTTTATGTACCTTAAGACTGGAGGAATACATGACCTTTGATCTGATGAAGAAGTCTATTTCCTTAAAATTTAACCTTGTAAATATTCCTACCCATTTTGGAAAAAAACAAAAAAAACAAACAAACACAAAGAAACTCCCAGACAGGTGGCAAAACCTGAGGTATTTTCAGACCCATAAATGAGGCAAAAATGCAGAACCCAGGAAGTAAAGCAAAGGTTGCATGTTATTCACTTACTAGGACATGTTTAGAGTTCCAGTTGTGAAACATCAGAATTTTAGATGTTTGGTGAAATGAAACAAACTATTCCAACTAATCTGTCCTTTTTTTTACTTTTACCTTCTCTGTTATGATGATTTTCCTAATAGATCTGTAATGGTAAGACTGAGAAACATGACCACCAGTGGTTCTGGCAGTGGCAGAACTATTTCTTTTCACATGCAGGCTGGGGGAGTGATGGCTTTTCTCAGCACACTGGCAGTCACCATATGCATGTTGGAATGAGTAAAAAACCAAATGGAGCACGATGCTAGATCAAATGACATAATCTATCTCTCACTTACAAAAAACCCCAACAAACTCTCAAGATTATTGAAAATAAATTCTAATCAAAAAAACCACATTTTTTTTTCATATGTCCATCCTTTTTTTCTGAGAAGGACCTTCTTTCCTTTTTCCTTTGCTACAGATTGATCACAATCCCTTTCACTCCATTGCTGGCTACATAGCAATGTATATTGTCTTGTGGAACAAATGTGGAATAAAATGATTTTTCCAGAAATGCACAGCTTTGCCAAACTTTAATCAGCCATTTAGGCTAATATTTTCTCTCAAACTCTTATTGATCCCTGCCCTCCCCCCAATTATTTTCTATCTATCTGCCACAGCTTTTGAGAAAGATCAATTGCTTTGTACACTTGCAGTAATTAGTTCAGTGTCTGCCCTAGAACTCTTAGATCTTGGTCTGAGTGTTGAAAGAGAGCAGGTTTGCTGTGAAGGCTGAATGCTTGCCACATGCCCTTCCAAGGGATCTCTCTCAAATATAGCAAATGTATTCATCTCTGGAGAAAAAAATACCATTTTGCACACACTGGGTAAGCCTAACATCTTGGATCTCAAAGTTGTCATCCAGCAACCTTCAAGTTTCTCCTACCATCTTACCCTGACCAGATCATCTGATGACCCTGCCGTCATCAACCTGAGAAAGCTGTGGCCAAGAACTCAGGAGGTCAGAATGATCTTCTCCAGACTGGCTGCCATGGGCCATTGTCCACAAATAGCGAGTCCCTTAAAATCTGAGACACTTCTACAAGAATTTGGGCAACATGGTTTAAAGTTTAAATGCAGAAAAGTGAAGAAAAATTTGGAAAGGAAAAGAGACAGGGACAACGAATGTCCTGTGATAGACATTAGGAGTTCTGTTGATAATGGCTGCAGAGTGAAATAGTTGATGCTGAGGATCCAATAGCACAATATAGGCATTGGGGGTTTTATTGTGGAGTGATGTGAGACTGATCCCATTGACTGTCCATACATCAGCATCTGGAATATAAGAGATGCGCTGCCTTAGCACATCTCAGAACTACAGCTTAGTTCTCAGCTGTAAGGAGTCTAGGTTATGTCCCCTGAGATGTGTCTTCCAAAGCATAACAAGTGCAGATGGACAAGTGACAGATTCACTACAAAGTCACTCCTGATTAAAGGAGCGCTTTAAACTGAAGCACTTATGGAGATAGACACAAAGGAGAAAGAGTCCTATGGTTCATTTGACAAAGTGGCTTTAACTGAAAGCTGAAGAGGGAAATGCATTGTTTCAGAAAGGCAGACCAAGGTCAGAAAGGGTGTAGTGTGAAGGGGCCTTAAAAGACTCCTTAGGGAAACATGGAGAAGCAAGAAGGATTTACAAGGGTCTGTGGCTGGGTGAGATAACCAAGAAGGTGATGGAGACAGACTAGAAGTTAAGACAACAGAAAGGAAACCAGGACTGGTTGGACAAGAAGAGAACAGAACTACAGAGCAGAGACAAAGAGTAAAAGGGGAGAGGAAAAAAAGCTGTATAAAGAAATTTGGTGTAGGGATAGAAAGTAAATCCAGATGGTGTTTTGGACTTATGTAGAGAGCTCAGGGGAGAATCCTGTAATGGAGACCACCTGAGAGGTGGAGATTGGGACTAGGCAGTGAATAGAAAATGCCTGGAACAAACAAGCATGTGTGGAAAAGAGTCAGGCTTGGAAAATTGGGGACTGAACATGGAGATGGGAAGAGATCCCAAGCTTTTTTTGAACAGACAGAAGAACTCCTGCAACAAATACTTTCAGACCATGGGATGGAATCCAAGGTTTCTGGATCACATCAGAAAATACCTGAAAAAATCACTGGTAAAGTATTTATCTCCTTCCCTTTTAGCACTGATTCAAGCAAAGACAGACGGTCTATAGTCCTACCAGTTACTTACTCAAGTGGCCAAATCTGTGGCATTTCAAAAATTAATAAAATTTTATTCTCCACAGTTAGAACAAACCTAGCTGCAATTTCCAAGTGTCTGAATATCTAGTTTACTCTACAAGTTATATTTAATTGTACTCTAAAAATCACTTTAAAGATACATAATTTTAAAGTTCAAAAAGATGGAGTAATTACGCCACAAAAAATGGATACCAGTAAAGATTTTTTTTCTTCTATAATAGGCTCACTGTGTCTTCAGGTTTTTGATTTTTGCGTCTTCTAGAAATCACCTTCTTTTATTTTTAAGCCTAAAGCCAGGCTATCCATTCTGCTGTGGAATTGCCTTTTCATCTCTCACAGCTTTTGCTGCTCTTCTACTTTCATTTTCAATAATTATCATGTTAGCCTCTGTGAGTTGTTTAATAGTTGCTTTATTAAGCTTTCCAAGTTATTTAATTTTTGCCTTCGGCATCCAATTTTACTGCCAAAGAGTGAAGCTGGGCGTCAGTAAGTTTTGGTTTTATCACAGAAGGCTTACACTGTCACTGTGAAATACTCATCAGAAGCCTGATTGCAAGCTTGTAATATCCCACTGATGACTCAAAAGGTTCCTAAAAATGGAATGGACTTTTGGGGGAAGTAATCCATTCCTTTATTCCAGGAAACCACAAGATTTCTAAATATTGTCTGGCAAATAACAGTGCCATCTTTTTCAAATAAATAGGAGCTGAAAAAACTTCTGCATAGATTTTATACCTTCTTTTTTAGTAATTCTGAAAGGTAAAGAAACTTGCCTCTGAGATACCAAAAGCTTATTATTTTTCAAATTTCACAGTTAAAATCTTACTCTTTTTGTTCTGGAACAGTGCTTGACTGCTGCCCATCAGCATGCAGGTGATACTCTAACTTTCTATATTCCACCACAAAAACAATGGAAAAGAGTTAAGAATTCTGGATATTGTTGCATCACACCACGCAGTCCTGGGACCTCCAGCTCCTGTCTCTCTGAAACTTGTAGCACCCAGGACAGAGGGCTTTCAGAGCAGCATAGTGGGGGTGGGGTGACTGGATGGGTAAATCAAACCCTTCAAGGAAACTCTATAATACGACTTTTTATGCCAGACATATTTTTCATGAATACTTTCTAATCCTGGAATTTTTTTCCTTTATGGTTTCATGTTATTATATTAGAAGTAAAACTTTGTCAAAATCACATATCTGAAAGAGGATTTCTTTCAACTCTACTTTCATTCTGTATTTTCAAGTGAAAATGAAAGAATATATTGCTTACCTCTTTTTCAAAATCTGAAGGAAGTAGCTTGACAAAGTTATCTGGAAAGACACCTCGTCTGCCGTTGAGTTCTCCTTCCCACCAACCCACATCAATGCAATCCTACAAAACAGTAAAATAAAATGAAAACCACAGTGTCCTTATGCACTGAACAGATTTGTGAGCTGAAGTACTCTTTTGCATAATGTCCTGCCTGTTTGCTAGAATATGACAATTTGCTGGAGTGCCAGGTTAACAGGGTAATCTATCAGATAAAAACTTCAATAACCATACTGCATTTCATTATCACATGGAGCAGCTAGGAAAGTACAACGGACATGCTGTAAGAGCTCAAGACCTTGTCTGTGTCTAAAACAAAATGCAAAATGCTAGTTCACCATTTGATCTATTAAACAAGTCAGCATTTTGAGCATGTATGACTCTATGCCTCTCTGACTTCATTCTGCAGAAAGACAATAACTTAATTAAACATCATACATCAGGAGATAAAAAAGCTCCCTTATTTCCCATACTTTCAAAAAAAGCTTGACACATTAGAATTATTAAATTCCATCACACTCCAGTTAATAAGGCATTATACACCTGATTAATATCAGGAATCACCTTCTTTTTCTGCACCATTTCTGAGCAGCACAATGCAGAGTGTGTAGCAAAACAAAGTACAGATAAATAAACGAATAAGCAACATCAGTGAGTCTAAATGGTAAAAAAATAGTACAGTTATTTTGGTTATGAATAATAATAGTAACAGAAGCCACATTTTAGAGAAGGTTGAAATTGTTCCTTAAGTCCTCAGTGCTCCATATTCACTTTTGTGTGTGTGTGTGTGTTTGCTACATAGAACAACACTTCCTGTTGAGATTTTCCACATTCTTTTTTCCTGAAAGCTCAAGCTGAAACAGCTCAGCTGTTTTCCAAAACACAAATACAGGAAAGTCCCCCATTGTCTGCCCAGTCTTAAAACCACCTCAGCCAATTTTTGCAGTTGGCTCAACATCAGGCTGGCCAACCTTTCCTGATTTCCATAAAATCTTTTGTTTCAGCTGCTAAATGGATGACAGAACAATGCAGGTTAACTTAGTGAGGTGTACTTAATGCCAAGTCTTAAAAATATTGTTCACAATGACTGTGCTTGTTGGTATTTTTCTGTAAGTTACAATAGACAATCACTGAATGATATTTGAGAGAAAACAGACTAGCATTAAAGATGATTGCTTTTATGCTTTGAGGGTGGTTTTTAGTTACTTTTCTGTTCTAGACTCTTTATTTAGCTTATTTAGTCCTCCTGGTCTCCTGAGTATGTGCTAACTAAATACATCAGCTAAAGAGCCTGGCTTCTTACATCATGTCTGTTTTGGTGTGCTTGGCTTTTTCCCCTCTCCTATCTCAGTATTTTTCTCTGATGTAATGCAGGCGCTAAACAATCCTTTCATTCTTTTTTTTTGATAATTTTTCTCATGCCTAATCTTTGCTTTTCTGTATTCTCCCTTCACTTTAGCAGGGTGGCTTCCACCAAGAGAGGATATTTTCTAGGCCTTCCCGCAGTTATTTAGGAGGTATTTACAGGCTCTGTAAAACCTTTGTTAGTGAGCAGGGCTGATTCTTGACCAGCTGATGTTTTCAAAAAATCTCCTGAGTACCTACAGGGATGTCAAAGGCTCCATGAAGGACCAGGATAATCAGCCAGTCACACATGGCACGGGCAGGCACTGTGCAGGATTCTCCTCTTGCTGCGGAGCCAGCACCCCTCGTTCCTGGTGTGAAGGCGCTCTCCCACTCGGCTCTATCTATGTGCACAGCCTAATAATCCATGCACTCAACTGTTCTATCACATGGTGTGTTTTATAATGCCCTCCACCCCCTACACTGCTAATCTAAAATTGCCTAAACATTTATGACCCAGTTTAGATTTTGCAAAATATTAAGAATAATTCAAGCATCCAGAGACAAAAAGCTTATGCTTCAACTGATTGCACAGCTTCGTGCTAGCTAATAATCCTGACTAAACAGCACAAGACATCACATATATTCTTTTTAGGTCGGATTTTTTTATGCTCTTAGGAAACCCAAACATTACTCCTACTTCTTCATTTTATTAACACATGTGAATTTTTTGTTTGATGCTTTTTTTAAAGCTCATTTGTTTTTATGAAGCTGCTGTTTGTGTCACACATTCATAAATCCCTAACAGCTGCAAGTTTGCTTTTTTTCCCTCTCCAGCTTGTCACTCAGGCTTATGCAGCCAATCACCATGGCAGATTTTCATAGAGTAAGTAAATCTCTTTAGGTAGTTTCTCTTTAATTTTCTCATTTACTTCACTTGCAAGAGGAGGCTTACGCATCACTGAGAAAAAAAATAAAGAGATTTCAGAAGTTAAAAGCTAGTGATGAGGTCTGGTGAAGAATCTCCATGGTGGTGCCCTCCTGCTACCCACAACTGCACGCTTGCCATGCCCCAGCGACAGCTGGAAGCCAACCTAGGGTGCTGGCAGCAGGTAGGTCTTCACTGGGGGACAGACCAGCACACAAGCACACCTGAGTTACAGCTGCACAAGCTGCCACAAGTACTGACAAAGGGCACAGCTGTGGAGCACAATCAAGGCAGCATGATTAAAACAATGTGTTTGCTTGTGAACACTGAACAAAAACCACTCCAATTCTTCCAGATTGCCATCAGCCATGCAATCTTAACCATACTGTCTTTTTTAACATATCTTCATGCGTTCAAGTACAGCAAAATGGCTGTCATTTCAAAATGCAAATTTTATAGAAAAGCTGTCAAGCAATCCAGTATCAAGATTGACAAATCTTTATTAACAACCCAAAATTTATTAACAAACTAAATGGATCTCTGCTTTATCTCCATGCTATCCTGTCAAACTCATATAACAATGTAAACAAACAAAAAACAGATGATGAAATATCCCCAAAGTCCTTTGTAAAAAAAAAGTATTCCAAGTACTAAAAATGCATTTTAGTTTCCTTTAAGAAAAGAAAACCGACAAAATATTTACAAAACTGAAGAGTAAGACATGGCAAAAAAGATACTCCAGGTACTGGAGTTCATCAGGTTAGGTGGCAGCTGGGTCAACATTTAGCTACTGTAAAAATCAGCTCCTACCAAAGCTTAATTTGGAGACTATACCCATGTTCTCGTTGCAGTGACAGTGCAATCAAAGACCTTAGAGAAATCCACTGCTGGTTCATATTGCCAATCCTGCTTTGATTGTTCAGGCAGAGGCAGATTCATGAAACAGAGAAATTAAAAATCTTGAGGGAGATTGTGGTATTTTCTCATTAAAATACAAATCTTGTTTTATCCTCATTTCCAGTGAAGTAAACTCATAGAACAGTTTAGGATGAAAATGACCTCCAAGATCATGGAACCCATCTGTTATCCCAAGCACTGCCAATTCCACCTCTAAACCATGTCCCTAAGTGCCACATCTACATGTCTTCTAAATATCTCTAAGGATGGAGAGTCAATCACTTCCCTGGGCAGCCTGTTCCAGTGCTTGACAACTCCTTTGGTGAAGAAAGTTTTCCTAGTATCTAGTCTAAAACTCCTCTGCCACGACTCGAGACCTATTGCTTCTAACTTGGGACAGCCTCACATCGATTATACCAGGGCACCTGGAAATGTGGGACAGTCACAGAGGAGATGCTCCTGCTGTGCTGGGCAGGAACTTGCTGCCATTGCCCCCTGTCCCTTCAGTCACTGTGTCCAGCCAGGCAGAGTGAAGATAGGGAATCCTCCATGTCATGCATCCTGTCTGCCCGCTGGGCCTGCTCCAGGGAAGGCAGGGTGTGATTCCAGCTCTCACATCCATTCAACATCCATTCTAATTCCAAGCTCAGCAGTTCCCAAATAAAGAATAAAAAAACCTAAATATACCGGATTTACCAGCAACATTCATTTTGTGCTAAGTATTTGGGCAAAGAATTGGACAAAAGATAGTGAAGGGAAAGACTGAGGTGTTATGGAATTTTTGAGAAGAGATGTTTAAACTTCATAAGAAATAAATATTACACTAAATATAAGGTACTAAAATGTCAGCCTGGGGTGGAACACTTACGTAAGTCAGAGGAAAGGGTAAATGTGGGAGAAATGGCAACTACTAGAAAATCAGAATTTAGCTAATTTTTGACAACATGTTGCCAAGAATTTTAAGAGTATGCACAAGTGAACTAAAATACATCAGTCCTTTTCTTCACGTGAAGAATAAGAAGAACTATTCTTCAGGGAAATAGCAGTGAGACATGCAAGCTGTGAATAAAATTGGAAGAGGGAATCATCTGGAGAAAACAGACTTTTTTTTTTCAGAAGGGAATGTTAAAACAACATGAAAAAAGAAAAAATATAAACCCAAACCAACGGTAAAACAAGAAAGGTAAAAGCACAGCTCCACTCTGAAATTTATGTCTGTGGTGACTAAAAGGGTAGGGACAGAGGAGAGGGGAAAGAGAGAGTTATGTGAGTAGACAGCCATAGTAGTAGCCAAAAGCCATACAGAGATATTTTAACATAGGCAAAGAAAGTTCCATTCAGAGCACCAGATATATCACACTGTTACTGAGTGGAAGTGAAATACCGTGAGATACATAAGTGGTGTTGGCAGCACAAGATCATGGCTTAGTCACCTTTTAGCAACTGCAGTGATCCTGCAGCCACTCTCATAGTGACAAAGAAAAGTCATAAAGTAGTAGAGTCATGCTTTCTCCTCTTCCGGGTGAAAGAATCATGACATTGCTTGGTCTCTTATGCACACAGCATCCTACATTAAAAGGTTTCTTAGCAGCAGAACTACTGCTCTTGTATCAGAGCAAACACCGTGCTGTTCCTTCCCTTGGTGCTCTCAATTCAACAGGAAAAAAGCAGAAGATGGTGGAGATTGAACAAAAAGCCCCAGCATAAAGCACCTTGTGCTCCACAGTCTAACACTCCACTCTGCACAGAAGCAGCTGTACCCAGACACTACGGACACGACACTGGCCCAGGTCATCTCCCCAGCTCAGGAGTCCAGCTGCTCACCAGAAAAGAACACAAACTTCCCTTCAGTCAAACACCATCGCTGGTTTTCTTTGATGGTAAAAGAGGTGACAATGGAGGTGGATAAAGCAGAGCTGTCAGTCCCCTTTAGTACCTGATACCACATTCAAGACCACAAAATGAAAAGACTCCAGTTCATACCTGGCAGGTGACATGTGTCTCTCATGCCAAGCTGTGTCCCAGCTACAAACTTGGTGGTGACTGATTACCCCCCAAACATGACTGAACTCTCCTGCTGGAAATGCTTACAGCTTCACAGCCTTTCCCTCTGCTGCAAGGAGGCAGAAGTTTCATATGCCCCAAAGACAGAGGGGGTTTTAGCTCATATAAAGCTCTCTCTCTTAAAAAACCAGACTTGGTTATTAGAGATGGGTTTATTTCTAGCCCACACTGCTATTTGCACTCTAGGCCTGAGCCAGATGAAAGGAACATGAAGGAAACCAACACTTTCGCTGAAAATGCAAAGTAGCACTTCTGGTTGTGAACATATCTACTATTTGTATTTTTTTTCATTATTTTGCCAGGAGTCAATAAAGTATGCAAGATTACTATAATTTAAATGTCAGACATGCTCCGGTGTATGTTTTCTTCCAAGTACTCTGCATTATTTTACTCTTTTTTTTTTTACTATTTTTTTCTTTAAGCCACTTACAGGTGGGTTACTGTATGCTATGAGACTGTTCTTAATCACTCAAATAAAAACCTGCAGCTACTTGGCTCTGCGTTTAATGTTCATTGTAACGTGTTCAGAAGCCCACTGGATTTCTGAGAGCATCAAGATTGCTCTCTCCAGCATTAGCAGCCATCTGATACTGGGAATCTACCAACAGCTGAGGAATTTCTGCAGCTTTGCCAAAACACAAGGAAGCCTGAGAGGAAGCAGGCATCCACTGCTGCATCCATGCTTTCCACTTAACTTTAGGGGCAAAGATGTTTTCTGCCTTTACCTCCAAAGCAGCCAGGCCTTCAAGGTAGCATCCACTCCCCTCATCTCTTGCTACCTTTGGAAGGACTATTTCAGGGAGTGCTGTGGCCCAAGTTCATCTCTCCCCTCCCTAATCTATCTTCCAAGCTGCCCCTAGAGAAGAGGGAGGCTTTTGTCAGTATAAGCAAATGAGAGATTTTTTTCTATTCCCCAAGGTCACAAAATGAGTAATAAGCTATGTAATTATCTCCTCTCCTATCCATGACTTGAACTGCAGCTGTGTAAACTCTTGAAGGAATACATCTGAAAAAGGCCAATCTTCTCATCTGTAAATAGGACTTCTGTTTTTCTGAGGGAGCTGATTGCTGCACAGTCTGGTCCTCTGAACATGATGGTACTTTGCAATACTGCTAAAATATGAAACTATAGTTAAGGCATCAACCCACAATTGCTCGATTTTTCAGCTCTTTGATTAAAAGTTTTTGATTCAGAAACATTTCATCGTACAGATTTCATCATTACAGCTAGGATAGAAAGCAACACCAAGAACAAGAAAAAGCAAGGCCCCAGAAAAGTATATGTGAATCTTACACTGTAGTGTCTGTACTGATATACACCACAATGGTGCAGGGTTGGAAAAAGTAAAATTTTTCTGGAAATCTCCATTAGAAGACATAGTTCCTTACAAACTAATAATAATAAAAATCAGTCCCAGCAGCTGGCATTTGTATTCATTAAATCTCTGCTTTCCTTCTGCCCTTCTAAAGTTGGTTCTCATCAAGAAGAATGTTGAGCTGGTAAAATCGCATTTCAGAAAGCCATGAATCCCTCTTATGCTTGCACTGGGAGCTTTCATGTGTCAGCTCTGCTGTGCTGGCAGCCCCCCATTAAATAACTGCTAACCCCTTTGTAAGCATCTCTCCAGAAATCTTTTGACATCAGCTAGCCAAGCTCATCATTTAAAGAAAAACAAATCACCTTTAATGCAAGCAAAACGTGTCTATTGGACTTTTCAAGACATACACACAGAGATACATGTAACATATAAAGGCTTCTGAATCTGAGGATTAAAGGCCTCCTTGAAAGACAAATCTGGAGGACAAACTGTCTGCCATTCAGCCCACCCATGCAGGGCACCTGTGGGGCCTCCAGGCTTGACTGCAGTGCTGGGGCCAAGAGGTCCCAACTCTCACAAACTCTGGAGAAGGCCTCTGGACAGGCTCTGTGATTTTCAAACTGTCATTAAAAACACACCAGATCTTCATTAATACAACGTCAGCATTTGGGGGAAACGACAAAATCATGTTAAATCTGGGTGGGAAAAAGCATTTAAAAATATTAAAATATGTTTCTTCAGAAATTCTTGCTACATTCAGTGTCATGGTGCTGAAACCAAGACAGATCATTCTCAAAATCCAATTTTATTTTAAGAGTTAGAAACTATTTGATTTTGGAGTCTTCATCAGTTCTCATTAAAGTTGGTAAAATATGTATGAATGAAGGAAAGAATCTCTCTAGAGGCTTACATTACGCTCACATTGTGCTACCTAGGAATTCTCCAAATGATCAAGGTTTGTTACTTACTATAAGCTCAGTTTCTGGGATTGAGACCTTACAGTACAGTTCAAAATTTGTTAAATTCTGTTAAAGAAAATGGCTATGATTTAGAGCATCTGGTTAGTAATCACGTACTCCTTGGCAGAAACATGATTTTAAAATCTGTCAATAAGACAGAATGAATCCCTCAACAACTACCTAATGAGAGATAATTTAGATAAAAGAGACAGCCCAATGGACAATAAATTCATCTTCTGAAGCAGTCCTGGAGAAAACCCATTTTCCCTTTACATACTTCTTGCAAATACACGTAGATTATGAAATATTGAAAGAAAAGCATGAAAGGAAACCTCTCAGTCTGGCTCTGTTTGGCCACTAACCCAGCAGGTTATCCTGCTCAAATCCTTAACCTATCCCAAAAACCCCAAGTCCTGCATGGATCCTTCCCAGCTCCTGTCAGTTCTCATACCCAAGACATACAGAACCTTACATCTGATAACACTAGTTGCATCTCTTAAAGCTTAAGGAGTCAAACAGGAAAATTTTTATTTGTCCATAAGCTCCAAGGCTCTACTAAGAAATTCCCATGTCAGCATTGTATGGAAGGAAACAGGAAAGATAGTCAGAAATTAGACATTATTTCAGCTCTGGTTACACTACTCTTTCCAGGCTGTGGTTTTCACTGGAAGGCACAACAAGAAGACAATTCTCCAGAAGACAAAGTCTCTGCAAAAATTGGCCCCAGTTATCGAGCTCTGCAAAAAAGAAACTCGCTGGGAATAATGAATGACCTGCAGTACCCAGCATGTTAGAGCAGAGGATCTAACAGAGCAGATGTATTTTTTCTGTAACATCTGTTTCAGGCTAGGTCTAACCTTTTGACTTTACATTCTGTGACTAAATAGTTTAATCAGTAATGAGGCTAAAAAGCTTTGATGAAATATTTGTACAAACAGGAAGAATTAAGTTGCTTATTGAACAAAATCTCTTCTGAGGATTCACTTCATTTGCAATGTTCAGTCAGCAGAATTATCGTGGAGAAATAAATATGTTCCACATCATCAAACTCTAGCACTCCAATATCCAAATTAAAACTAAATTAGCCAACACAAACATGAAAGGTGGTGCTAGTAACAGACATAATTTATGCCTCTGATGAGCCAAGATAAAATATTTATGTAATTACATTTTCTGTATTTAGAAAGATTATAAAAACCTAGAACAAAACATTTGAAGGATTATTTAATACTATTACTACTTAGACGGAAGACATCTTAGGACCAGGGTCCTAATTACAATTACTAACTACTTGGCACTCTATGTGCATTTTTACTTGCCCTTGAATTACTTTTCCCTACCCTGAAAAGGCTGGACTTCAGCTAATACCATCAAGCCAGCAGGTGAACCCATCATTCAGAATGAAAGAAAGGATGAAGCTAAGCAGTGAATATAAAGCCCTCACTGTGAGCAATAATCACAGTTTTCCAGACACCTCAGCATTTCAGCAGCATCTTTTCTAAGTAGAAAAAAAGATTCTTTCCTTTTTTATCTCAAAATATGTCACCTTTTTAGATTAGCTTGGCTGTGTTAAACATACTTACAAACAAAACGCCTTTCAAGTGATGCAAATCTCAAAGCATTGCATGCATGAGGGATCCTGCCGCTTTCACCTACATAGCTTGGCATGAACTTGCATTTGTCAAAATTCAAATTTGGGACTTCCCATGAACAAAAGAATCTCCTTCTTTTGAAGGCACCATTGGTTGGTTGTTATTACCACAATTGGTAATAACAAGAACAGGAAAAGAGAACTTCAGTGTGTACTTAAAAAAAAAAAAATTATAAATATACTAATGAGATCACCATTTTAGTGCTGGCTGTTCCAATCTCCCTGGACTAATCACAGGCTTAACAGCTTATTTAAGTCCTCAGCTCAAACATTTGTGTTTCAGTAATGTTTCTAAAGATACCAATGAAAAGTAAGCTGCACCTGGTACCTGATTAAACATTGTTAGGCTTTGTCTTTACACAGACCTAACTTAATGTCCCACTGCTAATTGCAGCAGCCAAGAAATGCTGCAAGATATGAATAAGTGTTACACAAATTATTTATAAACATTTAAAAGTCTCAGCCAAGGACAAGGTTCAAACAAGAGGAACTATTCCCAGTCTGTTTTCCATAATTTACTGATTATATAAAATAATTTTAGAAAATGAACACATTTATTTATTTGATCATCAGTGTGCTCACAAGTTTTATATAACTGCTTTATATCACTCATTTGAGGAAACACTCATGCTTCTGTGCAATGACACAAGTGTTACCCCAGGCACTTGCTGCACACATTGGCAGTATGTCAAACAGGGCTCATTTTGCAGGACCTACCCCAGCTGCCATCATTCGTGGCATCGTGGCTTGAAACCCAGAAAGAATCCAAACCTCCTGTTTGCTATCAGTCAAAACCTACAGAGGAAAGTTTCAGGTCAGGGTAAGGCCACCCTATTGCTATGCCAACCTCTCAGCAAGCTGCTGGGGCAGTCCCACTCCTCCATCACCCTTCCCTGCTTACACGCCCCTGTGTGTCCTGTGGTTGCCAGATGCAAGGCAGAAGGGCAGGAGAACCATCCCTTTCAGCAGCCACCTATCATCCATCATGTAAAACTGCACCCTCAGCACGCACAATAAGCAAAATAATTTCTGGTATGGATTCAGCAGTGTCACTACAAGCAGGTTTACCAATCAGAGGAGGAGGCAGGATGTCCTGGGGGAAAAACTGGTGCCAAGGGAAGTAGAGAAGGGTGGGGGACAAGGAACACAGAAAGCAGATTAGGTACGGCTGTTGGGTCTGGCCAATGATGAATAATTCATGGCTATCTCAGGAGCCTTTATCATATTGTTCTTTCTGAGAGAAATACCTATTTATTTCCAGAGGCAAGAAGTAAGTGCCTTTATTGCTTACATGCTTCTGTTTAAACACAAAACATCAAGAAATCTTTCTTTAAGCTATCATAAAAGCCTTCTTAAAGCTGGGCATTATTTAATGCTTACTTATTGTATTCCTTTTAGTTTCTATAGGCAAGATTGCTGCAGAAGTTACAAATGTGCAAAATATCTTGTATTAAAACCCCAAAAAAGGGCATCTGCATGACCAAATATTCATTGTCAACAAAAGTCCATTCTGTTGCTCTGACAGAAAGCTAATTTTTTTATTTTATTAAACCAGATCATACTTTCCCCTGCATAACCTAAATTTTTTTGCATGGTTATATTAGTAAACTAATTTCTACAAATGAGCTTAAAGCTTGATTTTAGCTGTCAATCAAGGAAAAACAAAATTACCTGTCATGAAATACGAATAATTTTTTCCTTTCTTTCATAGAAAGAAAGAGACAATCCTGAACTTTATTTTGAAAGAGACAGTCTTAAGCTACCACATTTCTGCTTGGAAAATTTCTGTTTTCTCGCCAATTAGATGTATTTTAATGACCTCAAATATTATCACTCTGTTGGTTTGTTCTTCTCCATAGAGGGGAAGAAAGTGAAGATTTCATAGTGATCCTATGTATTAGCTCGTATTTGAAGAAAAACTTAATTTCCATAGCCAAGGTTGGCAAAATACGTGTATGCTGTTTGTAATTAAAGGCGCACAGAAAAATTCAGCAATGAACAAAACCCCACAGAAAAAATTTCTGGCAACAGACATTTCTACCCTAGTGACTCCACAGCCCAGTAAAATGTTTGACTGAGTATCAGCAAGTGTCCTTCTCTATGACACCGTCTGCTTCCCGCTCCTTCCCCTGCTCACAGCCTCAACTCACTGGCAAGATTCTCGAACATAGCACTTACTAATTTCATCCCTTTAGGAGCCTCCTGCATCCGTTAGAGCAGCTGTTTTCCTTCACAACCCTGCCCAGCTGACTTCGCCTTGGCAATCACTCAGCTAAAGAAAGTGCTCTGGACAATTACCTCCTGCACCAGGATGACCATTTAAAGATGTTGTAAGAGAGAAAAAGCAGTAGAATTGTTGTGGCAAAAGGGCCACGCTCCAGTAACTGCCTAGAAATACAGTCAGGGTTAAATTAACTGCCTCGTGGTTACCCTAAGGGTTGCGCAGTACAAAACACTCTGCGTAAGGACAGACTCCACGCTTTTACAGGGACTAACAGAGCACCACTGCAACAGTGACAAAAGGACACGATGAAAGAGACTATCAAGACTGAATCTCATTGATTTGTTTCCTTATACTCTTTGCCTCACCTGTACTTACTTGTCTGTCTTATCACTTGACTGCATATGCTTTAGAGCAGGAACTCACTAAATGTACAGCATTTTGAACCACACAATTTGCAAATCTCACAATAAATTATTAACAATAACACCAAAAGCAAATACGAGCTTTGCAAAAAGTGATTGCCGTTATTTTTAAAAGTAGGTTTGTGGCTCTTTGCTGCCCCGGTACAGAATTAAGCTCTACAAATTGGGTTGCCATTAAATATCTGGATTGTCATTAAATATCTAGACCAGATAAACCATCATGTAAGTTTTTCACTAGTGATTATCCTGTCACATCTTTCATGATACCAATGCAATAACTTTACCAGTACTATTTGAATAGCATCAGAAAAATCACCTTATAAATTCAGAATTAGCAGAATTGCCCCTGATGTCAGTGCTGTCCACTACTACTCTGACAATAAGGGTTCAGGTGAGGATATCCTTCTGTTGCTTTCAGCTTTTCAAACCTGCAATGATTTTTGAAGCAGGTAATTTTATTTATCCAGACTATTTTCATTCCTGGGAACAAAGTGATCTTTACTGCCTAAAGCTCAGGTAGATGGATGCACTGCAATGAAATCTTCCACATCCTTGCAAGTAAAACTGCTTTTGAATGAGTGCACAGCTTCCAGTGTGTGCTTGATGTATTTGCTTTGAAATTACGCAGCTATTTCTATTGATTCCTCACACCGGTCATTTTCTGTGAGCCAGTGAAGTCTTCAGAATCCTATGCATTTTGTCATAATTTATCAAAGCTATTAATAAATTTGTAGAAAAGTAGCTTACAGTAGCTATGTCTAAGAGGGCTAGAATAAAAATTCCTGTAAAATTTTCATGATGACAGTTGAAAATGTCACATGAATCTTCTGCTGCTTAGAAGAAACTGTATTTATTACAAATACAATCTCCAAAATGAATATTTGAGCATGATAAAGGACCTGTTTGCCCCTCTCTTTCAGCTGCACGGTGCAGTCATTACCAGTGTTCTTGCTCATGCCCAAATGCTGTCAGGAACATGTTGGAGACACTAAAAATGTTACCTAAAGAACATAAATGTTTGAAAATACAAAAATAACCTAGAGTGTCAATCCCATGGCCTCTTGCCATATATAGTTTTCATCTTATGAACATATCCAATCATCAAAATGCACAATCATCACCTTAACTGTACAAGTAAAATTACTGTATTTTCCTTTTTATTCTCTTTCTTTCAAAGGCATATTTTTCTTAGACTCCTTTTTTGCAAAGCAAAGGCACCAGGTCTATTAGTTCATTGCTTGAAGTTCCTACCTTCTGTTACAATTCTGAGCAATATTTTTGGATCTTTTAAAATATTCTGCATGAAGGTATTAAGGGACTACCATTTCCCCACTTTTATTTCCACTTATTAATACATAAAACCTTCTCTAGGTATTTACAAAGGTATTTGCTTCACTGGGGAAAAGAAGGAAAGAAAAACCTTTTCCAGAAATTTTTGGAATAGATGTATGTGAAGTTTCTGCTTTTCTTCAGTCTTTTAGGTACATTTTAACCTATGAGGAAATAACTCAGATATGTTTGGACTGTATCTCATAATGTATATTTTCCAAATAATTGGCAATTATTTTTGGTTATCAGTTTTGCATAATGCCATCCTTCACTCTATATCTCCCCAAATACATGCCATTCTGACCTGTAAATGATCGGCCTCTACTGACTCTCTTCAGTGCTTAAATAAACCTTTCCAGCACATTCTCCATGTGATTAGGGAGGTCACTTGTGATTCAGCAAATCTGTTCAAAGTATTCTTTGGCTATTTCAAAGAAACCTCAGATATTCAAATTCTCTTATCACAGAGACCTGTAGGGAAGTTCTGACCAGTTTGTGATTCAAGATCTCAACATCCATCAAAACAGAGTGAGAACTTGAAACAGATTTGCAAAGGCCATTACAGAAAAAATTATTGGTTTGCTCTTTATATTTGGTAGATCTTTTATGACCTTGATTTAATGATCTTGACAAAGGGACTTTTATAAGTATTTCAACTGAATAAAAGAGAGAAATCTGCTATACTCTTATCCCTTTTACCTGTGGGGCACTGTTAAAAGGGTGATTTTGAATTCTGCATTTACTGATTCTACACCTTTCCACAAATTTAGGTCTTAGCATTTTAAGACAAATATCAGACCAACAGCTTCCTCCCACACCCATTGTCACGTGTGTGTACACCTGTACACAGCCTCTGGTAGTAACTTCCCATTTAGCTCGTTTGAGCCATCCCCTTTTTGTCTTAGCCTCTAACAAGTTCTATCTCATCTTTGTGCTTTTAAGATTATTATAATGCATTTTACATTATTTTCATGAGATTTCTCTCCCATTCTTCTGTCACTCGCTCATTACTTCAGTCACTCCCACACATTCTCACCAATGCTGCTGTTTTCAATTAAATGCAAATTCAGCATGAGTTAAAATTATGAGCCTTCAACACTCCTATGGATCTAACTGTGGGAAAACAGATTAGTCTAGTGACAGACTTTCTATGCTGGGAATCTGTATCACTTTTTGGTTTTAGTGATTTCAACAAAATACATTATTTTACGGTAATGCATCTGTGGTTGTAGGAAGTACTGTGACACCCATCTGTTTCCTTAAAAGTACCAATCTTCTCTCTTTGGGTGTAGATAATTGGGAAGAATAAATGCTGTCTAATGCTTTCCAGCATAAAAAGCAAAACCTGCAAAACAATTTATTATAAATAAATTAAAAGAAACTCTGTAATCTGATAGCAAAGCAAAGCCATGGTAATAGTTTCTGAAGCATTCCATATGTTTCTATTTGATGTCTCTTAGTCAGCATGGCTCGCTAACTGGTCATGTAAGCGTGGTGATTTGAACTCCAGGTAACTCCCTAGCAGAAGCCATTAATGGGCAGAAAGGTGAGGCTGACTTTGCTATTGCTGACTAAAAGAAAAACTACAACAGACGTCTGCTTCAGAAGATCTGGACTAAAATAAAGTTACTGTATTATGTGATAGAGCATAAAGGAGACCCCACTGTTTTCAGAACTCTACAGAAAAGACCCTGATGCCACATAGCCTGAATTTTATTTTTTTAACTGTGTGTTAAAAACAGATGAAGAAACCTCACAAGTCTGACTGCAATGAGGTCTGCAAAGCACAAAAGGGTCTGCAAAGTGACTGCTTGTTAAGCACTGTTTCTTCAGTGGCTCAGATCGGTTCAGACACCGAATAAAAAGGCATCCATAGAGAAACATCAGGCTTTTGTGCATTGAGATCCCCCGCTCTCTAGAGGCATGGGTTTATGTAAGTGTTCATAGATGTGACATGACACAGAAAAAGAAAAGAAAATTAAATAAAACGTCTGCAATGGCTTGATATCACCAGGCTGGAGAGTAAAAGGACAGGGCTAGAGAATAGTATATTAACTATTCCAAACCATTCTCTCTGCGTGGTTTGGAGAACTGATCAATACGGTCAAATCATCAGCTAGTTATTATAAAAGACAAACATCCTTCCTCTGTGGGGGCAGAGGCAGAGGGAAGAAGAAAATGGGAAAAAGCAAGCAAATGAAATCTCACATTGAAACCTCAGTAATGTAATTGTCTTTTTATCTATGTTTGCTGATGAACACAGCTCCACCCAGAGACCAGCCATCTCAGGGAATTAAATCAGCCTGGTCAATAAAGCATAAAGTAGACAGGAGCAACATCTTAAAAGCCATTTTCATGATCAGAAACACTGTAAAATACTCGCATGAGAACATTCTAAATCAGGCAAAGCTAAACAGCTCTACAAACAAGCTAAACAAAAGTCAATGAGGGCAAGTCACTTAAGGATATTTAATGTACACAATTAATTTTTACATTTGCAGTTTCTCTTCCTACCAAATGTCTGATTACTTTTCTTTGGTTACATGCATATTGTTCAGGACGAAGATGATGTCTTCTAGGATTGAAAATAGCTTAGTATGTGGCAAACACTGCCCCAGATGTACTTCCCAAGGTTTTGGGTTTTTTTTCACCCAGTGCCAAATTGTTCAGTTAAGTAACAATTTCTTATGAAACTTATCAATTATAGAATTCATTCTTTTCTTTCATATAAGCACAAACAAAAGCAGCAGTATTGTGTACATTGTTATGACTCATCTCCCTCATGGAAAATCCACAGCCTTTTCTAGTTCATAGATTTTTTTCCCCACAAATATTTATGTCCAGCAATCAAAAACTTTTAAACAAACTTTTAAGTCTTTAAACAGGAGCAGGATATTAAGTGCACCTAAATTATAATCTGTGCTTTGTAACATGGTGCACAGCTCTTCTAAAGGAAAACCAACTATTTACTCACCGTCTCACTCTATGGCTTTTGAAGATTTAATATAAATCCTGGCACTGGTTTTTCATTTCTAATCTTGAATAATTTTACACAATTTTAAAGAAAAAACACAGATCTAAAATTATTTATTTTCTGTTCTATCATCTTTTTCTACTTTACCGAAGTGTTAAGGGTGGCTACATTTTAAATGTTTAGTTCAGTAAATTAATCTAGGCACATTATCTCAATCTAACCCAAAAATCTAATTCACAATTCCTACAACAAAAATAACTCAGACATCTAAGAGAGATATTCAAAGCTGCTGCTTTCTTGAATCACCCAGTTTATTCTCTAAGCCATTATGTTTGTTACAGGGATTAATTTACAATTTATGGAGATCTGCCAGCAGATTCAATTTAAAACTAATTGTATAAATTTGTAGACTCAAGAGTACACATTGGCTGTTCTTTGCTTAACATTCATTATCAGTGTAAGGCTCTAAAGCACAAGAGGAAGGGAGATGTAGGGCTCTGAAGTCTGTGTAATGCTTCACTGTCACACTAGTATTGGTTTAGCAACAACACTGTCAAAGGCACAAATAGTAATTTTATGGCAATTAAATGATGTCAATTTAAAAAACTGTATCACTGCTTATAGGAGAAAAATATTGCTTTTACCTTACTGATAAGTGTAACAACATCACCTTCCCGGATTGTGAGTTCATCATCGTTCTGTGCTTCATATGGAAATATCACTTTGCAATACTCCTTGTCTGAAAGGAAGAACATTCACTGTGATAAATTATCACTTTATAACAACTGCTTATTCAAGGGTGAATAATCTTCATAAAATATTCCATTAGTGTCTCTTTGTGCTGCCTTATTTCCTTGCCATCTTTCTCTTTGTATTTTAGACCTTCATAAACAATATGAAATATTTAAAAAACTGCACGCTGAGAAGCATTCCCACACACGTCATCCAGGGAGTCAGCTCTGTAGCCCCTAGAAGCATTATCTCAAATGAAATTGCTCCAGACAGCAACCTACCACAAACTCTTTCCCTTAGAGTAAGCCTGTATCTGACACTTGCTTCAATAGTTCCACTGCTATGGCCTCCCACCAGATGGCATAAACTGGAAGCATAAAGGACCCAGTAGGTTGACATAGTTTATCTATCCCTTTGTGTGCAAGAACACAGGTATTTCTGAATCTATAAAGATGGTACAACAATAAATAATACCTTAATAAATGTTAACGCATTAATAACTAAACCACCTGTACACTCAGCGTAAGAGTTTTGAGCATTACTCTGAAGTTTCCTCCACCCTTTTTCCTTTACTGTCTATAAATAAGGGCATCATCTCAACTTTCATCTGGAAAATACAGAAGCCAGCACTCCTACTCAGAAATCATAAAAAGCAGTTGTCATGAAAAGCAGTTACTTACATGTTGCTGTGCAACAGATGAGTATGTCATTGTGCCTCACAAATAAAAATGAAATATGTTTTACAGCTGTTAAACTACGCATAAAAATATGTGATACTCTAAGACAGCAGGTCTAAAAGGACCAAGTAAACTACTCAACTGTTTGTAGAAGGGCATGAGACTTTGTAGAAATGGTGACCTCACTTTAAATGTCTCAGTTTTGATGACCTCTATGTCTAGTCAACTTCCATATTAGACGCAGAGAAGTACTGGCAGGTCACAGAAATACAAATGAATTTTAAAGAACAGAACTTACTCTTTTATACCTACTATAAAGAGAACCTGCATTATCACACTGAGGCTCCACCAGGGGGTCACTTCAGCTGCCCAGACACTAAGTACCGTTTCAGACACTCGTGGGTATGTAAGACACCTGCATGGTTGGCAGATATGATGCAGAACCTATGGGAGTGCCAGGTTCCTCTGGTCTAACAGCTGGAGGCAAGTCAAAACAAAATACCCTGGGGATATCTCAAACAGGTCCAGATGCAGGCTACTGATTTCAGCCCCCAGGCTTCGGCCTTATGTCTAAATTTAGATTTAGGCACCTGATGTTAGAAACCAACCTGGTCAGTGCACCACAGTCATAGGAGATCAAGTCACTAAAATGAGTGAAACCTTGAGAGCCACTCCTGACTCCAAGAGCAGACACCTACATTTGACTAGCTGAACCACGACTTGAATTCCCTGGATAGCAGTGACAGATCTCCAGTGGGACTCCCCCAAAGTCCAGATACCAAACTCACATGATTATAACCCAAACGCAGGGCTCTGACACAGAAGCTGCATCCCAACTTCTGAAGTTTACTGAGAGGAACTGCCTTAAAGAAGCAGCCCAGAGACATACATGTGAAGGTTTGCCCTCTGTAAGCACCATCAGCCTGAGAAATTAAATAGTACTAGTAGGGAAGAGGAAGGCTCTTATTCAGTTCACACACCACCACCCAGAAACAGCATGAATTTTATGTGTTGTTGGTTTAAGCAAACAAGAACTTCTTAGGCTTCACAGATTTATTTTTCTGAATGCAAATGTTTGAATTTACCCATGACCATTACAGTCGGTTTTCTGGCCATGCCCTGTATTAGGTCTGGCTGAGATGGAATCAACTTTCTTCACAGCAGCCCACATGGCGCTGTGTTTTGGATTTGTGACTAAAATTGCACTGGCAACACACCGGTGTTCTGGCTATTGCCCAGCATACCTACACAGCTTTCTTCTTTTTCCTATTCCTTTTATTTCCTATTCCCAAGTAGGCCAGGGGTGGGCAAGAAGCTGGAGGGGACACAGCAGCTGACCCAAGCTGAGTAAAGGGATATTCTCTGCCATATGGCCTAGTGCTCAGCAATAAAAATGGGTGGGCTTTGAGCGATGTTGGTCTGGGAGATTTCCATTCCTTGGAGACTGGCTGGACATTGATCCACTGTAGGTGGTGAATTAATTGATCTACTGAATGCTGGTTGCCTTTGCGTTGCCTCTTTTTTTCCCTCTGTCATTTTTTTATCAAACTGTCTTTATTCATGAGTTTTCTTGCTTTTGCTTGCCCTACTCTCTCCCTAATGGGGAGCAAGTGGCTGGGTGGAGCATAGCTGCTATTCAGATGAAGACAATGAACACAAGTTTTGGGGGAAAAGAAGTGAGCAAGATAAAAAAAAATCCTTTTCCCTGTTCTGAAAGCAGAGAACACTATGAAATAGACATTTGGTGACTTTTCCAAACCACTGGGCATGTGAGAACCACTAGGTCACAACTCAGATTCAGAGCATGAAAGGAGTGTCTAACTGCTGCTTTACTGTATTCTGAGGAAGGGTTGGGATGTGTATTTGTGGACTTGGCAAGGACATTCCACCTGCTCACTGCCTTGTCTTCGAGACAGTATAGCAACATTTTATGTAAAAGCTGGTAGAAAGCTGACACACACTAGCTTGGGTGGATGCAAAGCAGCATGTAGTTACATATGAGATTCAGCACATTTTACACTTCAGTGTCATGCTACTTTAAATTATCATCCTGGGGTTTTTTTCCTACTCTGAGTATATCCACACTCGGAAAAGCAGCTGTGCTAAATAATAGATTCAGTGAATTAATCCAGAGTTGACGTAGAGGAAATACTGCACTGAAGAAGCTGAGTGCTGTACACTCAGGCAAGTCTCTAGTTACTGGAAACAGGCTTAGCATTTCCTTTTTTGGATACAGAACAGAAGCCAGGCTGGATTCTCAGAGGTAAACAACACCTAAGCTCAAGAAGGATCATTCCTGAACGTCCATTCGCAGATAGATACATTGATCCTCCATTCAATAACAGCATCAGCTCAAGGTTAAGTGGGAAGTCAAGCACAAAGTACAGCTAAACAAACAAACAGCCATACAGCATCTCTCTCACAGGATGTCTGCAGTGCAGCTTCTACTCAAGGCATGGATGAATCCCATGTTTTTCAGGTTACAGAATGCTTTGGATTTCAAGTGTCCAGAGGGCTCGGGTGCCCTGACTTCTATAACAGGAAGGCCTCCCTGAGGCCTCACTTGCCATTTGAAGACTGGGTATTTGAGTTGTCTTTCAAGATGAAGACCCTGATAGACACGAGTGGAGAGAGGGCTGTGGTTTCAGCATCTGAAAAATCAGCTGATAATCAGGAAGTAAGTTCTCTCTAGCAAATAGCTACACATCTTCTCCTTCTAGTTTTGATGTCAAGAACTCTGTTGTCCCATGACCTGTCCACTCTCCCCAACAAACTCTTAAACTTTTGTTTTCTTTGAAAAAAAAAAAAAAATCCAAATAGCAGCAAAACAAGGAATTCAACTATAGAAAAAATGTCAAAAATCAACCAAATGATGATGTGGTTCATAAAGAGCCAGGAAACAATCTTGTGAGAGGCCCAAGAGGGAGCTGGGGGAGGCTCATGGCCCCTCTGTGCTCTGAATGCTGGCACAGGAACACAGAGTAAAGGAGCAGCCACAGGAAAAAAAAATGATTTATGTACAGTAAAAGTCTGGACTTCTTGAGTACTATTCAGACAGACATACACTGAATCACTGGACCCATTCAATCATGCTGCAACACAGATCTCAACATCATAGACAGGTTAGGAACAATGTAAGTGATTGGACAAAGTCAGCTTTTGAACTTCTCCTAAGGGATAGGTAGACCAACACAATTTAAGCAAGCAAAAACAAAACCAACAGAACTCAAAATAATATGAACCTTTAAAATCAGATTAATAAAAGCAGAGAAAAATCTAATAAGCTATGTCACATCGGTACTAAAATTGTCCTTACTCAGCAGGGCACAATACTGCAGGAGGATGTAGAAGCACTTAATGTCAACAGTTATGTTTAGATAGGAAGGAAGAAAAGATAAAAGGAAAAACTAGTTTCAGACACAGCATTGTATAGACCACACTGGAATTTGCTGAATTTGGGATTTTCCAAATGAGGAAAAAAAAGAACAGAAAAGTACTAAAAGTCAAAACAATATATCCTATTGTATGCCTGGCAAATAAGCCAAATTAAAACTTCAAACTAAGATACCAATACTAAGTATCTCTCAGCTGTAGATGATAAATCTCATTTTTACATTTGACATCCAAAGCTGGGTTTATACATCACAGACAGTTCTTCCAGAAGTCTCTTTTTCTCCTCCTGACCTGACAAAAATGTATCTGCTAATAAACCCCCAACAGCAAATATCTTGGAAACAGTAAGGGAGGAGAACAGATGATAGTCATGAGCTTTTCAGTCCTATTTTGTCAAATCAGCAGTACCTTACTCTGTCAGACTGCAGACTCTCACTGCAAACTCACAGCTCCTCCCAACTATGGGCAATGGGCACCGCTCAAGGAACTGAGGGAATGGATAAACCTAAAGAGAATGAGATGTTTTATGGGGGTAGCTATCATGTATCTTTCTGCAACACTGTCTGTCCCCAAGTTGAAAACATGGCCTTTTTGATGCAGTCTCAACCTCCCAAAAAATCACTGCCTCAAGAGGGAGAACAACAGCAAGGGGTAGCCTTCCTACAGAACACGGCTGCTTCATTAGCCAGGCCATTGCAAGGACAGTACTTCACTGACAGAATTCAGTGGCTGGATGTGTATTTACAACTGCAGTGTAAAGAACTGATGTCAATCTACAGACCCGCTCTGTGACTTGGGGTCCTGCAGTAGTACAGCAGGTAAATTCATTTGTTTGCATTTTGGGAGACTGGTTAAATATTATACTGTTCCAGCCAGATCTGAGCAAACTCCATTTACTGTATCAGTGAACCCTGTCTCACTTCAAAAGCATGACTCTTCTGTTTGTTCTCCTGCCACACTCTTGGGATGAGCTGAGACCTTCAAGAAGGCAGTCCACAGACAAACATTCATTCAAGCTTAAATTTCAAAGGGGACAGTGACTCTGGAATTTGCTTTTCCTCTTAGGGCAGGATGACACAGTCTCTTCCTTTTACTTTTATTGTTGCTTCTTTGTATCACTGATTTTTGAGGCTTAAATATTTCCCCATCAGCAAAATCTAAATCATACAGCAATCAATATGGACACAAACAGTAAGTAAGAAAAGAAGCAGCCTTAAGGTAGTATTCCTTGAACTTAAACTTCCTCTCTTTGACTATGACTCATAAAATGTTTCTGAAATGGAAAAAATACACAAAATCTAGTGAAAAATTACATAATTATAACCAAAACCACAAATCAGATGAAAAAAATTCAAACACTTTATTCAGCGGAATTTGGTTTTATTATTAACTGCTACGCTCAAGACTCATAAATAGATTGCACTAATAAATATTTTCACAGAACTCTGTAAGATGCAAACTGTCAAAACACCACCTTATTAAACAAAAAGTAGAAACATAAGTAACTATGCTCCTATTAATACATATTTAGCTATTCCTTATACTTTCTACATCACGCAAAAAGATTAATTGTTTGCTATGATCTTGGTACTCCTATGCAATAGCTTAACACAAATTTTAAATAGTGAGTGGAGTAATCAAATTAAATGCTGTGGTCAATGCACTTTGTGATTTACTGCCTTTGCTATTTTGTTGTCTGCTTATTTATATTCCATTAGTGCAGTCTCAGTAATCTGCAATAACTCTTGGATGTTGTGGATATTTTTGCTTTGCTGAATTTTAGAATCCAACAGAGCTACTTCAAAACTTACGTATATTTTCTACAACATATCCTTTTCACCACAAGCCACTCATACTAAATGTAAGATATTTCATAGGAAACAATACATCTCACCCCAGAAACAGGACTGCAAACAATCATGCATTGATGTGCCATCCCAGCTACGTAAGAGAGATGGAACTTCAAGAGCAGAATACCCCTTTAAATCTAGGAACCCACAAATCTAAACCAAACAGCTCTCCCCTCTCCTCTTCAAAGACACATTCCCTCATTTGTGAAAGGTTAGTGATGTTTTCCAAGGGATCATTCCAACCCTGTAAGGATTTGTGCTTTCACTGTGCTTTTCCTTTGAGCAAAAAGTCCTCTTTGGCCCTGAAGAGTCATCTCTTTGTCCCCCAAAATCTTAACTCTGTTTTTAGGGAGATTTACATAGCACGTTGTTGGGAGATGCACCTCAGAGAACACACACCTCTGCCTTTTGCTTCAGCCAACTCACCCCATTGCAGAGCTTAGCCCATATTGCATGTTCCAAGAGCAGATGGCACATCAAGTGCCTCACTGCTGATCACTGCCCTATCACATCAGAAAAGCTATGGGAAAAAAGCAGACTGGAATCAAGGTGTGAGAAGAGTCAGCAACCATCACTCCAAGCTGAAATCCCATGGGCAGAGAGGGAAGATGCTGCTGGTACCTGTTTCCTCTCTCAGCTGGCTCTTTCTCAATACAACTGCCTTTTTTAATCCAGTTGGCACCAAGGAATAACATCATTAGTCATGGAAAGAAACGAGGAAAATGAAAAACTGGATTAATCCTCTCCCAGCATAACCTGTGTGTTGCTTGCAGCATTCATTCATTCATTCATTCATTCATTCCAAGAGTAATCCCAAGGGAATCTAAACCACATATCCGAAAGGTCCCTCTCCATACTGAGCTTAGTATACGGATCTTCTGTTTCTTGCTACTTCCTTGGAGAATGGCACAGTATCTGTTTTGTTCAGCAGTTAAAGACTCCAAGAAAGACTGGGACACTACCATCCCAGGCAAAAGTGAAAGAACTTGAGGCCCAAGGTGGAATAATACTTTTGTGCTGAACACTGCAACTGGAACATGCACCAGTTTTCTGAGACTGCAAACTTCCCTGGACTGAATGCTTTTTCAAGATTGTTTGTGGTAAAAAGCAAAAATTGAATTTTGGAGAAATGACAAATACTAGACAGATTATAGTCCTATGCCAGAGTCTGATCATACTCCTCATTTCTGACTATCAGACATTAACATTTTGTGAAAAAAATATTCCTCTGCCTATATTAAAAACCAAATCAGTCTGAAGTAAGTTTCATTTGCACTAAAAGGTTTTTCAATTTAAGTGAAGGACAACTTCAGCTTAATGAAATGTATCTTCAGTGATGTTATTTGAGGCTAAGACAATTATATATAATTACATTACATCAGACCTTCCTATAGATGTCCTTCTCTTTCCCAAGCATGAATAGAGATGCCAAGAATTCTACCGAGGCCCCAGAGATTCCAGGAAAGATAAAATAATAAAGAATGAAGTTTAGTTAAAATTCCACAAGATACTGTGCAAGTAAGTAGCCCACCCTTCTCACCAGCTCTGGCAGAATGTGTGTAGAATGAAGACAGCAACTGAAGAAGAAGGATGTTTCTGGCCAAAAAGGCATGTTCAAGGGAAATAACAAAGAGGTGAAAGAAGGACTATCCAGAGCACAAAAGTATTCATGGAAAAGTGTCTCTCTCAGCCAGAGCTCAATAGATCACTCTAGAAGGTACAGTTTTCTAACCATTGGTCAGAAGGTTTCCATAACCAGTTTATAAATGTGCAAGTTTGAACCTCCCATACACTGGGATGGGATTTAGTGAGCAGCTTCAGCTGTCAGAAGTATGAGCTGATGTGGAAAGGAGCAGCCTGGTTTCCCACACAAGGATTAATGCTGCAGGTGGGAAAGCCCCTGGACCACCCCTTCTGACTCATTTCAGCTTGACCTGCTCAACCTGCAGGTTGGTAAAGGTACTTCCGAAACACCTTCAGGAGCCCTAGTCTGTATTACCAGTTCACAAATTTTTCAGTATTTCAAGTTCTCACTTCCTCAGGGCAATTGAGTTCTTGCAGTGCTTCCCACTAGAGCCTGCTGGCACAGGGGAACAAGGTAAGAGGATGTAGCAAGTCAGTAATTGTGGTGGAGCTAATGGACAACAACTCACTAAAAGCTGTTTTAAGCTGCTTTTGCAACTCTGAGCTGAAAACCTGTACAAGCAAGGTTGTAACCACACACTTTTCTCAGACAGACCCTGTTCTGCTGATCCAGATGCTTTCCTACATATGCTTATATGTGCTTCAGTTCTGAGACAAAATGTTATCTGCTAACTATCTAAAAGGATAAATACGTCAGGGAAGAAGGACTGTGCAAGACTTAAAAAAAATCAACTCTGTTATATTCAGCTTCTTTCCTAAGGTATGGCTATGTTCTCTTCCCTCTTATTCTTTTCCACCAGAATCTGTAACATTTAGTTGTAACTTTATATAAATCAAATCAAACTATGGGGAATATATATGTATGTTATTTGGTAAGCTAGTTACATATGCCTCCCTAGAACAGCACAGTGGCATACGTGAAAGATTTATTCATTACTTTTTGATTACTAAGCACTGAAATAATGAAAAAAGAACTGAAGGTCAGAGAATCAGAGAGCAGTTTGGGTTGGAAAGAAATTTTAACATCATCTAGTCCCAACACCCCCTGCCATGGTAAAGGACACCTTCCACTAGACCAGGTTGCCCATCCAACCCAGCCTTGAACACTGCTAGGGATGGGACAACCACAGCTTCTCTGGAAAACCTGTTCCAGTGCCTCACTACACTCACAGTAACAAATGTCTTTCTAACATCTAATCTAAACCTGTCCTCTCTCAGTTTAAAGCCATTTCCCCTTGTTCTGTCACTACATTCCCTTGCAAAAATTTACTCTCCAGCTCTCTTGTAGGTCCCCTACAGGTACTGGAAGGCCGCTGAGAGGTCTCCCCAGAGCCTACTCTTCCGATTTCCCATCCAAACTATACCATGCATACAGTTTATTTCTGCTACAAAAAGAAATAGAAATAAAATTATTAAAATAATTAAAAGGAAAAGAGGAAAAAGGCACGGGCATTCGCAATGAGAGAAACTTTTCTATGACCTACCCACAAGTTACAACCTGAATTTGGATCTTATTCAACTCTGATTAATTCCAAAGTACCCTCAAGGCTGAAGGTTGATCACATAATTTAATTTGATTTTGGTGGCAGAAAACTCAATGTAGGGTCACCAGAGCAAAAACAATTCAGAGGATTCTGTAAAACAAAGCATTCTGTATAGGTACCACCTACTCAAGGTTTATCTTAAATACATCTATCTGCACCTTCACTTTTTATATATACAGGACACTCTTTTAACCAAAACCAGAGAAAAGTGTTCAGCTTGCTTGATAGCACAAAGTGCAGAAAAGAAAAACCTATGAAACCTACTTTTTGTTCTGCTGTCCACTTCTATTTTTGTTGGCTCCTGAGTTGCTGTGGCTGGAGGTAATTTCTTCCCAACACTCTGAAAAAAAATAATTATTCTTCTTTAAAATTTGCAGGTTCAGTTAAAAGTTGGACAACATAAAAAATAGTAATGGAAATACAAAATATAGGAGTAGAAAAAGGACAGTAAAGAAAAAGAGGAAAATTATAAACTATACTTATGCTTGTTACTGGGGATAAACTTTCTTTAAAAATATATAGAATTCATAAAAATGTGATCCTCCAATTTCCCTTTACTAATGTTTACTAATATTTTTAAACGATAACCTCTTAATACTTCCCCGCGTTTCAGGGAAGACTCACAGAAGTTTCACTGGTAGATTGAATATTAAGCAATTGATGAAATTACTTAGGGAAAGATGCTATTCAGTACCAAAAGTAAAGCTGACGGAAGCAGCAGGGAGGAACCCCCTTGACTTCTCTTCACACAAGGAGTATTCATTTCAGTCATTCTAGATTGAGTGTGATTTTTATATTGACAACATCTCCTTCCTATTTATTATTTCTTATTTATTTTTAGCAAAAACAACTATTTTCCAGTGGATGACTATAATAAGCAATAACCAGCTTCAGGCAGGTAAGCTGAAACAGTAAACAAATACTATCTGCCCCCACTAAAATTAAATCATTGATATGCATCTTTATGTATCTTCTCCTATTACTATATGCATGCTATCCCCTCTCTCTCTCTCAGCTTGTCTCCCTATGAAGAAAGCTTTCTATCTTTAAAATCCCAGCAATGTGTAGATGAGAAAATAAGCATAATTATTTCTGAAAATCCCTAGCTGTCATTCAACATCCTTTCCTGGCAAGGTCTGCATAAACACCACAAAGCCTCCTCCATGCTCCCATGACCTCTCAAGTAAAAGCTTAGAAACCAGAGTGCTAAGATTTAGTCTTGGAAATACTGAGAACCATAAGGACCATAAGGAAAACTGGTCAATATAAGAAGCAATGGGAGTACAGCTCTTTGAGTAGCTGAAAAATTCCAAGGTGTATAAAGAATATGGAGAGCTCCATGCTAATAATATGCAATAATGTGTCAAAATATATCTATGAAAAGGACTAAAATACACACGGATTTCAGGCTGGTAAAAAGAGCTCCTAGGGAGGAAAGATAGTCGTGCACAAGACAGTCATCAAATCCATGTTGACAGCAATGCAAACTACGAATTGCAATACCCAAAAGCATCCTGTTGCAACTTCATTTGCAGGTGGAAGCAGGAACGCCTAACCTTCTGATGAGCTTATAACTCTACTCAGAATCCAGAGCTTGTGAACTGCTGGGGAAGAGAGATAAACAACAAAACTCTACAGAGCCTCCCAAATTCTTTTCTGAGGTGGGAATGAGAGATAAGAAGTTATTAACTGAAGCAGAGATTAGGGAGGTAACAGAAAAATAGGAGATGACAGATGTCTGCAAATCAGGAAAGGGCAAAACTAAGAAAAGTGCATGACCTGGTTGTGCTGGAGAAGTTTAAAGTCAAGAGGGATGATGATAAATCTGAGTGAGTTCTATCTGCAAAGCAGTGAAAATTGTACTAAAAGAGATATAATGAAGAATTGGAAGCTACCAGGCATTTGCATTTACACAGATAAAAGTACAGAATGCCTTCAAGATGAAAGCAAGACTAGGAAGGCAGCTTCTGGTTCAGATGCAAACAGGGCAGTTAAAGTAGCTGCACATCACAGTCCATGCTCAGTCAGGATCAAACCTTTATTCACAGTTCTGCTTCACAAAATTGTTTGGAAAATGACGAGAGCAGATACTCTAAACTGCACTGCTATTTGGCTCATAAAGATATGCTCACTAAAGGAATACAAAAACCCTTTAATTTAGGGGAGGTTTTGTTTTTTTAAAAGATTAAATTGTTATGCAAGACCAATTAATTAAAGAAAATAATTTGGTAATTGCTTTACCATACATGAATCATTGATTTTATGCCATGAAACCAAACATCATATAAACCCACAACAGGCTAAAATTTAACAAGCTACAAATCACAACAAAAGAATCATGGGCAAAAAGAAAGATATTTGTGTAACCTCGTGGAAAACCCATTATGCAAAGTAATTTCCTAATGTATACAAGCAGATGCAAGAGCAATGCTTGAAAACATTAATTCATCTGTACATTTAGAATGAATGCCTGTGCAGGTGATAAATCAGTACTAGGAACCAACTGATTAATTGTGAACAGAAAAGGGAATACTATCCAAACAAGGCTGCTCTTTTATTAGGAGCTAGGAGACAAAATTCAAAGAATTTCAATGAGGTTTGCATAGAACCTTCTCCAGTGAGAAGGGATACCCGAATTTGTTGTGGGACAGGGAGAGGAGAAGACAAGTGGAACTGCTGTTCTTTAATTGTGAGGGGACTGCACTCTAGGATTTCTAGGGGTGAAAAAAGCATCACTGACAGGAAAAAGGAATAAAAATTGATAAGTCATGCAAATATGGTTTCAGGTGGACCTGCACTGCCAAGGTGTTTTACTCCTCCTGTAAAATGGTCCTAAAGGAGGTAGGTTTTTAAAAATTATTATTTATTTCTGTTTCCAATTGGTCTACATTTGCATGGAAAATGTGTTACCACTTTCTGAAAACACCTCCATAAAACTTAATATAGTACTAATTTGTTCATTAGGAAAAACCCAAGATAAACTTTCCTCACTCTAAGAGAGTGAATCCTCTGTGATCTGGTAAGTTTGATGGTTTTACTTTAACGGGTTAAAAAAGTATTGCTAAGATTTGTGTGCTGGGAGTCCCAGACCAAAAAATATCATCCCAGCTACCAATTTTTCTGACAAGAAAACAAAAATGGGAGACAGTGATATCTCCCATATAAGCCAGAAACTTTCCTGCTGTCTCTCCAACTGTTCTATGTCACTCATACTCCCATACAGGTCAAATATCTACCAAGTTTCTTAATGGTAAGAAGGACAAAGCAAGCCCAACTTAAATTCTTGCTGATCCAACACATATGTGCATGACATAGACTTTTCTTTTCAAAAATGGTTACTACAGGATATTTTGGTGTTTTCTGCAGTTGAAGGCCCAGTGAAATTTATCAAAAGCTTTACTTCTAAAAAAAGGAAACACAGGAACAAAGAACACTCAATAGGTTGAACTAAAGATTTCAATATAATTCTTTCTCCTCCTCTAGTCTTTCTTTATATAAGACAATCTGAGCCCTTCTAGACACATTCATCTATGCTACAAAATACTGATATACAGCTCCAGCTTTGCTGTTAGTCTTTTACCCAATTCATTCCTACCTATCAGGCTCAGTATTCCTCACAAGGAAGCACATCTTACCCCTTTGGGACACAGGCACAAAACAAGATTTAGAACTTGAAGGACTTTTTGGGCATTTAGACATTCCAAATCCAAGAAAAGGATCCTCAAACCTGTCAGCAACCCCTGACATCTCTCATCATAAACGGTTTCACTCCATTTACCTAAATCTACCATGTTGTCAATGTTTATCAATTAAAAGTCAAATGCAGCATGAACCAGAATGCCCATAATGGCACCTTCCAGCAGTGTCCTAAATACCAGGCTGAAAAGACAAGTGAAGTTCTGCATTTTCTCTCTAAAGCTGTATATCTTCGATTCTTGGCTGCAGAATGGTTTCATCACCAGCCTTTGTATCATTTTGTGCCTTTGTATCTCTAGCCTGGTGGTACAGAGACACTCCTAAAGACTACTGTTTCAGTTTCCATCTATCCTCCTCCAGCATACTGATTATCGTAAATCTCTTTTCTAGATGGTGGCAGTGAGCCTTGTTCCACTTACATCCCTCTGTAGATATCACTCTGACTTGCTTAGTCCTGTCACACAGGAAAAACATAGTGGAAACACTTCGTGTTTTCTGACTCCAAGTCTAGGCTGACTCCCAACACAACACAATATTATCAAAAAAACCAGGCAGAATCTCAATCCCACTATTTCTGCAAGGCGAGCATAATTAGATTATTTAGCTGCCAGGCACATATTCTGCTAATCTCCTGATAAGTGAATCCTAAAGATGAAAAGGGATGAAGTGCCCTCTGATAGCCAGCTGATATCTGCCAGCTGATAAAAACACAAATAATCACCATGATTTTGTGTACAGATAGTCAGAGGGACGAGACAGATTTAGCAGCAACCCGGCAGTATTAATGTCTGGGTCAATGAAGCCAATGGAAGGACGGTCTGGCAGCACTAAATAACTGGTTCTGTGAGCCTCGATGGCATTTTGGTACCCTGCAAATCCATATCACTGCAAACCACTTTCCCCTGACACTGAATTAACACTGACTGCAAGAATGGTTGAGGTGGCACACAAAGTCAGGTAAATGAGGTCATGGTACAATCTCAACAGTCTCATTTTCTTTCATTTATATGTCTTGTCTCAACTGCAATCCCTGTAACAGCAGGGAACAACACAGCAGAAGCAGAACATGCAATGGACAGTATACAAGTGAGTTTTTCCCACCTAAAGGTACTATGGCCCTTCCTTACAACTATTGAGCCCTTACCAGAGAGAGAAAAGTAGACCTATGACCAAGTTTCTTCCTTTGGGATATTTTAGCATTGTACTTCAGGTTTTTCTGTTGTGGTTGAAAACTGACTTGTCTATTCACTTTTGTTATTCAGGTCTAGTGTCTCTAGAACACTTCATCTGAAAATTCAAATTGAACTGAAAAGTGCTCACATAGGACCATACAGAAGATTGTATACTTCTTTGCACCGAAGTAACATACTTATCCACTGAGGCTCCTTTAACAAGATAGGCTTCTTGGAGCAACAGCTTATTTACTGAGGCATAAGGAAAAAATTATTTACTCAACATCATTATTTGTTCTGGAAAGTGTATTGAGGTCTTTATTCTAGATAAAATATTTTGGAACTGCTACCTGGAATATAACTCTATGAAGATATTCTTAAGGAATACATCAGACAATAAAGAATTCATAAAAAGGGGCTGTATGAGCTGGAAACATTAGGCTTAAAATAGTTTGTCAGTTTGAATAGTGAAAATGCAACAATGTGCACTGGTGCTTTATACAGGGAGGAAAAGACAGTTACATATCTTCTGAACTTTTAGAATTTCAGAAAACCTCAATGACTAGGTCAGAGGAAAAAATGTGTCATGTTTCTCTGACCACAATACTTCCTCTTAACATTCAACTAGTATATTTAGATGTGGTTTATATGCATGAGAATTTTCTAATATATAGGTTTATATGCAAATCCAAGGTCACTATTAGTGAGACTAAAAAGGGTGTGTTCTTCAATGTGTCTTTACACTCCATTTTGTAACTGAGAACAGTTGTTCACAAAGAAACAGAAAAGGTTATAGGAGTCTTCCAGCTCTGGATTACCATGAGCATAAACAAATTTCTCACTATGTTAATGCTGGTGTTGTGAGAGGGCAGACAAATTAATTTCTTTTTTTTCTAATGTGCTTCAAGTACTTAAGGAATGTCATCAAGTCCTCTATCTATCCTATCTGTTCTGCTTTAAAATCTAAAATCTAAAAAATAGAAAAGAAAAAAAAATAAAAAAGAAAGAAAAAAGGAAAAAAAAAAAAAAAAGACCCAAAATATAAAAACCCCAAAGACTTTCAGATGTCAAAATCCTCTCACTCTGTCAGAAATAGAGTAAGAGAAATGTCCAAGATTTCATTTTTTTCCCATGCTACCAACATTCAGCTCCACATAAAATACTTTCTGTGACAGCATGATCAGTATTGCTATCCTGAGGTTTCTCAAAAGGACAGAGTTAACACTTTTCTGAAGGGTCACCACATGGGACTTCAAAGAGAGTAATGGGAATTTTAAGAAACCTTTATAGAGAAAACAAAAATCCTTGAGGAAAAGTGCAACTAAGCAGCTGTCTACACATTTGATTGCCTCAGTCCTCTACAGTAGCTTCTTTCTCTGTAACTACTTTCTTCACAGCTTTGCTTTGGTAGAATGTGCTCCTGAATGACAGTTATTTGTATTTTTTAATACCAACCAGATAGGTACATCTGCCCAATGCACTCCCAGCTAATACAGAGAAACTCAGTTGCCCAAACTGCACACATTTCTACTGACACCATCTCTGAGGACATTCCCACCGCAACGCAGGGTAATTTCCTTAAGACTAGGTTAGGTGGATGAATGGGACAGGTAACAAGTATTCATCAAGTCCTCAGCTACAACCAGGCTGTCGCAAGCACAGGCAAGCAAATTCCTTTTTATTCTTCTGCTCAGTTTACTCTGAGTGTGAGAAGAGAGACAGGATGTCTCATAATTCACTTGCTGTGAGCAAGAGAGATGGAACAGTTTGGTCACTGCCTGGGCCCACCCCCCAACCATGGCCGGGTCCCCAGAGACCCTTGGGTGTGAATTCCAGCCACCACTCCTCCCCTCTGTTGTGACATTAACATATCTGCAAGGAGAGAGGGCACTGACCCATGTTCCAAAGTATTGCAGAAGGGAAGAAATTAAAAAAGCAGTTTCAACGTTGTCTCCTTCACTAAGCAGCTGCACAAAGATTTGGGCTAAACTGAGGCAGGAAAATTTATGGTCATAAGGGTAAGGTACAACTTGCAGTTGCAGTACTTATTGATACCATCTTATTTATGCCAGGCTCCTCTGGAAAGCATGGTGAGCATCTCACAGTGTGCTTTAGTAATTCCTGGAGCCAGCATATCACAATTTGACCATGCTCAGGGCAAAACAAGGAAAGGTTGCATAAGTGCTTGTTGGGGATTAAAATAAGTTTAGTTATCAAATATTAGAAGCTAATTGCATAGGTTTAAGTTTGATTGTAACTCACTTACAGCTTAGCACGAATGGGCCCTGCTCAAAGCCTGGTGCAGGTGAACTTCCTTTGTTAGCATGGCTGGCTCAGGAGGGGAGGAAACAAAGACTGGATACCTTCAGCTAAGGGCTAAGACCCTGGAGGGCCTTGAGCTGGAAGATAAGAGCAGTTAATGACCTGCCCATATGGATAAAGAATCCAATGAGGTACTGGAAGACCCCAGATGATAAATGACCATTGGACCAAGATGCGCAGGCGTGCGTGTGAAGATCTTGTGCACAGACTGTGGGGGTGCGATGGCCCAGGGACTTCTTTGTCCAGGGTCCCTCTCCAGAGAAGCCCAGCTTCAGCTGAAATAAACCAACTCTGCCTCAAACCCAAGGTGCAAATTTCTTTAGTGGTTCTTGCCTTTACATCATTCAGAAGTTGAAACACAAACATCACTCAGCTCTAAATAACAGGTGATTCTTCCATAAAGAATGGACCCCCTAACCACAGCATCAGATGTAGCACACACCCAGAGAGCTTTTTAGTGGAATGTTTGGTAAATATTCCACAGAATGCAGACAACAAAGCAACTAAAGCATTTTAAACTTCGTATTACAGTTTCCTTTCACATAGTCAAACTATCTTTTCTTCCATCAAACAACCTGAAAAGGACACATTTTCACACTTAGTCCACATTCCAGCAGATTAAAGTGCAATTTTTCCAACTGATGTCTATATTAGATGACACTTGGACTTGAATGAACATAGGCCTTCTGATTCATGGCATATCTTTGTAAAGAAATAAGTCCTTTTTTTAATTTTGAAAAAGATTTTACCTGTGAAGGGCTTTACCCCTCTGCAGCAAGGTTGCAAACCCCTGCATTTAGATGCTGTGAAAGGCATATGAACTGCTGGCATCTTAATTCTCTTTGTCTAGGCAAAATCAACAGTCTCTAAATAAAAGATGTTCCTCCAAATAAACACCCTGTTGTTCCAAAGCAAAAGACGGAAGCCTTCGTCCCACTGGAGCTCCTTGGAAATGAACACAATTTCAGCCATCAGCATGACTCTTACCACAATTAACAAGTTCGTAAAAAACAGACAAGTCAAGAGTGAAGAAGTGGAGGCCCTATAAAATGCTCATGTACATCAGTCCACTGGGAACTGGCTACAACACCACCAGTGCTTTAGAGGGAAGCAACATTCAGGTAGTCAACAAGTATATGCTGCTTGAATGTTAAAGGCTTTTGGAATTACCATGAATATGCAGAAAAACTAAAGGTATCTGGGGGAAAAATGCTTTCTAGTGTTCAATTCAGAAGTTACTTCTTGAATACAAAAGGAAGAAAAAAAGGGGCATGTATAGAAATAGTATGTCAGTCTAAATCCTTCTACAATACCCACTGTAGAGAATGGTAAACAGGTTGTGATTACATTACACCACACTCAGCTCACTTGGTGCCCTAGAAATACAGCACTGATTGTCAGAGCATCTTACAATTACTGTATCTGTCATCCACTGTCATGGCCCTGGAATCCAAGCAGACAAGCAAGCAAGCAAGTAAACAAAGTGAAGGAAACAGAACAGAGGTCCCCAGACAAGGGAAATTTTAGAACAAAACATTATTTTTCTGGGTTTTTTTTTTGATTCATCACTGGTGTTTATTCTTCTGATATAATTCTTTCTTTATAGTTGAAAAGAAGAAGCAAAACTACCTCTACTCACTGGTCAAAATGCTTAAACTACATCAAGCCTAAGAATAAATGCTTTGCCTACTTAAGGAATAGTCACATTTGTTTTGATTAAAAACTATTTTATTTTTCAAAATAACTGTAACTTCTGAAATATTTAATAAAAGAAGTTACTGGTATTTTACTTAATTACATCAAAAACTATTTGAAAATCACATAAAGGGAAGTCCTTGAAAATCACTTGCTGGACAGACAAAGAATTATTTATGTGATTCTCAATGTTTGAGGCAAAATAAAGATGAAATGACAAGCCTGTATTACCTTTGGCATACAACTGTGAAGGATTACATACAGAAGAAAAGGGAGGGAGAAAGGAAAGCCAGGGTGATTTAATCAGTATGTGTTGACACCCCCTATTGGCTCAGAGTCTGTTACTCCACAACTAAAGATGAGAGTAAGTTCTTTGGAAGATTTTCCAGGTGTGTATTTTCTTTAGGAGAAGGCACTAGGTCATGCAATTAAACTTACTTTATGCTATTGCTTTTATCTTGTATGAATAAAATTTTATCTACTGAATATGTTATTCACAATTACTTATTATTTTAGTGATCATTTAGCATGATTTCTTGCTTAGCCACTGAAAAGGTAAGAAATTAGGGTTTCATACTGCCTCTTGCTGTATTGTGACTACATGAGCCTCACAGTTTACATGTAATCTGCATATACTTCTTAGTACAATGACATTCAGCTGGTTTTGTCACTGAGATGTAAAAAGACAAGATGTAGTTATTCAAGATGGAGTTAATTTCATTCAAACATCAACTGTGATGTTGATGCCAGTCACTGCAGGCTTCCTTTTTGTCACTGGAGGTAAAACAGTCCTTTTAGCATGCAATTCATGTTTGGGATAAAGAAAGCTCCTGTTCTAATAATGATTTTTAGTCTACAGACTGTGAAGAAAGACTGCTTGTTGTCTACAAGCAACATCATAGACACCTAAATTCAATCACCAGAATCCTGTTACAGTTGCTAGTAGCCAGCTAATCTATCTAAAGATCTGTCCTTATCTATCTATCTGCATCTGTATATCTATTGATAAGCAATAAATCTCTAAATCCAGCTACATAATAAGTAAATAATTAAATAGTGATGTTACAACATACAGTGTTGTCTTTATACAGATCATGTATGATCTTTTCTATTTTGCATAGCCAATTCACAGCAATTTTCAATAAAATACAAAAATACAAAAGTTGCTGGTTCTGGCTCCTGAAGAAGATTGAAATTGTAACTTCACTGCACACTCAAAACTAAACTGATGTTAAGATGAGTTTGCTGTTCATCCTTTAAAAAAAAATGTTAACTTGCATAAGTAATTTGTCAAAAGAATAGGAAACAAAGAGTAGGATTTCATCATGGTGACCAGTGGAGCTGTTCAGGGATCTAGATCAAGGCTCTTGTTTTCCACATCTTCACAGATGACCCACCAAAGGGAAAAGACAGAAACTAAGTTCAGAGAGAAAAACAATGACACATTTGGAGGAAAAATGCTACCTTAAGACGGAAATGAGAGGCTTTGAAACCCATAGTTTTCAATACTTTGGAAAGCAATGAAGAGTAACAGAAAGTGCTCCCAAAATGCTGCGTAAATCCATCCAACACCTTGGTCATGGTGCGTGGTGCTCACCTCCTTTTGCCCTCACTCATAAACCACCTGAGTTCCCAAAGGAACTGAAAAAGACAGAAAGTCAGCAAGAATGATCAAACATATGGAACAGATCCCTCATTCTGGGAAAAAAAGAAACACACAGGTGACACAAGTCTATAAAAATCAGGACAGGAGATAGATAAGGAGGAGTCACTAATTAACTCTTCCAGCAATAAAAATTAAGGACTCACTCATCTCTTCCAGTAATAAAAATTAAGGGCTATCAGATGAAATTGGCAGGTAACACATTCAAAACAAACAAAGGGAGGTAACTCCTTCCCACAGTGTGTGATACAGCAGACTGGAGCTCTTTCACAGGAACTACAGGTACTAAAATGTTACATTCAATGAAAATGTGACTACTTGATTTGCCGAGGAACAAAAATCCATTATGGTTATTAATACAAATCTAAAAATTATTAGGGGCTGTTAAGACTCCCTGCAGGAATTTCTTTTTATATGCAACCTGTTCTCACAGTCTTCCCCAGGCTTCCATTATTGACCTCTTGTGGAGGCACAACATGAGCCCAGGCACAGTCCTGATCTGAACTACAGATGTCCCAGGATCTTCCAGTTTCTAAGAAATATTACTCTTTAACGTATGGAAATGTAATATTGAATACAGTACTCTTCAGAAAGTAAATTTAAATAAAGCAAGGTGACATAAAACCAAAGTGATAGATAACTCCAGGGAAACTTCAAAGGAGTACTCCAACTCCTATCTCCCCCCCAAATATTGTCAAACACACTAAGCTCTTCAGTTAAAAAGAAAGCAAAATCATAGAGAGAACAAAGATATATGGAGAAAATAATGAGAAAAGTCTTCAAAATTATACAGTCCTGTATTATATATTATATAATTAAATAATTAATATAAATTACATAATTAAAATTATATAGTTCTCTGCTGGAGACTACAGAAATTTTCAACGGAAAAATTTCAAATCTAAGAAATACTTTATGGTATGTGTACAAGTCTACTTTCCTGGGCCATCTTTTGTAGTTGCCACAGAAGTGAAAAAGCCAGTATCAATCTAAAAGATTATAAAACTCAAATACTGGATTGACAGTCAGCTATTGCAATGAAAAAGACAAATCCACAGTACAGAAATGTATATTTACATTTTCTGTTTAGCCATCTCAAACATGACCTGTAAGGTGGATTATGTCCATCACAACTCTACCCAGTGAAACCCTTGTAAAACTTACCAACCTCCTGAATAAATTCTAATTTCTTTCCAGTCAAGCGGTCTGGAAAGGCTTTGACCGTCACCAGCTTTTTCTGGGGAACTGCTAGAGATTTAAGACATCTTGAGATGCACAATGTTTCAGAGTATGATTACAAACCATTCCCTCAGTGATGAAATTGATGTTTATGCTGAACTGTAACTGTTTGTATTGTCCACATTCATGTAATTTATATTTCTGCATTTAAAAGAATCTCAAACCTTCATAGCGGGGAAGACTTATAATTAAAGAGACTGCTTCACAGACTCCTAACTTCCCATTTGCAATGACAAAACATGTCTTCAGCAATTTCAGAACTGCATACATGGAAAATCACTTCTGTTCCTGTTTCCAGCTGTTGAGTTCCATTTAGAAACGACCCAAGCCAGCACCAAATGTCTCATCCAGCTACCCATGCACTAAAACTACCAGGTGTTAAGGAGACCACCATCAGTCTTCAAACCACAGATGAAGAATATCTTCATCAGCATTATGCAACTCACCAGAGAAATCTGTGCTATCTTAAATAACATTCAAAGAAATAAATAGGTAAACCATGTAATGCAAAAATTTTGGTTTAACCTCTTGTATGGGAAAGGGGGTAGAAACACAACCGTGAACAGTGAAACATCATTCCCATTAAAATTCTGGGTAGCTTGGAGAGCAGAACAGTGCACATTTTGCTTTTCACAGTGTTCTCCACAGCTAAACCTCTTCTACCAGCAGGTAAGTGCAGACTCTAAAGCTGTTTTAACTTCATATTTTGACAAGGTCTTAAAATTTGAAATTATGGGCAGGGGAGGGACTGGAGAGGCTTTTTTCCTACCAACATGCTTGAAGTGTTGGACAGGAGAGAAACCTATGTATCTTAACTTGCATGCTTTAAAACATCAGTGTTTCTGTAAAATTTGGAATCCTGACATTTGAAGCTGTCAGGCTGTCAGTTTCAAACCATTAATGAATTAAAAATCTGCCTTCCTAAAAGGTTAATGGTGAGAAAGTGAACATAAGAGTTTAGATTAGATAGATGCTGCTGAAACAAATGGAGCGAGACATATTAGAACCACTGATGAGTAAAAACACTTTAGTAAATGAAATAAAAGGCAAACGCAGAATGAAACCGACACAGCATGCTCCCAGCTGCCTGATCTCAAAGCTCTGGAAGCGTGCACATCAAAATGAGCTCGATGAACAAGTTCATTTTCTTTTTTCCTCAAGCTGCAGATTTGTTATGCTAGAAGGTGCTTTTGTAACAAAAGTATTTTTTTGAGCAGCAAGTCTTCTTTCTTCCCTGCTTTATTTTTCATTCTCCTTTTTCACTTTCCTTCACATAAATGTAAAGGAAACAGTTCCCCTTGCTCTCTTTGCCATGCATTTTACCATTTGCAGGTTGCCATTCACAATTAATTTCTATCTCTTCTAGGAAAAATACTTCAGTCAGTCTGCACTGAGTGAATGAAATTCCTTCCTACTCTCCCAGGAGAACCATGCCTGTCTAGATTGCAGCTGGTAACTTTCATGATCCAGATTGCACCATCCAGCTTAGAAACCGCGGTTATAAAACCTCCCTCTTTTACAAAAATTATTGAACCTTACAACTGCTGCATGAATTTCCACTTCCTTTTGCAGCAGTAAGAAAAGCAGTGCAGCTTCTTCCATCTCTGAGAAGAATAAAAAAAATCTATGAAAACAGTAAGCAGGGAATGTCTCTTCTTTAATATCTTCCTCTTTAAAGTGGAAACATTATTTCTTTGCTCTTTTATGAAAGTTATGATGTTGTCAACAAACTGACAAGTAGCTGTTCAATGATATTTTTCAAATTCAATTATTATAAACAAAAGAACAAACCCATACTGTTATGCAGATTATCCCAGATTTAGTGCTGACAACAAATATTTCTTCATTTTGGAATTACATGTCTTCTTTTCTCCTCAGATTAACTTTTACTTTTTTTCGTTTTGGGGGTTTTTCCCCTCACCTTACATCACTGAAATCAAAAGTTACTGAGGAAAAACAGGGAGATATTTTTATTTTAAACACTTACAGGGAAGACTGCAGAGCAACAAGTGACTCGAAACACAAATGGAAAATGACTACTACCATGTGCTGCAGCTTTTCTTTCCAGCAAGCGCTTTAGGTACAGAGACCGCTGCAGAAGAAAGTGTCAGCTGTTCATGTGCAGGACTCTGCTCTTTGGGTGGCCAGTGCGTGGCAAGGAGCCCAGCACCCAGCAGAAAGCAGCCACCAGCAGCCCCTGCTTGGCTCCCAGTCACTGCTGCATCAGGACTTCCTCCCCAGGAGCTGCCCTCTCTCCCCTCTCCTTGGCTTTTATTGGGAAGCTTTTATAAAGCCCTTAGTCAACTAACTGTAATAATATAAGCTCACTTCTCTAGTATTTAAGGACTATTTTAGAAACAAAGAATGCAAACAACCTCCTATAGAAACACACACAAAGCGTTAAAAAGGCATCTTAGAAACTTGGCCTACAGATTTTTTATCCTACCAAGTGCCTGGCTGCTCCTTTCACACTCCTCCTTTCCTCCTTCCTCTTTTCTTTATTTAGGGCAGAAAAAAAGAAAGACACATGGCACATTTTATAAGAAAAGGCAACTCAAAAAACTTGCTGCTTCATTTCTGCACACAGCTTACTGACTTTAGCTGTGAAAAGCCAAAGTTGAGGGAAATTTACATTTTTGTACTAAGAGCTCCTAAAGTATCTGCAAATAATTAAACAGTTTACTTGGTATGTCTCCATTCAGCTTTCTATAAAATTTCACAAGCAACAGTTGATTCTAGTTGCTTTTTCTTGGGGAAAAAAAAAGATAATTTCCTGATCTTTTTTTTCCGCAAGGTTTTATTATCACAATATAATTTGGTTTTATTATCACAATATAATTTTCTAAAACACTCATTCACATCAATATTCCTCACTTGGACAAATGTCGCCTCACACAGAAGAGGAATTAGTAAAGCTCTTCCTTTTTTTTTCTGCTAAGAAGAAGTACAGTTTTGTTAGTGCATTTAGGAAGGAAAAAACAGGGGGTGGGGGTGGTGAATTTTCACTTACTAAGCAAACATTTGAAAGAGTAACACATCCAAAGACTTTAAAACTCATCTTGCTTAACTCTAAAGTTGTACTATTCTTTAGAGTAAGAAAATTGAAACCACATCATATAGGAATAGAAAACATCTGCACAAGTTTAATGGCCAAACAGGCAGAAGGGAAAAAACTCAAGCTAAATAGAGCCAGGAGAGAATATGTTTTTCACAAAAAGTAACCCCCTATTCTAATATGGACCTTCATAGCAGGAATGGATTTCAGGATCCTCAGCACTCTTTTTCCTTGTTTTCTTTTTACCTACCCAGCATCTCCAAAATGTGCAGAACCAGAGGACCCTACAGTCGAAACCTGTGCTCTGCAGAGTATATATTGTGATACAGTTTTAAACAGCCACAGAAAAAAAAGCCCAACTAATTGTAAAATAAATACCTCCTCTCCCATTGTGAAGCCAAGCTGCCTTTCAGCAGCTTGAAGTGTCCAAGAAGAGTCCTGGAGTCCTGCCCCTTCCTTGCATGAGCTCAGCTCAGCGAGAGCGGGAGCCCAGCCCTGACACTGAGTCACGGGTCGGGCCATCCCCGGGAAACAAAAGTTCCACTTGTTTATTTCACAGGAAATCTGGACCTTTTCCTACCTCTGCTCACTCACAGCAAGAAGTTTCCTCTCCTTTCCCAAGCCAGCTTAGTTTTCCCTGGCTTCTTGAGACCACCAGCTAGGAAAAGCAAGGATGTGAGTGACGATTTACAGAACTTCTGTGAACAGCCCAGGCAGAAAGTTTTGCAAATTACTCTATTGGAAAATGAGCTTATGACAAATTCTGAATGGATCGGTCTTTCTGGTGGGGGGAAAAAAAGGTTGAAATTTCATGTAAGTTATGACTTTGTTTTGGCTTTTGTTTTTAAAGAAAGATGTTAAAAAAAATGAAATATCATTAATGTGATGCTCTGTTCCACTAAAATCTTATAAATTCTTAATGCTGTCTCCCTACAAACATTCAACTCTAAAATTACTGAATAAGGGCAGGGGAGGGAAAGACACAGACGATTTGGAAGAAATTAAAGATGTATATTTAAGCAAGCCACAAGATACTATACACTCTCATTTCCATTTGACTATTAAAAAATAATTCTCAATTAGGAAAAATATAAAGAAAGAAAACATTTTAGAAAAATTCCACAAGCTAATAAAGCTAAATAGACAACAAAAGATGAGGGCATAGATTTCACCTTTCAGGTTATATTCAGTTTGGTTTACATCCATCAGCCTATTTATGTAATTTTCAAAGTGGTGTAAGTAAATTTTAAGGTAGGTAATTTTTTTTGCATAACCCTATTCAATTTTCAAAGTTAATGTGGGCTGAGAGTTTTAGAAGTTATTTCATTAGGATTTCTTTATCATCTTGTCAAAGTTATAAAACTTAAGAACTCAGGTGTAGTAATTAAAAATTAGTTACATTATCTAACAAAATCCAAATGGGGCAAGAAAGAAAAATATATTTTATTTAGGAACACTAAGTTTATAAACTGATGTTTACCCTTAAAGTCTTGATTACACTAATTTAAATCTTTTCATATCAATATATAAAAATTAATTTTGCTTGGGTAGATTTTATTGCTATTAATAAACATATAATATTGTTTCAGGAACCAGTTTTCTTGAAGCTCATAAGACAGTAACAAAGCTAGCTTGCCTGTCAGTACTTTCTGAAGCATTTTCTCTGTACTGTTGAAACATGAGACAAATGTTCCTAGAAATTCAGTTTATGTCTCCATCAGGTATCTCTGGAACTCAGGAAATCAGCTTCATTCTAAGATAGGAAAGCAAAGCATTTTTAGGTTTTTAACAATTCTTTTAGAATGCCTGTTGGGGTAAAAGGCCTGGTAATGGTACAGACTCAAACTCAACTAAAAATCAGAGATTTACAGTGACTTGCAAGCTAATGATCACCAGCTGGATCCAGAGCAACTTAGAACATACAGACTTTTATTGCCATCCTATTATGAAATAAAATTGCATTAGCTTAAACCTACACATCCTGTTTTTCTGACTGGAGCATCCTAAGATTTCCTAATCAAAACCATGACTGAAATAACAGGAGTATCTTTCCCAGAGAGCACTCCTCCAGGAGGACTCAATCTGGCAGAAGCCCAGTGCTGTGCCTCAGAAGAACAGATCAGACCTTCCACGTTGCTTTTAGGAATAACTGGTAGTACTATGAATACTTCTTACACTACTCTGTTTCTATTTTAAGATGTTCTTCAAGCAGCTCGAGTCAGAAACGTAAGTTGAAAATATTTTCATGCATACGTTTGATGTTTCTCTCACACTGACAATTTTTTTCGAAATAGAGTCAGTCCAACTGTATACATGTAAAGTGTCATCGCATGAACAATGACTAACTTACAATTATTTAGAGTCAAGTATCTGCTTTAATTAAAAAAAAAAAAGCCTAATAAAACATCACAAGCAGCACAAACCAATGTGTGGGTAACCTCCTCTGCTGAAAACCAGTAATGCAGGCTGATGTGTAAGCTGAACCATGTCATTGATGCCTGGACCACTCTGTTCAGGCATTTTGAACATTTTAGAAATCAAACTGACAGAACATGAAAGCACAGATGGGATAGCACGGAAGGGAAGGAAGTATACAGGAGATCAGGAGTCACTCTTCGCTCACATTGCACAGTTCAGTGACTCAGCACAGAGTCACTGCCAGCTGAAGTTACCAAATTTATTCCTCTCTTTAAACTTAATTTTGCGTTTCCCATTCTATTCCCTTAGTGCCAGGTCCTACTTTGAGTCTGCCTCCCCAAAATGGGGCAAGCTGCTTTTCGACTGTCCCCTGTCAATCTTAATTCCCCTACCCTTCCTTCTTATTCCTCCAGAGCAGGGTAGCAAACCTTCTAAAGTGTTTATTTATAATGTCCACACTGCCTCATAAACATCAGCCACCATCTGCAAACCTGTACTATTTTTTCACATAATGAAAGAAACGCATAAATCCTGTGTCCACACTGCACTCAAGGAAAGTTACAGCAGCAAAGGAGCTACACCACTGCAGGCAGCCTTGCTCTCATGACAGCTGCAGAAGGGGTCAGGGTCCTTCTTCCCCTGTAGCTTTCCTCACAAGATGGCACCAGAATAAATGGTTAGGACAGGGATGCCAGACTGTAGCAGACAGAAACTTCAAAGCAGAACATGAATGTAGCTTGAACAGATGAGTGCTTCCTCTGTTCCTACACAGAATTCGACAAACTGCTGATGCTTGCCACGTCTGCTGCTGCCACTGCCGATGGCTGTGTCTGAAGAAAGGAATGCCAGAAACCTGTGCTTTCAAGTGCAAAGTGCTGCACACACACTTGGTGCTCCCACTGTGTGCTCTCTGCCTCAGCAGGTGTTTTTAATAGTGTTTCTAGTCGGTACCAGGTGGTTTTGTTTGCATCCATTTTTAATCTCAGGATTTTGAACACTGACTCCAATATTTCCATTATGGGAGCAAGCACTTCCAAAGGCATCGGAGAGGCAAAGCAAGTGGCAGTGAGACATGAGATACAGACACACGTGGCACACACAGCCAGGGCTGGCCACGCACCACGGGTGCCACTGGGCAGGGCTGGCAGAGCTCAGGCACATCGTCAGCCGGCTTAGAAACACCAGGAGGAGCCTCCAACTTGTGTCTCTCAAAGACTTCTCTTGAAATGACAACTGAAAATTAAGGGGTAAAAATGTTTTCTGCAAACAAGCATGCAGGAACTGACAGAACAGGTGTGCAAAGACAGACTGTCACCACAGTTGCTGGGTTCCCAGCTTGCTGGCTTGAAATAGAAACTCAGACCTTGCAGGCATTCGGTCTCAGAGTTTACAATTTTCTATCTTATTACAAAGGACAGGTAGACTTAGTAATTGACAGGAGCTTCTAGCCCTTATAGCCCTTGTGTCTACTTCCATTAGTTCTTCTCCATTTCTCCTCTCCCAAACATGCTGAATATAAAAAAAATAAAAAATTTCTGTATGAATTCAGTGCTTTGCAGTAAGGATCCCTAAACACCAGTTAACTAGATCTTACAAGCTGCTGAATCTAGAGCCATGATAGCCTCCCCCTTTACATTAAATCATTACAGTGTCTGCAATACTCCCTGGGTTGATGGTTGAGTATATAATTTACATTATGTTTTGGCAAACAGTACTGTGATCTCATCAAAGGATGTTCATGAAATCTAGCTCTGCTCAAATCCACCACTTCTAGCCAACTATGAAAGTTTTGCCTGAAGAAAGTTACAAATACATCTCAAGTGGAAAATGTAAAAAATACTCTCAGTAGTCTCTTCTGAAGTAAGGACAGTTTTCAGAAAGATAAAAACAGCTTTTAAAGACCTTTTATTTTATATTCACCTATCATGGTCTTTAGCATTTCCAAGCTGAAGCTTCAACTCACAAAACAACCCAATAACCCAGTTAACTCAGACTAAGGAATGTATTGGTTGAATTAATTTTCCTGTACTTGTAGAGGTTTATTCTTAGATACAGGAGAGGAAAAACATGATAGCTTGTTAGAACAATGGAAGCACATATAGATCATATTGGAAGGAAGTCGAACCTAGAAACAGAAGCTTTAGATAAGCTACTATGAAATGAAAAAGGAAAAAAGGAATAAGAATAAGCACCTGTTTAAATGTGTTGAAGCCTCAGAGCAGAAGAAAGATGTGAGACAGGCATTTCTATTTGACCGTAAGCTTGTGCTACTTTAGGAGTGTTACCCTGAATTTTCTCAGGAGGCACAACATGTCTACATGCATATTGTATTTCTTCTAAAAACTCATCTGTTGGTGAGCTATGACTTCAGTCATGTGCAGCATTGTAAAACAGTTCACTCACATTTATCAGTAATGGAAATTCGTCAGAGCTAAGCCTCAGGAATCTGATTCCACTTATACATGGCCACTGGTCGACTCATCAGCACCAGCAGGCAATGAAATGGACTACAAAGCATAAGTATTCAATTCTTCTATTTTTCTGAAAAAGCAGAGCTCTGATAGCGCTGATCAAACTAAACTCCCACAACTGCATCATTAATTTCCCTAGGATAATCTGCCTCTGTGACTTTTAGAACAAATAACAGCTAAGCAATGAATTCGTGCACCAATAAAACCAATGAGGTTTCACGCAATTCCTTATTTTTGCCTTTTATTGAGAGTTTATTGATTACCTTAAAAGACAAGGGTGATTATATCCCACATTGTTACCAATGAGCAAACACTTGAAGCACATTAAATTGCCTGATGATTTACAGGAGAGCCTAATGGCATCTGCTTCTGCTCAGCTGGCAGCAAACCTTTCCGCCCTCATATTCCTGCCAATATTTGTGTAAAAGCCTTTTTAACACCCCAGTAATTCTGTGTGAAATGTGATCTAAGCTTATGATTCATAAAGTTGAAAACATATTAGAACACAAAGTGATAACACCAACAAAATAAGACCCCGCTGATTCTTCTGTAAATGGGGACTGACATTTTACATGGGAACTATCATGTTATAAATAATCCCACATTATAAAATTCTCACAGTAGCTTACTGATGCTTTTTAAAACATAACTGTTATTAGGAAATATTCTAAATTAAAAAAGGTGAAAGTATCATTACAGTAATATTTCATCAATAACTGTAGCAAGAAGAAGCAACAGAAAGAGTTTTAGGGTCTCCAAACTTCAGAAAGAATTTAAAAAAAAAAAAGAAAGAAAAAAGGGAACAGAGGAAAGCATTGTTTCTCCTTCTTCAAAAGTTTACAAGTTATTGAAAAACTAAGGCTACTTGTAAATGAGAAAAACACGTAACAGGGCAAAAATCCCTTCAAAAACTACATTGCTTGAGAAAATTATGGACTGATCTGGCGCTCTTCATCACACATTGCTACACATTTGAACCAGTATGCAGAGCTCTCAGGCTAAATCGGACCTTGCTTGGAATGGCCAACTCAATGCAGGATTCTCTTGCACTCAGCATTAAATGGCAAAGAACATGGCAGTGACAAGGAAGAAATTTCTTGAAGCCAGGAGAGAAGTGTTTAGGGGGGTTAATGGTCTGCAGTCCTAACTGATGTTATGTCACTGACTCATGTTTTGGTGCTGTTAGTAGGCAAAGACCATGGTGCTGAAGCCTCTGAACAGCACCTCTCAGAGGTTAACCTAATCCTAGACAGGAAAAAACCATCAACAGCAAAGAAGTGTCGCCTTTAGCTATCTAGACATTTGAAACACAAATGATGGATTGTGTTTACAAAATGAAGCCATTATTTTCTACTAACCATGCCAATTTTAGGAGAAATCTGGAGACATAGGAAGGAAGGTCTGTGTTATAAGTTTCCTGAAAATTGTATATTCAGTTTTTGGCTGGGTACTAAACCTTTTTGCTGTTTGTGAAAAACAAAGGTAAGACCTCACATTATTATGAAGTTGAGTAAGATTTTCCTCCAAGGAATGGAGGCCACTTCATAAGGACTTTCCAAAGACTTCACATGAAAACAAAGGACTCCACAAAGTCCCACATGTGGCTTAGGAAGTCCACCCGGAAACAGAAGGCAAGCAGGATACCATGCAGGCTTTGAAGAAGTCAGCAATGCTCAAGCAGTAATACAGTCTAGGTTTTTCCTTTATTTAGATTATCCCAACTCTTCCCTACCCTCTTTATACTGAATGAGAAATGGTCACCTGCAAAATATTAACCAAACGTCCCTCAGAATAATTCACTTCAGAAGTTTCCACTTCCCTCTGCAGGACCTCCTCTTCTCCTACTACTGTAACTCAGGGTGGATGTGGGAGTAGGTGCTGTGCTATAGCACACACATTTCAGATCACTGAAATGATCTAGGTTGAAAAAAAATTTTGCAGGCCAAAAAATGTAATTGCTGTAATGCCTGTTTCTACAGACAAGAGGACAAGCATGAATCAAAAGGTGAGAAGTTGCCATACCAGGTATCAAGAGCCCAGGAACTTCCTAAAATTGGGGGTAAAGAAAATGCATCATGTAACTATGCCCATAGCAGAACTCAAGGCTGTGGAAGCCTCCTAACGCTTCTCAGCACATCAGGAACTATGCAAGTCTGACTGTTCACTTAAAGGAAGGATTTCACAGATTTTTTTTCAGTCATGACTTCATTGGAAACCATGCACTTTTTTGTTCGTTTCCCTAAAGAACATACTTTAAAGTGATTTTTTTTTTTTTTTTTTGGCATGCAGCTAACCTCCCTGGAATCCACTTTCTGGTCTGAGGCAAAAATAAAAAAAGCAGAACCTTGTCTACAGAAAGATTAGGAAACAATGACCACAAAACTTCAAGTTTTGGCCAGTGACAGAACTCAAAACTTTAAGATGAAATCTTCTTTAAACCAACACCAAGAGACAATTAAGGAATGACACATACCTTATCTACTGGGAGAAAGTCGTTTTCAACTTCTATTGACCTTGGTCGTAGCTTTATGGGTTTGTCTTTGAAGATATCTCCAAAGCCAACACCTTTGACCTTTTTGGGTTGGATTGTCGTGCCTCCATTGGCTCCTTCTGATTTCGTACTGCAAGAGTCACCACCGTCACTCTCAGAGCCTGTAGCATCTTTTAGGCCTGTGAAAAGGAGGGATGAAAGAAGGTGTGAAGCTCACTATTTTCAGATCAGATTGTGACTGGAAAATGATCCCTCCCACCATCCTCTGGAGAAAAATGAAACCACAAGAAACAGGTAGAGAAGATGCTCTCTGTGCCATGCACTTATTTTTGACTTTGAAAAATGACTTTATTTCATCAGATTGGTGTACTGGTTAGAAATTACACCAATCCACAAATCCACAAAACATGCATACTGCAGCATCATAACTTCACAAATGAGGATGGTGATTCCTTGAGTACCAAGAAAATCCTTACTCAGGCAAAACCTCTTTGGAAGAGGCCTCAATAAAAGAAAGAGTTAAATTCAGCTGTAGGGCACCTATTGTATAAAGCCACGTAAAGCTAACAAGCAGTCAGATCAGGCACGCTGCACCTTAACTCTGTGTGACTCAAGCCAATTATGCAATTAGTACCTAAAGATACGTTACCTAACTGGGAAATAAAAAGCTGAAAGCTGTTCAAACAAATTTGCAATCAAATAAGCTGCATAATATGTTCCCTGCTGCAAATTAAACCTCTCTGCAGCATAGACAGCCTCATAAGAAAAGCACCCATGCACACTATCCTCTAGGAATATAACAAATCAAAACTGACATTCTGATTTGCATTAGTTCTTTCAGTGAATAGGAAGATTTATCTGCATTTATCTGAAAATATCTGCTGCTCGAATAGCAGAGGCCACAGATGCAATAAGGTGAGGTTTCAGCCACTTTACAAAAGGGTGCAGCATCAGGTCAAAGAGCCACTGGCAGCAAAAGTGACCCACTGAAGTTTCCTTCCCCAGACCACTTAAATCTGCCTCCCTACATTAACTGTTTCCAGGAAAACCACAGCAATTGCTGCTACTACAGCACTAATTCTATCTAACAATAAGAAACTCGAATCCTCACATTTCCCTAACAAGCACTCATGATGTCACAGGCGTGGATCTTACAAGTCAAAGAAAGAAGAATTTCAAATAAGCTTATCTTCTTAATTATTTTTATATCACGATCAAGAAAGTGATTGCAATAGGTTTTCACCATAAAGAGCTGAGAGTTCAGATGAACCACAGAAACCAGTGCAAGTCCTAAGGCCTCCAGGTACAACTTCATGATCCAGGACAAAAGAGGCTCATCTGTCAAAAGGGTTTCAACACCAGGGTGCTGCTAGGAAATGAAATCACGAATATCAGGAATTATGTGTCAGATCAGGACTTTTAGCCAAAACCAGAAAAGCCATGATACGCTGCCCTGAGATTTTCTGTATCTTTAACATGAAAGGAGTAGAAATGCAGAATTAGAGAAAGTTCCCAATTAGAAACAAACAGAAAGACTACAGACTAAGCAAAATACTTTGGCCCTCTAGACTCCTGAGTGGCTGCCACACCTATTGTTGAACATCAGCAACATTTCTGTTTCCTCAGATATTCAATTCAATTCAAATAACACTGAACAAGTTACTTGTTCCATAAGCTGTGCAGGATTGGAATTTAAATTAATATTAAGTAATTATACTACAATACTTTTCTTAATTATGCAAAAGTCTTGATTTCTTTACATTTCATTTTTCTAAGAAGGGCCTGGGAGAAAACTTCAAATCTAGTTAATTATGATATTTATTATGGTAGTTAGAATGCTGGCATGCCCACCATCAGTGAGATAAATTCTGTGCACTACTTCTCTTCCAGACCTAAGGAAATCAGTAACCAGGGAATTTAAGCATTGACTGCGACACTGCTTGGTGCTGTGGTGGGCAGGAGAGGAGTGATTATCCACAGCAGAGCCATTGCACAGTGCTTCCAGCAAGGCACTCGGAGATGCAAGGGTAAATTAAGCCAGACAGGTATAAATCTCTTTGGGCAGTGTGGCAAGGTCACTGCCCCTTTCTTATTCCTTCCCCTTGCTGTGACCAACTGCACCTTCTCCAGCTTTGCAAATTATCAGTCACTGGGGCCCTGACTGAGACAGAAGCTAGAATCCACTTTATTTACCACTTCTAAATGCAAAGACAATGGTCAGCAATTGACTATACTGAGTATAAAACATCCTCAACTGAAAAAACTCAAACAAATCGCAGTGATCGTTGTCTTTTAGCAGAACAAAAGATCTTGATATGGAAAATTACCCTCTGGCAAAGGTTTCTACTGTCATCCTTGCCAAAATCTCAAACTCTTCTGTGATGGAGAGAAGAAGCAGTGAAAAGACCTCCCTCCAGAAGTAACTGATAAGAATCCATGACTGCTCTTAACCACTCCCTGAAATGAACAGAAAAGCTATCTTTAAAATAGGTAATTAAAATACGTTTTCTGCATCCCTAATTGTGGAAGAAGAAGATGCGGACTTTGGTCAGTGGATGGAATTCAAATGTGAAAGTAATTGTGAGAATTACTCAACAGGGCTCACATGGACTTCAGATCTTTGAAGTCTGCATGAAAGCAAGATCAGAAACCTCAAGGGGCTCCAATAAGAATAAAGCTTTTGTTTCTTTCTGGGTCATCACTTGTTTTCCATTTCAGCATCTTCGGCTTTTATGACCATTCTTCTGTGATGAGACATCACACTTTGTATCAGAAGCCTCACCTCAGGCTCACAACAGATTTCCCAAGCATCACCCATCTGTGCTTGATGATAATCCAAGAGCTGTTCATTCTCCATACTGCCACAGAGTTGTCTCAATATGCAGTACTCAAAATGAAAGCAACATAGAAAATAACAACATTGCTTTTTTTTCTCTTTTTCTTTCTTTTTTTAATGAGGACAGAATGGACTGAAGTGAGGCCTGTCCAAACTAAATTGCATTTGAGTGATCAGATACAAAGCTCCTTCAAAATTAAAAATAATTCTTCCTGATCAACTAGGAAAATGACCTAATTCAATACTTTTTGACTGACAAAAACTGAGGAGTTCTCTGTACTTAACTAAATAAATCAGTAAGAATAAAAGCCCTGCTTGTGCTCTTATCACAACATGACTGGAGTCTAGAGACAAAGGGGACAAAAGAGAAGAACTGTATGCAGTGGAAACTGTAGAACAAATCATATAAAGTGAGGATCTGCAGTAACATTAAGAAAGAATAATGCAGTGCTTAAGTACAAAACAGTCCTGCAGAAAATAGTCTTGCTAAGAGCTAAAATGCTCTTACTATTAAAGACATGCTAAGGAGACTCTCTCTTACCTTCGTCCCCAGGTACATGAGATACACACTTGTGATTTCTACAGATGAAGAACTTGTATGCAACACTATGCAACACCCTTGCCTGATAAATTCTCTCATAATTTATTTTTTCATTGGGTTGTTCCCTGATACATATATATATGTGTATATATATGTATATATATACATATTTGTGTGTGCGTGTGCGATACATACGTGTGTGTGTATGTATGTACCAGTATATACATGTCAGCAAGTCTCTTGGTGCACTTGGCTCAGGTGATCTTTCCTCTTAAAACCAGAAAAATGTTCCTCTTCCAATCACACTCTTTGGTTTTTTTGTTTTGTTGGTTTGGTTTGGGTTTTTTTTTGTTTCAGCCTTTCCTGGAGTTTTTTGCCACTACTGCAAACAGCTTAGTGGCAGAACACAGCTGGCTGGATAGTTTCTCCAAAAGACAAATGTAGCCCATGGACACAGCTGGGATCTAAGCAGGAAGTGACATAGACTGTCAGATGTCATAAAAGGAAAAAAAAA
>VXAD01008922.1:431978-557979 GCA_013399195.1 Dicrurus megarhynchus | reverse complement strand
CCTTTAGAGATCTTAGAAATCCCCCTTAAAATACAAAACTAATGATTAAACACATTCAAGAGCATTAAAAAATCCAACAAATCCACAGGAGTGACACTGAGAACAAGAGTACAATAACCTGGAGGGTATAAAACTGAACATTTTGGGATTTTAAATATCTTTTGAAGGACACAACTTATGTATGGCTTGAATCCTGTAAAAACTGGTTCAAAAACACTAAACATTATAGAAACTGGGCTTTTAGAGATAACTTTCAAAAAGTATAGCTTTCAACATCACAATTAAAATAGATCCTCTTAATTATCCACTTGAACTAATTAACTCCTTGGAACAATCGAAATGTGCAAAAACCAATAAAACAAAACTTCATATATAACATCAGATTACAAATTTTAAGTATGAAATTTTCTTCATGAAGAGCCACAGCTAGCAGGGAGGTCGGGTTGCTAAATGAACATTAAAAACTGGAGAGAATTTCAGTGGTCACAGTCCCCTTCTCTGCTGACCAGCACACCCACTCAGCCTGAAACAGCTGTGATCTACCACAGCGATGGCCTCGAGCACAAGGGTGGGGCCAGCAGGTCAGCAAACTGCTGTCCTCAGAAACATTGAGAACATCTTGCTTTTCCTGTAAAGCCCAGCTATTAAGTACCTCAAATAAAGCCAGTATAGGATAAAAGCTACAGTAGTTAGGCCTCTCACTAATTTTTGCTACTTTTTTTCTTTTAACATCAACTTCTCTAGAATCTGTCAGCTCTCTGTCAGCATTTGGAGAGCTGACAAGCTAAGAACATAACATCAATAAGGTGCTCACTCACATGCTTACTATCACATCAGTCTTAACAGCAGGAAAGTTTTTCAGAACTTCAGTATTTCTCAGGACATATTTCTCAAGTCTTTTGGGAGTGTCACTTCAAATTTCTAGCTCTATAAGCAAAGACACTACGCTTTTACCTAGATTTATTGTTGCTGAATCGTCTGTAGCACCACAAGGCAGAGCTCAAATCTAAGCACTGGGTGCATTTTTCTAGTAAGTTCCTCGAACAAGGGCACCATCACCAGCAAGAAGTTAAAATTCCCAGGGGCCGACTGTTCCCAGCTTTTGGCTGGAACAAGATATGGGTCTACTGCTTTTTAAAAACACTCAGAATTTTGATTCTTTGTTGATTCATGTTCTTTACAAATGCAAGCTCATTTAGTATTCATGAAGATTAAATTTTCTCAAAACTGTCTGGAGGAATTTTGCACTTCACACATTTTTTCCTCTATGGGTATATAAGAGAGATTAGTTTTCTCAAGACATTTCAAACACACCACACTCCTGCTATAGCAGTTACAGGTCTTTTGAGAGCAACATTCTGAAATGTACCAAAACAGATTAGCTCAAACAGGGATTAAAAAGAGACCACAGCATCAGACTTAATTCAGCAATAGCCTCTCAGAACTGTGCTGGCATAAAACCAGGATTCTAAATCAGAAAGATAGTTAGGGATGATAAAGGGCTGTGTAACTAAAGCTGTTAAAACAAAAATAAACAGCTGCGATAAAATTAACTCCATTCAAAGCAGGAAACAAATTGTTTCTAAATAGCTTAAAATGGCAGGGGAGAAAAGGGAATACGTTCTAAGTTTACAGAGCTTTCTATTTTGAGATATTATTTGGCAATTTAATTTTTTTCTTTATTCTGGATTGTTCGGTCTGCTGACAATTTATGGCCCTGGGCAAAAGATGGACCACTCTGACAAAGTATAAGCCAGCGGTGCCCTGGGCCTCTAAGCACTTCTCAGCTCTGTTAAGCAATGGAAAGGTCAGCTGTTCAGAGGCACACACCTGAGACAATGCAAAGGATCTCCTGATTTGGTACAGCAGCCAGAGAGAAACACTGTCAACTGTGTTTAATAGAACAAAGAAATTTGTAAATGAAGCTTATTGATTTTTTTTTCACTTTTATGGAAGGGAAGGAAGGCAAGGGGAAATATGTCCTTTCCTTCTATTTAGAGAATGACAGCATGGTGACCGATCTGAATGACAAAGGTGGTGAAGTCATACATGGTAATTGCAGTAGATGAGACAGGAACTGTCCTTCTTCCTTTTCCTCTCATACTGGCGAACACAGAACAAATACCCACATCCTATAAGGTACGAGTCTTGAGCTTGCTTGCTTTCTATCAAAATCCTGTATTTTGTTGAAGCCATCCCCAACAACATTCCAGTATCATAAAAAAATCAAAACCAGAAAATGAAACTGGATTTTAAATTCTACCATAGAAGAAAGACATGTTGATTCTTCTTAGTTTAAAGATAATTTCATGCTTTCAAAAAACAAATTTATGCTTCTTTACCAAGAGTGATTATCCATGTACAAATAGCTGAGGCAGACTGTGTCAATATTAGTAATTATTTGTTATTCTCAGTCATTCCTGGAAAAAATGTAACTGTGTCAGCTAAACATTTTGTCATTTGCTGTCAGCATGTTCATTTTCCTTTGCACAACAGTTCTTGCCACATAAGAAATGCCCCAAGATTTCTCTGCTTGCACAAGTGGTCATGCAGGGGGAAGGGGAGCGGTGCCCAGCCCCACGCAGCAGCATGCATTGAGGGCAATGCAGCACAAGCATCTCCTGCAGCACAAGCACAGAGCCATCAGTACAGAACTTGGTGGCTTCTCCTCCTCCCCAGCCCCTTCCCCGAGTACTGTGACAGCAAATAGGAGCAATCATTCGTTCAGGAGCTCTACAACTGTACCATTGTCCTCTTCCTTCGGGGACTGCTTTTTTCACCACCCTCACCAAGTACAGGCACATGTTATTACATGTGAAAGGAGAGGTAAGCAACCACAGCCAACAGGGTTCTTTACCTGCCACTCACCAAACACCGGCCTTTTGTGAAACTCATGGAAAACCACTTGGTAGCGGGAATCCGAATAACAGCAGGATTTAACAATTCACCCCAGTCAACGTAATTCCTCCACACATGACCCACAATCCCTTGTCATCTGTACATTTGTTCTCCAGCAAACAGGATGTTTATTTTTAATCATGAAAATTTCCCTCCCCCAATTTTATAGTTTTTCTTTCTCAGATGTTACTTTTCATTGTAGCATCTGTAGCAGTTGTGTATTTGATACAAGCTCTTTCTTGCAAGCAAGTTGTAAGAAGCTGAAGTGAAATACAAAATTGTAACTGTCTTCTCTTCAGAACTGTTAAAAGCCACATTCAGGTTTCTCATTTAACTTTGCTCACATTCAGACACTCCTAAATGCGGTTTACAACATCATAAATAGATCAACCATATTGATTTCTCAAAACTCTGACCAGCCATAATTCCTCAAGAATTAAGGGGAGTGGGACAAAAAAAAAAAATAATAGGGTGAAAAAAAGTGGTGGAGCAATAGAAAACACAAAACACATTGAGGTTACTCACGAATATTTCTGTTTCAACGATCCTGATCTTCTTCCATAATATCTAATAGCTATTACTGACAGCATTGTGGATCCACATATAAGGAAAGAGAGGCAAATATTTGTCAAATCAAGCATTTTATCTGCACTGTTCCTTAGCTATTGCATCTTTGAAGAAAAAGAAAGCGAAGCAAGAAAGAGAAACTAAATCAGTAAAAATAAAAGAAATCCGAGAAGCGTTGTTCGTGGAGGCGCAAGAAAGTTGCAGGATGACAGAAAAGAGTGCTGTGATCAACAAAATGACAAGTAAGTAATTTTTCGTTACTGTGTGTCTCTCTTCACCCAGCATATGCAGTAGCAAAGATTTTCTGACAGCAGGTTGATGAGCAGAATGCCAAAGGAGCTGGAATTATTGCTGAGCAGGGACTGGCATACCTAATGGCCAAGAAAGCCATGTCAGCATATAAAGGCAAGGCCGGGTGTTTCTGCAGGAGACAATCTTGCATATTTCAGTGGAAGGTATCTCTAGAAGCAGCGACTAATTCAACAGCTATTATAGGCCTTGGTTAAGTAAGAAAATTTATTTTAAACACAGCAGCTGGAAAACGGCTTTCAAAATAAAAGTATTTAGCATTGAGCATGTGTTTGTGAAGTAAGAGCTCTAAGCTTGATTACAAAGTTGAGCAACACTTCATGCAATGTGATATAGGTGAATCCAAGCATACCCTAAGCATAACTAACCTAAAGTTATGAATTGACTCGAGCTTAATTTACAGAGAAATTAGCAAGCTGAAATTAGAGCAGCTATGAATTGTTTTAAACAGACATCTCTAAATGAAAACAATTCTGTGGAATGTCTCCAAATGGTTTTCACGGGAGACATAAACTCATAGATATTGGCCTAAAAATATTGACCATAGATGGGATATGAAATGGAAGGAGTTGGCTGCACCATCAGACAGCTTGTTCAGGAAGAACATGATGAGTAAGTTTGCAGGAAGTGAGCTGTCAATAGAGCAGGAAGAGTAAGGAACCCTCCTTTTTGTGTGTAAGTTTAGTCAAGAGCATCTCTGAGAGTAACAACAGTGCAAACCTTTGTTTTGTTTAAGACTTCTCCAGATGACCTGATTTTGTTTATTTCCCATTCTTCAGTACCAGTTCCAACCCAAAAAGCAACAAACAGGCTGTAAGCGTAGCTGGATATCCAGCCTTCTGAGATGCAGCTTTATGCAGAAAGTAACACACCTCTGCAGCATGAAAAAACATGCAAGTCTCAACCAAATGCCAAGGGAGGCAGTATTAAACCATATTTCTTTTATCAGCTTTAGAAACAAACTTTAGATGGGTGCTTGCGCAGAGCAATGTGAGACAATCTACTATGGGTTAAGCTTTCTTCTTGCAGCTGGTTATCAAGCTTTCCTGTAGACACCCATCCAATCCTGCACTCTGAAATCAGTTTGATGCAATTTATTTTCTGTGACATAACACAACCATGTGCCAGTATGATTAGCAAGAAGAACTAAATGCAGAGCTCTAGCACAACTGGAAAGGTGACTCAATTCTTCCTGACTTCAGTTATGCTTACCTTAAATGACTTGAGAAGAGGGGAAGGATGGATCTTAATGAAAAACAGGCTGGGCATGGAGAGCAGGCTTTTGGAAAACTTTGAAAGGTAATGTTAGGGCAGCACTACCAAGTAAGATTGTGGAATTAAAGGCTCCAAAGGCAGACCTTGCATCTGATTTCAAGCTTCATCCTAAAGTCCGAAGTCAAGCATACTGGAAATCAACTTCATAAATCCTTATTATGCTCATCAGATGGGTGGATTAGAGGACATGATGATCTAAGAACTCTGCAAGAAGCATGAAATTTGAGTGATTCGTAAGCAGTCTTGAAGAATATAAGGTGAGAAGCAGCACAAAAATTTGAAGACCATCAGCCACATGGTCTGCTCCAGCCAGAGCGAGAGCTTGGTTGGAGCTTGAGAAGAACTGCAAAATTAATTCTGGTAGACAGGGAGATAATTTTCCATGAGGAAATACTCAGAGCTGCACACATTCACAAAGATTTTTGTTCAAAAAAAAAAAGGATCAGATTTGTTAGGAAAAAAAAAGAAGGACAAATGTCAGAACAGAATAATGCCACTTCAACTCCTTCATCCTTTGCTGTCAACATGCATAAGACAGAAGTCCTCAAAGGTAGAAGACCAAATGCTCCCACCCATAAAGGAGGAAGAAGGGCAGCACAGCATGGATCTTCTCAAGAGAAAGCTCTCTGTGGCAAAAGCAGATGCCAAAGCTAGCACAACATCCTGCTCACCGGAAGACAGGACTGAACACTTTGCACTTAGTCACACCAAATGTGACTCCTTTTGCTAGATTTCTCCATGAGGAAACAGGTGGAAGGACAGATTTCTGTCTTCCTTGCTTCCTCTGTCTTGCATCTGATGTAACCATTCTCTCTTTTTCTGTATTACCAGGACAGTAAAAGAACATGAAAAGCAGGATGTGCTCTTCTTTTAGAAAGCAGAAGCCAAAAACCTGAACATGAAATTAAAATAGCTCTATATCTTCTACTCTCTTTGGCAGAAAAAACGTACCAGCCAAAATGCTGTGAGTAATAACTGTCAAAGACAGAATGCCAAATGAAGAGCATGCAGTAACTTAGAAATAAAATTTAAAAAATCACCAAAAAAAGAAAACTCCAAACAAATCAAAACCCACAGTATCCTTTAAGAAAAGCAAAGCATATTTTATGAATTCAACAATCACAATGGGAACTTTATTTTTAGAGAAGACGGACTTTTAACGCAAAGATTTGTGGTGATTATCAACAGTCTTCTTGTTTCAGGTGGCAAAAGTGATGTGACTAAATCCATAGCTGAGACCAAAACATCCAATGTAATTCACAATTTACGGTGGGCTTACACACAAACATTGTATGGACACAGAACACACACATGCACAGGAGGAACGGGTGCATTCTCATTGCATTAAGGCTGGGCAGTTCATCAGCAGCAAACTGACTTCAGCTTACAGACAGGTATGTGCACGTAGAGTAGCCACAAGTGAGTAGCAGTGGCACAATTTACAAGTGCAGATAAATCAAACCAGTTCAGAGGACTGAAGCTGTTGCTTGACGATTTTGAAACACACTCACTGTTATAACGTCTGTAGCTGTCAATCTTTGCCGGTGCCACTCTGTACAGAATTGTCCCTTCAAAGGCAGATTTTCCTGACAGCAGGCAAGAGAAGGAAAGAGGAAAAAAAAGAGAAGGGGCAGGGTGGGGGTAAAGAGATCGAATGATGGCAAAAAGAAGGGAAAGGAAGAGGTTTTAATCTGGATTTTCAGTCACTGACATTTTAAAGGCTCATTAGCAAAATGACGAGAATATTAACAAATGTATCTGATTGTACATGAAGTTAAAATATTCTTACTGCATGTATGTCAGATAATAGAATCTCATGATTTTGCTAAATCTGTTATTTACAATGTCCAACAGAATGCTTTTTTTTTGAGTTTGGTCTGTTGTCCATCAAGTTGTGAGACTTGCAAATAAAATTATTTGTATGTTTTATCCACAGGGGAATCCTGAAGAAGTATTATTACTGCAATGGTGTACTCACGGTGGCTCAACATTCCTGATGCAGATGTAGTGCACTTGAACAAGCACAGCTGACATCCAAACAGGGCAATTAAATAGTCACATCTCTTTAATGTACCAGGATCCTGTGAGCATCAGAAATACTGCATTTTTCCAAGATAACTTATTAGAAATATTTTGGACATGGGAACTGGTCTTAAACAATGCTTAGTAGAAAGGATAGGACACTAAAACCTGAATAAATCAGTTTTTCAGCTAAAAGCTTAATCAGGTGTGATGTGGCATTGACATTAACAAAAGCAACATTCTAAGATTAAGAGGGAAAACAGCAGAACAACAAAACCCAAATCCTACTTCTCATCTTAGATATTTAAGATAACATTTTTATTACAAAACCTATTAATTTTTTTTCCATTGCTAGTGAGATAGCTCATGCTCTGATATTTAGGACATGAAATTCAAGTGAAGGTAAAGGCATGAGCAGCTGAAGTGTTTTGTGTGTCATGTTTAAAAACCCAGGCAAGCCCAAGAACATACCAATGCCAGCTTGTTCCCAGTCTCCCCTAGGTATACTGTAACAAAAATTGATGTCTTCGGTAAAATTTTGTAGCAAAATAGCCAGTATATGTGAATTGTCCCAACATAGAATCACACTCAGTATGGTACCAAAAATGTTTGGGGTTTTTTCCTCCTGTATATCATTCTGTTGGACTTTCAGACAATAAAAAGCTATACTTATTTCTATATCACAAAAAGATGATTCTTTGTTTTGTTCTTGCAGTTTAATTAATAACAAAATGTTTTCATTGCCTTATTTTTACGTAATGAGGAAGTAAAAAAGCCACAAATCCATCTTTACACTTTCTTTTTACAAGATACCACTAAAAGAATGCTACTAAAACAGTCAAACAACAATCAACCCATTGTTAAGAGAAAAGTAAGTTAAGCTTCATGACACTGTGGAGAGCCAGAGAGACAGTAATGGAAACCTGAAGTTTTAAGAACTCAAAATAGAGGAGGCTGCCTGACTGAAGCATCAGCTGATGAGTCTATCATCAATTCTAACTCCAGCAGCCAGGACTTTTCAGGGGCCATCACCAACAGGTTCTAAAAATAGTTGATAGATACCATGAGGTCCAGCTGTACCTTAGAGAACACACATCAGAGACAGCAAGATACAAAAGGCCGCCTTTCAATGCTGTCATGACACTGCTGTGAACATACTAACTGCTTTTTGAAATAACCTCCTCAATGTTAAATTGTGATTATCTCAAATAGAATTTTTTTGACTACATGTCAACTTTTTGCTTTTCAGCAGGCTGTATGGACAAGAAGTGGTATTGAAAATAGTCTTAAAATTAATACTGTATCTCTGAGAAATAGAGAAAATAATCTTATAGTGCATAAAATGATAATGCATACTACCTGTTCATGCTGTTAGTTGGCCCAAGAAAAGCAATGTTTTCATTTAAGAGCATGCTTTAAAGAACAAGGAACTGCTGTTTACTCTAAGAGTACCCGATCCTGTCTGTACTTACATCCCAAAATACACCTTTGAAGACAAGAAATTTGGCAATCATCTTACAAATACTTTAAAATCAAACAAACAAAACATTTTGATCTTGCAAGTCTTGCTTTCCAGTCTGCTGAGCATTCACCATCTGATGGGAGGCACAGGTTCCCAACCTTTCCAAATAACGGGCAAGCTAAGTCCCACTGTCAGGATTCAGAAATATTTGGCACTTCCAGAACTAGCTCCAGGCATTTTCAAAAAAGGAAATTTTTGTTCTGAACAAACTTCTGAGGTTAGTCTATGGCAGAGCATGAAAAGAAACCAAGATCTTTTCTTCTGGCTATTTACTCTGATCTGCCATAAAATTTAAATGGACACAACAAAACCAATAAAATCAGACATCTTGCTCTGCTCTGGGGCTGGTGTAGATTGTATCAGAAGGACAGAGAAATACAGGGATTTATTAACTTTATTCCTAAAAAGCCAAGTTATGTAATTTTTCTCTTCTGTATTTCTTTCACTTTGAGTTCACCAAAATTACATTTGCCCTTCAAAACTGGTCTTCATGGATGGTCAGTAAAATGTGATTTAAAAATCAAGTTTAACTAAATTTAACCAAGGCATTAAATTTAATTATTAACTTAAAAATACTCATGTGCTTGCACAGTGCCCATTCTCCACATATCCCATGCTATTTTCCCAGGTCTCACAGTAAATCTGCCAAGTATTACCTCCATTTTACAAGTAGGGCTGAAGAGTTCAAGGCTGCTGCTCAAGATTGCAGAGCCAAACCCCAACCCTTTCCAAGCTCCTCTAAATGCTGTGCAGAACCTCAGTGGCTGCCCAAGGTCCACGTTCAATGCCTGGGTACAACCCCTCACCCAACTGCCAACTTCATAATCTAGAATTTGTATTCAAGGTTTCCACCTTGCAAAGTCCTGTGATACAGATGTATTCAAAGTTTCCAGAGAAACAAAAAGGAGTTACTGCAGATTTAAGGTGTTGTCACATCTTGTCATCCATGGAGGAAGGAGTTGATCTAGAGGCAGGAATACACACCCTTTGGAGATGTAACCTAGAGCATTTCAACAATACTACTAACATGATGCCCAATTCTTTCAGGTTTTATTTGTTCAATTTTTATTTTACTATGTCTTCAGGCTAAACATGGAATGAGATTATCATTCCTAGTCAGTTGTATAAACTCGTTGAAATTTTTGCAATCTCGTTATGGAGATTTTCAAATCCAGATATTCAGTGTGCCTGTACAGAGCCTCATGAAGCACCATGTGTTAGAGAGCAACAGCAGTATCAATCACATAAACCATATATAGAAAAAACTGAATTGATGTATATTTCCCACAGTTCTCCTAAGGGAATGCAATTCTTAAATTGATAGTTTTACTTGAAGAAAAAAATAAGTAAACAATCATTAAAATCCCCATAACAATCTCAGCATTTCTTGAGTCACTGTCTCTCTCTCAGGAGGTTTATAGTGTTCTTCTGTTTTATAGGTATATCTAATAGCTCCTCATCTTAGCTAGCCACAAAGCACCTCCAAAGAATTAAATTAAATACAAGAAAGTAGAAAACCCATCTCCCACCTATAGTTACCTTCAGTTTATTTAAAGAGACAAAAGCAATATTTGTGTTACTGCTATCTTCTCCATGCAAGTATCACAGGTTTGGGTTCCACTGCCAGTCAGAACCAGCACACAAACCCAAGTCTGAACAAAGCATTTGCCATAATGGACATCAAGATTTAATGCTTTGTGGCCGCTTTTGCACATTCCAATGTATGTTTTTGTTAAAAGCCATTTTAGGATGCTTCTTATAAAGTAAATCTTACCAAATTACCTGGGGAAGGAATTCATTCATATAGAAAAAGTGGGGTATTCCATCCTGACCAGTATCACCTACCTTGTTCATTTATAGAGTACCAAACACTACAGACTCCAGAGCTGAAACTACATCCACACAATTCACTTCCAAGATTCACTGTGTTTATAATGACTATAATTCATGATAGCACGAACAGGTTACAGAAAGCAGTTTGCAATCTCACTGAAACGTGCACCTTCACTTAACGCCCTCTTCCCCTCTCCATCACATTAAAATTTTAAACTTAAAAATATTTTCATTCCAGTCTGAAGGAACATTTCATGTAAATATCTTTAGCAGCACTGACCAGGAGACAGGGTCACCAGTACCCATTCACACATGAAAAGGTACTCCATTACAAAAAGACATAGAAGTTTTTCATCATTGCAGAAGTTAGGGCTTTCAGGATCTTATTTCTGTGGTATGGAATAAGGATGAAAAACTTCCCTTAAGTGGAAAATGTGGAAAAAGAAGAAAGCATTATAATTTTCTACCTCTTATTGACAGAGTAAACTATAAAGGTTTTGGTAAATATCAGCTGAAATCAGCTTACAAAGATCTTGGTAGTCCTTTGACTTCTACTTGTTCAGAGATCTCAGAAGAACTACATAGCAATGAACACCTGTAGTGATAAAAATACGAAGACCTTGGCAAGTACTGTGGAGTTAGCCTGAAATATGCAAATACAATCTACTTTTTTCTTTTGCACTAAAGATTCAGATTTGATCACTGAATTAGAAAAAAAAATAATATCTGCTTGAAGAACATAAAAAACATGAAGATCAACAACTTTCCATTTCATATAACAGCACACTTTTGGCTCAGGTTATTCTCCACAGGAAGTTATAAATAGGATAACCCACTACCATGCTTATACTATTGCAAACTTAAGTTACCAAACATGCTTTTCACCTGCAGCAGTACTGGCCCACTGTAAATGAGAGAACAAAGTCCATGTCCCAGTTCTGGCCTTTTTCCCTTTGGCTGCTGGGGCAGTGGGTGTCGGAGGTGATAGAAACATGCTCAGCACCTGGAGGGAAAAAGTGCCGCATGTCCCACACCAATAATTATGAATCCTTAAATCTATTGGAGTTGCTATAGAAAGCATGGCACTTTAATCCCTCCACTTTAAATAAGCCACTTTGTAGATGTTTGGTTACTTTCCATGTCTAAAGAAAAAAAATGCCTTGTAATTAATTTTGAAATGCAAATACAATCATCATCATCGCCTTCTCTCTTCATGGTCTGTTGCAGCTCAGCAAGTCTTACACAGCTCAGAGGGCATTGACAATGTTGCAACTCAGGTAGCACTGCAAGTATACATAAATCATCATCATCTGACCCTTCCAGCATAAATTAAGAACATGGCATTCAAAAACACTTCCAAGGAAGAGAGAAGAATGTGCTATCCTATCAATGTGTTATGGGCTAAAGACACAGACATACATACAGAGCACCAATATTAATTTTTTCCTTACTTGACTTCACTTGCTCTTCCTGTGCTATTCCAACGTCATCAGAATCAGAGAGTTCCTTTATGAAGTTGGAAGGAAACATGCCAGTCTTTCCATTAAGTATACCTTCCCACCAGCCCTCTTCCACCTGCACCAAGACAAAAAAAAAAGGGGGGTTTTTACATGAGCAACACTTTACTGAGTACCATTATATACATTCAATAAATGACAGTAATGGCTCTGAATAGTTCATAATAATTTCAGGTATAAGGAGCACATGGCATAGGCTCCAAGCCAGAACACCTCTCTTTTTTTCTTCATAAGTGAAAACAAGAGAGATGCACGAACCCATCTGTAAATGGCAGCAGTGCTGACAGCAGCCAGAAGCATGGACAAGCATTAAATAAAAGGATAAAAGAACAACTAGAGAGCACACAGTGTCTCTACATTTCAGTTTTTATGGATATCCATTCAATCAGTAAATTTTCAGTGCACACTGTATGACTGTTCAAGACCATCTTAATGGATGTGATTTGCAGATTCTGTTTGAATTCCCTAAGTAATCGATGGCGAAAGAGAAACACCTACAAAGGGCTACTCAGAGAATCTAATTTAGATATCTTAATATAATGTAAACATTCCTGCCTTCCCCATCAAAATCAGAAATTTTGTATTTTAAAAATTGATAATGCTGCTACATCATTAATGTGTTAATATAAGAAACCTGTGGAGAACAAAGAACAGTACTAATGCATATTTGACTTGATATTTACAAAGAGGTACTGAAATATATAATAATGATAGTGTCAGAAGGAGGAGGGACACTACCTAGCCAAACCCCAAGAGAAAATATCACTTTAAAATTACAAACTCCCTCCTGTATAACCCATTCAGGATTGAATAGTGGTGTCAGGCAGGGAAATGACAGCCCTTAGAAATGCCTTTAGGTTATAATCGCACAGCAAGAAATGACTGATGATATGCATCAGCTAAACACACCCTTGATAGAGAAATGTTTTTCATCTGTCAGACACTGTCCCTTCACTAAAAATATGACAGGGGAGGACAGTGTCTATCTGTGACACATTAGTCTACAATAATGTTTGACTCATCTCTTTCCTGCCTACCCTCCCTGCAGTTATGAAAAGAGAAAGTTTACTGTTAAAAAAACAACCCCACACTTCAAATGAAGCTAACTAATTATTACAGAAAAAAGTCTGTGAAAAGTCTTTTCACTTATCTGTGAAAAACTCAAGTCTTTAGAAAAGAAATTTCATAATTATACAACCAAATATTTCCTCAAAATATAGAGGAATACATGCATTTTTTTCAACTTAGCTACATGAGCAATTTTACTACAAATCCCACATTTCTTGATCTCGTGAGTTGTCATTTGAAAGCAGTTCAGACCAGACTTTCATTTAATCTCAGCATCTGACAGAAGCCAGTCCCTGACAAAACTTGCCCCCCCTCCAATGCATCAGTAGTACTGGTGAGCTCCAGCACATCTCTGGGAATTACCTTGCTCTTCTTATTATCTTGCTGCTACTTCAGAAGACAGAATACATACATATCACTCAATCACTTCAGTGAGGTGGAGGTTTTTCACATCTCAGTTTCAGTCTCTAAAAGGTAATATTTGCTTTCTTCTTTCCAGACTAATAAAAAGCAATATGGAAAACTGAAACTGCATGACACACAGCACTTAGACTCTACAAATTATATCTCTAAAGATGACACAATATAAATATTATGTATCCATATAAAAATATATTGTTATATAGAAAATATATAGAGGCTCTTTGGCCTATAAAACATCTCAATTTTTCTAATGGAGTATTCCCAGATGGCTATATTGATTAGAGCTAAATATTAAACCATAACTGCATTAACTGATTGACCAGAAGATTAATCAGAGGATTTACACAATTCCCAAGATCCCTGCCTTGCAAGATGCTGAGATTACTTGACACAAATAATGTGACCAATATCATTCAGTTCCACCTTTTCCTCAAGTAATTTTCACTTGCTTACTTCTTCCAGAGTTAACACTTCACAGTGTTCTTACAGTTAACATTAGCACTCTTCATGTGATGTGTTGATCTATGGATGCCTATGTATATGTATAGAAATATATATATACAAAGATCTTTACAGCTAAATCTAAACTGCACATGAATATACATCCTTTATTAGTTTATTTTAAGTTTTCCAGCTGACTGAAAAATTAATTGTCTGAAAATACCATGTCGTATTCAATAATTCTAAAAATTCAGAAGAAAATCTAAAGCAAAGTCCAGAGCGGTTTTCCACAAGAAAATGCAGAATCATGTTAGCAAGGCATTAGAGATTGAGGTCAGACTGGGCCTCCCAAAGATTTATTAGGAACTTTTCATCAAAAATATCAAAAGCTTTAAGTATTTTTAAACATTAAAGCTACCTGCTATATATCCTTAAGCCTCAAAACACACCAGCTAGAGATGAATCCATACACTAAAAGACACTAAAATACCTCCAGGATTTAGTAAACCCAAACTGAGGCAGTCTATTACCATATGGTTTGAAAAGTTGCAGTAATTCACAGCCAATAAAACCTTACAGATGAAAATCCATTATTCTTGGGGGGTAATCCATCTGGAGACACGAGCTCAATAAAATTTGTTGCCATGCTATTAAAGCAAAGTGCTTTCAGAATTTATACATTTATGTCCTGATTTATGCCCAGCATTCATGTGCTGAACCAAACAATCTAAAAAGAGGAGGGTTTCATCTGGCAGTCCATGTCCCTATGCTGGAAAAGAAGTTCTACGATTCACAATATTCTATGCACCAACTGTAAGTTCAGCCTGAAAATGAAGGGGGGTTTTAAGTTAGAAGAAGCATCTTGCCAAATGTAAGTAGCTCCAGCTAGAGGTATTTTTAAGACGTGTTTTCAGTGTGTTTTATCTGTTCACTGCCTTTCGGAGAGGCATGGCACGTCCTAATCTTGCCAAGCCCCTCGGCTGTCAGTACTGCAGGCACACCACATTTGAAGAGTAACTACACACAGGAAAGTGACTGAAGATGCTTCATGACCCCACTTCATCTATTTAGGGAGGAAACAACACACGCACTCAAGTGTAACTCAGTCAGTGCCGTGTGTGGGGCAGGAGAGATGCAACAGCAGACAGGCACACACAGTCCAACACCACCTGGGTGTGACTGAATGAGACACAAACAAGCAAGAGAGAATGCTCCATCACCTCAAGAGAAATTTGTCCCATTAAGAAATGTGTTCTTAGGGATTTAATCTATATAATAATTATGCAACAACCAAATGTTCTTCCAATATCATTGGACTTAGGGTTTTCTTAAATTTTCAGTGAAGAAAGAATACTTGCATTTTCATTGTAATTGGATTACTCAACCAGCAGAGCCTTTTTTAACGTACATGAGGCTTTTGTAAACTATAAACAAAATACAGATGAAAAAAATTCAAAATATGCCGTTTCATTTTGTTAGGTTTTTAATCAAATTGTGAGATCCCAGCACACAACAACAACCAAGACTAGAAAGACAGTAAGAGGTTGCAATAGTTAATTTTACTTAAAAGTAATACAAATAATAAATAATAAATGAAGTGTTCAAAATAGATACCTTGGAAATGGACAGATAGCAAAATAAGAGAATTATATGAGTGAGACATTCCAGACACAAAATTTTCTCAAAAGGGTATACAGATGCTTGGACATTAAGCTGCTTAGAAAGCAACAAAAAATTATTGAAATCATCCTATTTCCACATTTAAAGAAAAAACAAGAAAATATTATGATTCAAACTTCCAGGCAAACATAATAGTTCTATTTTGGACTGGGAATACAGTTTTAACCTGTAACTGTAAAGCAACCAAAGAAAACAAAATCACTTTAGCAGGTCACTAGGACTACAAGATTAAGATACTCAAAAAGCCAGGTGTGGATGCTGAAAGCATGCAGCAGGGAGATATCTCAGCTTTCTGCCAGTGTCTGTGAGAAAGGATTGCTTTCTCACGGACTGTGGGAGAACAGCTGGGAGATTTTGTAAACTATAGAATTGTTATTGATACAGAAAGAGAAAATATCTGAAGTAAGTGTTATTGGGATTCAGCCAATCCCTCTGAGGGGTGGCTGGTCAGTGAACCAATGACCTTATGCCAGTCCAGCGTGCTAAGGTATATAAGCAAACTTGTAAGTGAATAAAGTGTCGACTTTATATCATAACAAGTCGTCCGTGTCGTTCGTTCTCCGGTCCCTGGCGACAGCCAGGATGTTACTTTTTATGTTCTTTAGGTTTTCTCTTCACTGCCAATACAATCTGCAACATTCCCCTTCAAAGAAAAGTCAAAGGGAGCAACAGCCTGGCCTGCAGTGCAACAAGCCTTGTTGCTACAAGCCTAGAAGCATCTTCTCCTGAAGGACCTATGTGGTCATCCCTGTAACTCCAGGACAGGATACCCAAAACTAGCAGGAAATGCCAAGGCCAACTACCAGCAGCTGCTTGCCAGAAAATCTAGGACTGGCACAGCTGCTTGCTTACACCTTGCTATGTAATTAATAGGCTAAAGTTGTTAAATTATTAAAATGTTCAGCTCTTTGGAATCACTGACCTAAAGTGTATTTCCAAAAAATTCCTATATTGGCCTGTTCCACAAGATGTTCTATAACCTGCAGCTTTGCCTATTAGGCTGACAGATTACTCACAGCTTAGCTAAGGCAAATGAGGGAGGCTCTGAGTCAGGAAAGGTTTCAAATGGAAGAAAGTCTCCCTGGATCATAACAGAGTCTTTCTGGGCTGTTGAAACTAAAACACAGTCCCAGGAATAAAAGCACTGCCAGATGCAGACAACAGGAAAGAGAGAAGCTCAGGGTCAACAGATTTTCTTTTGCTTTGAGAGAACTAGAGCACAGAAAGCAAAGGAAAAAAAACCCTTAGTTTATAAATTCTGATGGAAAATATTGAGCTCAAAGGACAAAAGCAATCACATGTTGAAAGGAAATTAAAAACATAGATTCCCAAGAGGCAAAATAAACAAATCACATCCACTGTCAATGGGAAAATAAATTTTGGAAACAAGATCTCAACAGAAGATGGTGCCTACAGTGCCACTTGATGGCTTATTCTGGGAGTGCCTTCAGAGGGAGCCATAGCCATTATGTGTCAACCACCCCTTGGGATTCTGCTATAGCAGAATATATCGGGAAATTGTTTGATAAATCGGGTGCAGAAGGTAAAAATTAAAAACTGCAGAAGTACCTTGTATTAGGGAATTTTTCAGCTTCAGAGTTCTTTATTTTAAAGTGTCAAAATCTGCTTAGGGAATTTTTGTTTGTTTGATTTTGTGGCTTGGATTTTTGTTGGGGTTAACATCTTCTTCTAAACAAGAAACTGAGGGGCTGTGAAAGCAGTCACATAGAACTTGGATGATCCTATATGGACTCAGTGGTACTTGCACCCTCATTTCCCCAAAAAAAGTCTCCTACCACATAAGCTAACCAAATAAGAAGTAGTCATAGAAGTCCTCATGAACAAACTGTTAGAAGAGGATCTGGAGAAACACTTTGCCACAGCTTTCCACAGAAAAGTAACTGAGGGATGTGAAACCCCAGTATTCATTCCCAGCTGTTTTCTTGCAATTTATACAGCTCTGTATTTGTGGCACAGACCATCCCTTCACTACAGTTAAATATTCATTCTCCTTTCAACACTATAGTTGCCAAAATAAGTCACTGTAAGAAAAGTCTAGCTCAATCCCCAGTTTATCCTGTTCTTGGACATGGGTTGCATGACTTTATCTGACAACAGGAACAAAAAACCCCATGCACTAATCTTGCAAATAAGAGGCAACAGATTTTTCAAAATTCAGTTTGCATTTTTATAATTTCAAATGAGTTACATATTTGATCTAGTAATACATGGCAATGTTACCTAAAAGTCAAAGAATAAGCTCAGTGGTCTCAGAAGGTCTCAGTCAAAAACTTGTGAGCTTAACTCCATGCACTACACATTGCCAAAAAGCTGACTTCTCAGCAGGAGGAGGCCAAAAGGTATATAGCAGCACAGTGACACAGTAACCCCAAATGAAAGCAGCCTCAGAACTCTTGAATGACGTGCCAAATGTCCTTATTCTGATGCTACAGGTTAATTATCTGGTATCCCGTGAAAGTCTAAGGGTGAAACATAACTGGAGTTCAGATATCTGCATTTAATAAGACAATTAGTTACAGTTGTATTTTGGAACAACTGTAATTAGAGTTAATGAGGTAGGAAAATGACAAGCAAAAAGCTATCAATCACACAACAAACGTGAATGTAAACAATGATGAAAATGCTTCTCTTGTTAGTTTTAAATGTACTTTTAATTTAAGTCTGTTAATTAATGTCTCGTGGGTATCAGTGTCTCTGTAGTTATGGAAACCTATTTCAATGACAAGCATTTTATCTATTGTGTTGAATGTTTGATCATTTTATAATTAATTTCTAACTATTTAGGACAAATAGGAAGGAACTGTGAATTCTGAACACGTACAACCTCCAAGGATATCCATCTGGTGACAAGCTCAAAACTCACACTTGCTGTTGTTTCAATCCACTCTACAGCCCCAAACCACTTCTGCCACAACAGGAATTTCCCATTTCATCTACCACTACTACAGGTATAAAAACCCTTTCAAAAGTATCTTATTCAATCTATTGGCACCAGGAAGAAGGATCTGGGCAGGTTTAGATGCTGTTACATATGCAGAGGTGGGAGAAGGGAAGACATCCTCATCCTCAGCATGTCCCCATGTGAGGTCAGTGTAACCTCTTTTCACTGGGAGTCTGGGGAAACATGCTTGGACACTGGTGGAGGCAGCTGAGACTTGTGTTCCCTTCTGTCAGCCCTGTGCTGGCAGCAGTGATCTTGAACAGGATTGAGGAGGATCAGAATACATTTCTTGAAGAATGAAGTGCAATTAGCTTTTCTTTGTAACAGGAAAAGTTTAATGAGTTATTCAACAACAAGCAGCATTTTAACATATTTTTTTTTGCTCAATAACTACATGAAAATATATAGACAGTATTTTGACCTAAATACTACCAGTTTCAGTTTGCTGTAACTCACTTAGGAATTGATTTATTTTCAACTAAACAGAAATCGATGGAGATTTTAAAATATTAATCCAAGTCAATTAAACCAATGAATTCAACTGATACAACTTTCTTAGGAAGATACAATAAAATACTCTCTATGGGAATCTGAGACCTACTCATGAATAAAAAGATGGGATAAGAGAAAGGAGCAACTGGAAATGGAAAGTGAATGACCGTTAATGTTCCAATTACACTGAACTGCTGTAAACAATGCTGCAGATATCATCCAGTTTTTAATCCTGAGTAATGATAAACAAAACCTGTATTTTACAAGAATTATGTCCAATTGCTGCCTATGTGGGAAGGCTTTTGCTGGTTCTTTGGGGGGCATTTGTACAATAACACAGCATGATTTTGGCCCTTGCAAAAACCCCCTCAACTTTCACAAATGAGGAAGCCATATTTTTTAAATAATAAGTCGCTCACATCAAATATTTATCATTTGAAATAAGAAGCATTGTATAATGAAAAAAATGCTGTGAATTCTGTTTCAATGCAATGACTCTTTATGGAGCATTACCTAAAAGCAGAAGGGTAACCAATTAAATCAGCACATTCATCGATGCAACTTTCTGCATGGAATAAAGTTCCTGTTTCAAAAGAAATATTCTGCTCTATTTTTTCGAGGAATTAACACTATCATGATTAAGAGCAGAAGAGGAAGCTGCAACAAGTGTTCAACATCAGCTGCATGGTATCAACCATAATGGAAAAAAAGGTCCCACAACAATACTTCCTGAAGCGCTGAGAAATTTTTTTTTTAAATTCCTATATTCCCTGTTCCACCAGTTAATCTAATTTCACCCAAAAGAGCAATCCAAGTGGGTTTCAAAAAAACATGCTCTTAAATGTAAGCACATACATGCAAGTACATGGAATGTTTCACTTTTACAGTTCTACATTTTTCAATTTTAATGCACACATTTTCAGTCTCTTTTGGATATAAATAAATCAGGTATGTATAATTAAGTTTTTCAAATTAAAAAAAAAGACAAGAGATACATTTCATAAGAGAATCCTAGTGTCTCATCTAAATTATTTAATCATATAACTCATTCAGTAGAGTTAATTTGTTGGCTGGATACTAGGAAAAGGCTTTATTCCACCAATTTACTCTTGAAAGACACAGACTTAACACTTTTAAGTAATAATTGCATGGCCATGTGAGGTCAAACATACTTCAAATTGCCCAATGAAAAGTTCATGTGATGCCATGAAACTCATTATAATATGGAGTTTACAATATATTCAAAATATGCTCGTATAACCTTGAATTCCCCCATTACAAAACTCACAGACAGAATAAGGTTAGTTAAGTGACACAGCATGTCTGATTCCAGGGGAAGAATGATGTGCAGAGCTGGTGTGCACAGCTAGGTTAGAGCAAAACCAGTGATCACTAAGCTTCTTACATTCAGATGCGAGAATTTAATCTCTTATAAGAAAATGCTGGATGCCATGTAGATTACAGTAGAATTTATATTCTTTTCGAATTGATTGCCGAAATGAAAGATGCAGGAAAGAGTAAATTAACTATATATCCTGGGCAAGAAAATAAATGTTGAATTACTAACTGCTGAGTTGTAGCAGAGAAAAAAATCCTACAAATAAGTGATACAAACTGCAACACATTATATTGGCTGCCTGAGCAGACTAAGGTCTTCTTTTTGAAGCTTCTTTTTAAAGCTAAGTAAATAAGAATAAATGAGTTTGAATGCTGTCTACTTAAACAATGCATGTTATCATTTTGACTTTGGTTCTCACGCTATTATGCTCAAGAAGATATTTTTAAAATCTCTAATGGAACACTGAAGGTATTGGGAGCAAACACCATTTCTTGATCCTGCAGCCAGAGACACCCATGCAAAGAAAATTTCTGTCTCTCTGTCCAAGCTTTCATAACTTGCTCCCAGTTCATGTAATTCATTTTCCACATCCAGTTCTAACCACAATAAGTGCATCTTGAGTCTTTAAATATTTTTACGGGGGTTTTAATTTGGTTTTAGGGTTTTTTTGTAACTGATTAAGGCTAAAACAAAATTCTGAAAATTTGCTGCCAAAGATGACAAAAGGTGAACTACAGTGGAGATTCAAGAAAATTCCTTAAATGTGTTTAACTTTGCAAAGGTAATTTTACCCTGTGGCTAGCTTACTAAAACCGTGAAAAGTTTCTTCTGCTATAATCTTTGGTTCTTCAGAAATACAAATTCAAGAACTTAGCATGCACAAGACATGTCAGAAATGCATGTTATGTGTATTCAGTTAAAGATGTGCTCACCTCTCCCACAACTTCAATGATGTCGCCAACTTTTAATTCCAATTCATCTTCATTTTGAGGCATATAGCTGAAAGCCACCTGACATCTCCTTCTTCTGTTCCTCTCTCCTGAGGGAAATGAAGGAAGTAGGGAAATCATGAAAATAAAATTCCATGCCAAACACAAGCCAGGGGAAATTATTAAAGATTTAATATTATTCTTTGTGTATTGTAACAGGAATCTGAATGTTTGCAATACTTGGTCTATCTGCCTACAGGTAACCTACAAAAAGAGCCAAAATTTAACTAATCGGGCTTCCTAGTGACAGGATGGACAAACTTTACCCAAAGGATCTTTCCGGGTGTATTTTCTACAGTTTCTCTTCTAGGCTAATGCTCTATACACATGGTAGGCAAATCCAGAAATTGGAGGGATGGGGAAGGGATCCAAAGCTTTGTGGCTTTTGCATGTAAGGAAATAAGCTTTCAGCTGTATCTTTTTGTCCACAATTCTTTCACAGGTGTACAAATAATTCATTAACCATTACTTATAGGTTTTTTTTCACAGACTCATAGAATTTTTTAGGTTGGAAAAGACCTTTAAGACTGTTTAGTTCAACTGTTAATACACCACAGCTAAATCCACCACTAAACCATATCCCTAAATTCCACATCTACATGACTTTTGAATATCTTCAGGAATGGTGACTACACCACTTCCCTGGGCAACCTGCTCCAATGCTTGACGACACTTTCTGTGAAGAAATTTTCCTAATATCCGATCTAAATGTCCCTTGACACAACTTGAGGGCATTTCCTCTCATGCTGTCACTTGTCACTTGGGAGAAGAGACCAACTCCTACCTCACTGCAAACATCTTTCAGGTGATTATAGAGTGTTGAAGTCCCCCCCCCGCCCCCCAGACTCCTTTTCTCCAGGCTAATCAATCCCAGCTCCCTCAGCCACTCCTCATTAGACTTGTGCTCCAGACCCTTCCCCAGCTCTGTTGCCCTTTTCTGGACATGTTCCAGCTCCTCAATGTTCCAGCACCCTCTTTCTTGTAGGGAGGGCTCAGAGCAAGGTATTGATCTGCTGGCTCGTGATGGAATGTGGTGGAGGAGCAGAAGGCAGGAAGAGAGAATTTTTTCAAAGCACAGGATTCCCTGACTACATTCTCTCTTCTCTAGGAGGTGTGCCTTGTATAAAGCATGCTATTTCATATAATTTATATACAGGTATCCACACTAACATATACAGGCACTCTACACAAGTAAATGTACTTTCTCTTGCACTATTTCTCTTAACTGCTAGACACACTCAATATACACCAAAATCAAAAGTGTAAACACTTTCGAAGCATGGTCTTAATCTGAAATTAGATTACAAAAGTCAATCTTATGGTGAGTCTATTTTTTTGTTTTGCAGCATTTGATAATAATGTTCTCGAGTGAATAGTGATTTTAAATGTTACAAATTTTGTTCTATTCTATTAATTGAAACTAAAGAAAGACGGCAGAAAGAAATACACTGCTTTTAGCTTTCTGAGAATATTTTTCACAGCCACTGAAATCCTGCATGAGTGGAAGGTTTTCAAATGTTAAAATTATTACCGTAATGCAGTGTAACCAAACTCACTCAAATTGGTTCTTTTTTCCACCTACAGATGCCTGCTCATTCCTCACCTTCTAAACTAAAATGATCCTAAACTGACAACTTTGCACAGCTGCATTCCAAATAACTTAAATGTAATAAATACCATCTATATTGAGTGCTTCTTCCATTGTGCAAGAGAGGTTGGCTATTTTCCCTTGAAATAGCTTTCCCACTATGATTTCTAACATCAAGTAGCAACTGATGTGCTGATGTTGCCTGATGTGACAGATGGCAGTTGTCATCCTATTTAATAATAAATATCATGTGACACTTTGGAGAATATTTTTGAGAGTAAGAAATAAACACAATTCTGGTTGTTAATAATAAAACTGTATTAACCCTTCTCCCTCCAAATCCATAAAGTTATTTTATTACTGTATACAAAATCTAGTGAAAGTCTGCATATATCTCCATTATTCTCATGGTTGTCTCACTGCTCTCCCAGTCCTTCTAAATCTTTCTCTAAAGAAATACCTACGTGAGGGGTAGCAAGCCAGAAAGAAACATAGATTCTATGTACCAATTAGCTGTTCTCTCTGATCTAATGCAAGACAACAGATCCAGCAGTGAATATGTTTGGTTTTAAGGAGAAGATGCTGATGGTCCCTATGTGCATGCTAATGCTTGGTGCACTCGAGAAGAACATGAGTTGTGTGAAGAGCTCTACAGCCCTTTTTCTACTGGTGTGGCTAGAACAGACTTTAAAAGGTCTAAAGTCAGGTCAAATAGAAAAATGAATTGTATTTAGAAGTTTGAAAAAAATAAGCAAACAAAAAAAAATCTTTGAGGGCACAAATCTAATTTGTTTCAAAGTGGGGTTTTTGATTGGATCCTTAAAATGGTGTTGTAGCCTTTGACAGCAGGAGACCATAAAGGGGTTTCCTCCAGCTGTAGACATGCAAGAGAGAGCATCATTTCCCTACATTTAAATGCTCCTCTGGCACTAGCAACCAAAAAAAGAGGCAATGACAACACATTGGCGTTCAATGCTTACCTTTGTAAGGGCCATCAAAAGCTGAGGCAACACTACACAAAAAATCACGCTGGCACTTACATGCTGCCATCAGACCCAGGAAAGGTCACAAACTGACAGCTCATGATTAGATGAAAAGCACAGCAGCAGCAGCAGCAAAATAGATAGGAAGTAAACTATTTCAAGGTTATTTGGAATTTTCAAATCCAAGCTACCTTTTTTTTTAAACTTAAAACCTGTCATGAAACAGATGTTTCTATAAATGTGTGCATGTGTGAGTGGGTTATATGGTGGTTTCTGTACAGTCTACTTTTCACTGATGCCAATGTCTTTGTAGCCTATCCTGTCACTCTATTAGGATGAAAACGACAAGTTGAAGAAATTTCCTGTCCTCTATTTCAGATTTTCCTACACATGGCATCATCTGCCCATCAGTCTCAGTTTGACTTTCGATTCTTCCAGCTTTCAAAGCTGTGTCTGTAACTGGGGGGAACTGGTTCAGTGCAGTGTCTCCTAGCTAGACAAGCTGGGCTGTGATATGATTCAGCTAAAAACCAGTTCTAAATTTAATGTGCAAAAAGACAAAAGGCAACTATTGCATAACTAAAGATGACTTTATATATAGGGTTCATGTTAATGATTTTAATGGTACAGATGTTTTGGACAGCCAACCTAGGTGGTTACTGTATCACCTTTTTGTTTTTATAAATCACTGAATTGTTGTCTTGGCTTAAGACAATTTAAAGGAGGACACTCTAAAATGAGTTCTCCCCCTTTGTTTTAACCAATCCCTTTTCACCAACAAGCAGAATCAAAATGTGAGTTATCCATGACAATTATGTGTATCAAAATGCATATGTTAAGAAAAAAGGTAGAACTGCAAACTTCCTTCCAAGAGGTAGATGCTTTTGAGAAAACTACCTAATTAAGAGCAAAGAGATAGCATTTAAAATGTTAATTTTTTAAATTGCTTTAAGTGTATTGAAAATAGTGTTATAAGACCTCAGATAAAATCTTAATCATACTAAATTCTAATGTGGACTCTGTCACTATCTTCCACATCCTCTTTTACCCACCCACTAGCAAAAATACAATTCTGATTTTAAAAGGCACCAGAACGGTCAAGTTCCAATTTCCTTCTTTTCCTGGAGGGCTTTGGCAGTATAATTATGATGTGGGATTTGACATGTCAATTCCAGCTCTCTCATCACCCACATGCTGTTAGAAGGTGAATGGCTTTGGATGGATAACCAAAAAAATCTGCTGAGGTCTCTTCCCCATCTAGTAGAAAACAGAAGTAAGCTGGGTGGAAATACTGGGTTGGGAAATTTATATTGGGGGTGAGTGTGTGTTTGTGGGAGGGGGTTGTTTAGTTTGGGTTTTTTGGCCTGGCTTGAATTTGTGGCCTAAATATACCAGAGAAGAGAAAGATAAACTGAAGGAGGTGAGGGGAGATGGATTATCTGAGGTGCTTCAAGTACTCTCTCAAATGGGTTATGTAAAGCTGCTGTGTTTTTCTGCAGGCAGATGAACTGGGAATTGCCCTGCTTGGACATGTGCAGCTAAATCACAGAGACTACAGGACTCCATTAAGCACAATTAAGCCACAATGCAGAATGGCATCACTGCTAGTAATGTATTACTCTGAGTGTGTTAATGTTCTACTGTTACCCAGGAGTGTTTTCTCTTGCTAGACTCCACAGCAACACTTCCAAGTTTCAGCCATCTGGCTGCTGCTCTGAATTTTATGGCCAAGATTTGTCTGTGAGGAACCTGAAAGCCTGGAAGACACCTTTTTTTTAACACCATTGCATTTTAACACATATGCACTGTTAGAATAACAGCAAGCCTCATTGTTCAATAATTTATTCTTTTGTTAAACACATGCAGCAGTAGTCAGGCCTTTCATTGGGTATAAGTCTTTTGCATAACAGCAGTAATTAGCTGAAGCAACTTATAGCAATAACATAGTACCAGTGGTCAAAAGCTTTTAGGAGAAAATCATAAATTAATTAAGAAGTTAATTCCATATGCCACAGCTGGAGCCAGGCTTGTGCGTGTGACAGACAGTACCGCAATACTAGTGAGGCTGAGATCATCACTTAAGCCTAACCCAAAGCAGAAGGAAACATTAGGTAAATAACTGTAAATAAACTCAAAAGACACTTCCACAGTTTAACCATACACTGACAAAGTTTTTTCTTTCTTAATAGGGAAGTTTTAAAATGCACATTAATGGAGTAGACACTTCATCAAGAATGCCATTAAATCATCACTAGCAAATTAGACAAAGCAACTCCAAACTCTAACAGGAACACTAGGACTTGGCATACAGCCTACCTACTTTGCAATCTATCTTTCAAAAAGAAAGTGTAAAATACAGCATTAAACTACATATTAAACTCAACCACATGCAGGACTGAAAACGTGTATGTTCATCATACTAGTTCTAGTACCTGTACCTCTTAAACTTCATCATGTAAATTATTATTTTAGATTAGCATTACTGGTGAAATACTCCATCACAAGATAAAAATTGGAACTGGGTGACAGGGTTTCAAACAGGCTTTTAAAACTGTTTTAAGAGCAGTTACACAGTTCTGGGAAATACTGGACAAGCAGACTCAGCCTCCCACCTGTTTCCAGAGATGCAAAAATATTTCGCAGCAGCAAGGGGTGCTGTTACAGCAGCCAACAGCTCTTCCCAAATCAGACATTCTCTTGCCCGTTCTCAACAATAACAATTTGTTGTTCTCATCTACTGCCTGTCACAAGCAGTGCATTCCAAGGAGCAGTAAATGCTTCTGTCCTTATTGTATTGCTGGGCACACCAAGACACATTTCAACACAGTGGCTTGCCCTGGTCACCTGTCACTTTGGGACTGCGTTTACTGCCACATGCACTAGGTCCCACTGCCTGGCACTGGTGTCCCCCACTGTCCCTTATGTCCCTAGCACCTGTGGACATGAGGGGAGCCATTATCCAACAAAAGAGCTTGCACTTGTCTCTACATTTGGTTTCTTTTCTCATATTCAGAAGACTTGCAAGGATACATTACAGAATATGTTTGTTACACTGATAAGCATCAAGTTCATATGAAATGACTGTATAAGGAGCTTTAGGAAATACCACAGACAGCAGATAAATTAGCAATAAATTAGCTTTTCTAAAGAACAAGAAGGAATATACAAACACAAACTATTCTTTCTTGGACGACAGGCCAAATTTAAAAATGCATGAACAGATACACAACAAGATTTGCAAATGGCCCAAACAGGCCTTTTCTCTTTCCATTCTCACTGCATATATCTCATGTTATCATGGGACAATCCTAAAAACATTATCCCCTTAGCTAAGTTTTGAGATAGTGACCAACCACTTGGGTCTTTGCTGCTTTTTTGGATTGATCTATAGAAAAAACATTTGAATAAATCAAATACAAACATGAGTTACCGTTGCATCTTTGCCACTTCTCCTATGTTCCACCACATAATTCACACAGCTTAAACTACCTATGCACAACAGCACTACAAACATACAGTAAATGAAATAAAATAGCTCTTAATTGCAAAACCACTATGCATATTCAGTTTTTGTTACGTTCTCCTCACTACAACAAAGGCACTTAGATTAAACCACATGGATTCCTACACAGTAATCTCCAAAAGTATGAACTTCATACTACCAGCTTGCGGACTTGAAGCTGACTTCTGGCCAACTTAACTAAAGAAAAAAATTCACAAATACCTTTAAAAAGTATAACTTTTTCTTAAAGACTGCTAACAATGGTGCTACTTCATTTTTAGATACCAGAGTATCCATGTTTTGTGATAGGTTTTCAATCTCTGTAATGACATTACATTGCAGGTCTTACTCTGACCTCTGCTAGATCAGTTTCGAATAAGCCTCTCTAAGCAGGGGAAAAAAACCCACCATTGTCAACATCTTATTTGCACTCCAACAGGTAACAACATACATTAAACAAATGCCTCAAGAAATGCTGAAAAGATGCAAAAAATACAGCAACTAGTTTTCTGTTTGCTGCACTCATGAGAGCTATTACAAAACGAACATATGCAATAAATCAACAACACTTAACAAAAACCAAAACTCTTTTTCATACTTGGCTCTTAGGACATCAGTCAGATTTTTAATCTAGAATCTTGTTTTCCTCTAGAATATCTGTAAAATCTGCTCATTTTGCCATTAAAGGCAACAAAATTAAACAAAAATTATTACACACATCCACAAACAGCAGAGACTTCACTTTCCCGTTCAGCAGTGCACCTAAAGCCTAGGAAACTACATTAAATTTGCCTTGAAAGACAAGCCCAGAAAAATCCTAAATTCTAGAAAGCTGACGCTAGGAAGCTGGAGATGCCCTGGTAAACTGGGAAAATGACTCACCCAGTCTGGTGCTAAGGGTCTCATTCTGCAACACATACACTGAGACAAGCAGTCACTTGGGCAGGAGCACTCAGGCATGTGTCTCCCATGGCAATTAAGCCATGACATTTCAAAACCTTGTGGAGAACAGAGCTTTGGCAGGACTCCTCACTGGGCTGCTGACACGCTCCAGCTCAGCGTGCAGGGTTATACAACTACCTGTCCTTCAGCTCAGCTAGGAGGAAAAAGCCCCAGGAGGAGCCCTCGATTGCACTCCTCGTGTTAAGATTTGTTATTATTTCTCAGCTACCATCATGAAAATGCTATAATCCAAAATAGCCTGCCGTCTTAAAGGGCATGTTATGCTGTGCTTTAGTATTTGAGGGTTGCACAAGAGCGCAGGAGGAATACATGTTCAGAACAGCAATAAATAAATATGATAAATTGAAATAAATAGATTATTCTTCCTGCTGCTGGCCCTCTGGCACCCCAGGCACCATTAGCTCTATGATGGCTGAGCAGAAGGTAGGTTTCCTGAAAGGTATCTCGGTTCTGAAAGTGAAAATTAACATTCTTTGTCCCACAACTTCAAAAACTAACAGTAGCATAGTATCCACACAGGATAGTTCCCTCTATAAGTGGAGGACAAATATTTCTGTTTCAGGCAGATCAGATGTGTATCATTATCCTCCAAAACTGAGCAACAAACAGGAAAAAAGAAACAAAGTAAAAGGCTGTTTCGGCAAGTCACCAGCCTACACACACAGCGCAGGGGGACAAAAAGTCACCTCAGGCAAGGTAGGAGAAAAAGGGGAGGCAGAGGTCTGCAATACCTGCATCTAGCCAGCTCTGCAGCATCTTTAGTTTTTCAGCCATGAGAAACTCCGAATGCCACAGAAATTTTCCCATATATTTTTAGTTGTTCTCACCAATTAAACAAGGCTCTGTGGCATTTATAAGCATTCATTTTTACTAGACTAATGAAATATTAAGAGTGATGGCTCATGCTAAGAAGGCTGCCAGCAATTTAGTTTTTTAACATAGTGTCATTTTCAAAAGATGCCACACACAAATCATGTTCTTTTAGTCTTCTTCCTTTTACTTTTTTCAAAAGATTTTAATACATTCAAAAAGCTGCAATTTATCAGGAGGGTGTTTAATCAAAAATGCCAAAAGGTATAATGTTTAATTCCATCATTACTGCATTGTAGCTTCAGTTCTCAAGGAAAGCAGGCTTTACACCTCAAAACCCTCTGCTAGTAAGTGCATTCAGAGGTTTATAGCCCTGAGTGTAAGGGATTTGCTTGACTGCAATCATTAATGCTAAACCAACATGTATCCAGCATAAATGGAAAACCAAGCCCATGGAACATCTTAAAACCTCAAGAGAAGATTCTGGTCCAAGGTGGCCCAGTAACAGGCCCAATGTGCTCAACCCAAACACTTTTTCACAGCTATACAACACCCTACTTGCCCAGTTCTTTTCTCATCGCTTCCTTAATTATTCTGTTTCCCTGCCTGAACAAAAAAGCCTCTTAAATCCTGCAGGGATGCACTTTTGTCTTTCCAACAATGAAATAAAGCAATTTAGAACGACGAGGATGCTTGAATGTGTTTTGCAGATACACTCTGTTTATGACGGCAGAAAATTATGGGAGTGAGTTTGAGCGATACATGTATCAATCACAGTGCTTAAAAATGTCAGTACAAGAAAACATTCTCCTGTAACTTCTTCTCCATAACTAAAAGCAACCACTATTAAAATAAAAATAAATGCACACAATTTTTTGCAATATACTCCTGGTGCTTTATTACCCACAAGATTTACAATTACTACATACTTTTCCACTAACATATTTCCTGTTCTGTATTAATATTATTCAACATACAGATTAAGACAGTGGGATAACACAGTCATAGGTTTAACCTTATTTTCCAGCTGTGTATGTGGTCACAGATATGCATAATCAGCCTACAATTCTATTCCATCAATTTGAAAGAACACTCAAAAATGCTTTTCATGTAAGCACTATGCACACATAAGCTTTTCTAAAAACCTTGCTGCCACCTCAGCCCACTTATCATTCATGACTTTAAAGACTTTCATATTTATTATGCAAAATGCAATAGTCAAACTTTATAATTGCTCTGTCAGTCACTGGAAGCACTGCTATATCTCAATATGGTGTTCGCTCTTGTCTAGAGGCCCAAGTGCACACTCCAGTGTCACCACATCTCTCTTCAGGTGTTGAAACTACAACACTAGAAACATCCTTACTCAAGGGAGCTTCTTGACCCAAAGGGAAACAGGAAAGCCCCTGACCACAAAAGCAAATGAAATATGACATGCTAATAGGTAAGACAGCAGTCAATGACTCCCACAGTACTACAGGATCAACACTTTTTACAGCCCTTTTATCATGTGCTGTTCATCACTACTTCAGGTACAAATATCCACTAAAATCTTGCTTTGAAAAGATCAAAGATTAATCAGCTCTTTCTGATTAATCTGTGGTGCTGCTTGGAGAAGGGGAACAGATGAAATATGCAGCTTCCACTGGCAGCCCTTGAATGATCAAGGAATTTCAACCAACTTTTCCCAGCCACCTCCTGGTCATGCCTTGCATTCAGCCACATTCCCACAGCACAGCTGCAGCCACAGACAACTTCCACTTCCAGCCTAATGCTCAGATTTGTCCTCAGGGCTAGAATTATTTTGTATGTTATGAATAGCAGCAGCATGTTTTCTTACAGAGCTACACCATATCCTGATACAGTCATCTGTAAATATTAAGTCATCTACTAATATCAGTCTAAATATCTCCACAAAAACCAGGACCTGGGAACTAATAAGAATACTGGCTGTTCTCATAAAGTGTGTGCAGCTTACATTATTGAAATCCAGTGAGTAAGGAAATCCAGTAATATAGAAAATTTTATTTAAGCATCTAGCAACACCTGAGATGAAAAACTAACAAAAGCATATTTATGACTCCATATCTCAGACAAAATTTTAAATCAAGCACCTCTCAAAGGATACTTGAGATCTTGATGCTACAAGGAAAGATTGATACAAAAATTTGTAAAGGTTTGCGTAATTCACTATCTTTTGCCTTTGAAGACAGATGATGAAGCAAGCAAAATATCTGATAACTTAGTTGCATCTGAGGTGATTCGTACTTTTTTATTCACAGAAATAGCCCTTTAAGTAACTTATTACTTTATTTTTTTTTTACTTTTTTTGAGTAAATTACATTTCTTTATCTGCTCTTAGATCACTTACCTTTTTTTACTATTTTGTGGTCACAGATGTTCAGTATCTTACAACCCACTACGAGAGATGAAGCCTGCACTAAAACTGCATTTTAAACAACCTTTTGTAAAGACAAAGAAAGCATTTTTACTTTAAAAAGAGTGCACTAAGGTAGGATGATGACTCTGTAGCAACAGGCTAAAGCAAACACAGCACTGTTTCACATCCTTTTCCGACAGATGAAGTTTAACCCGGAGCTGGAATGACAGCAAATCTGATGACCATTTGGCCTTCACTGTGAGGGTAAACATGCTCTTGCAAATCAATTTGCAATGGATATGTATGCATGTAAAAGACCTCTGAACTCCACACAGCTTAGTGAACAAAGCCAAATTTGTATGTGGAAGCAGAGGAGGACAGAGACAGACCAACACTGCAGTACAGAACTTAGCACTTCATGGAGACACGTTTGCTTGCAGACAAGCACGGAGTGACTGTGCAAACACACTCCCTCAGTACTTTTACAGTGCACAGTATTGGCAGCCACTTCAGAGCTCTCAGTCCTTCAGTCTTCCCTTCAGTTAGCACAGAGATACACACAACTGAGAAAATATTAACCAATGTATCTAGACTTTTTCTTAAAGAGGGAGTATATCAATAACCCTGTTTGAGTCAGAATAATTACTTCACATCTCATTCTGTTTCTGGTACTTTAAATGCAGTGTGTTTTCAACGTAGAAACCCACAAAGAATATACTGTCATGTTTGTTTCGGGTTGCAAAAGTTTTGTTGTAACAAGTCTCAGTATTCTTAAAGTACTCTTTGGCATCTTCAGTACAGATCTGGGTGATCTAATCCCTGAGGGGATTAGCATATTAAGGCAAGAATCCCACCTAGTGAATAGTGACTACAGAGAAATGGTGCTCTAGAGAAGCTGAAAACACAGACTGCTCTGAATTAACCTTGAAAGATTTCATACCATTAAAGAAGACAAGAGTCCTTTGAAATTCATTCTCACCAATGATCACAAAGTTCTGCAAAAAGACTTTGACATTTGATGTATAGCACAAGAGAAAATCAGTCTTCATGCTTCCCCAGGCCCAGCTGACTTGCCTGTAACCAAAGGATTGGGTCACAATGAAAAAAACAGATTATAGTTCAAATACAGAACCACTTCTCATTGAAAGCCTCATTGAACCAAAGTGTTTGTGAGCAAAGTCATTCCTTAATATAAGAGCTTTTGTAGATCTTGAGATTCAATAGCTGATAAAATATGAGGAACAAAATATTTAGACTATCAGAATACTGTCTTGGCTGCCCATTGTCTTGTGTTATTTTCCTGTGAATTCATAATCTTTAAGACATCTGTTAACTCAAGCTGGCGAAGAAAGGAATCTCAAGGAGGAGGCAAGCAAATGAATCATTTATCATCTGCCTTCTCTCCTCCTGACTGATTCTCTGCTGATTTCAAATGATACAGGAACAGCTTCTTTTCTTATAAAAGGTATCACTGTTATCTTCCAATTTTGAATACATGTTAATTTTTTTTCTTCTACTTGTGCTACCTGCCCTTATTTCCAGGGCTGTATTTACCTCTTAGTAACCCTGCACATATTCAGATTTCTCATCACTTAATTCTTTGGTCGGTATATATGTATCCTCTGTTTTAAATGACTACTGTGCTATGAAAGTGAGAAATAAAAGACTGATAGCACGATCACCCAAGTAAATTTTTCAAGACAGGCACCTGAATATTAAATAGTTTCAGTGCTGTCCAGCATGGAGCTATGTGGTGTTAGAAGAAATACACATAAACCTCTAAAAGGTTCTGTGTTTGAAGTTGCCAGTTGAAGGATGCAATGCATACCTGGGACCAGCCCAGGACAGTTACCTGAGCCATCCATGCTTGAGATGCTCCTCTAATAGGAGAGCACTGGCAAGAGAGGCAGACACACTCTAGCAGTGCTCGACACTGCAATGGAACAACATGTCTTGGACCTTCGAGACTTCTGGCATGGGCTAATGGACTCTATGGGCGACACTTACTCGTGGTAACTTTTTCATCTGTGCTGTCACCCCATCCACAACACATTCGCCTCAGCCTTTCCTGATATCCTCTTATCCTGTCCTTTTTTTTCCAGGCACAATGACATTTTTAGTAAATATAAAGTAGTAAGTTTACATTCCAAGAAACTAGCCTGGGACACCGTGTGGCTTCAATCTGCAGTAACTTACAACTTGTGCCCTGAGCATTCAAGAATGCAAGTTCCAGGCTGTACAGTAGCTCGCTCTTTGGCCAGCAGCCGGAAAGTAGGAAAGTAGTGATCTTGATGGACTAGGACTGGACCAGGATCTCTAGGTAATGGAATATAGCTAACATTTTTCTTAATTTCTTTTTGTTTGTTTGTTTGTCTTGTTTTGTTTTTCTTACTGTGTGGGTGATCAAGCACTGGCACAGGTTGCCCAGAGAGGTTGTGGAGTCTCTATCCTTGGAGATACTCAATACCCAAGTGAACATGATCCTGGGCAACTGGCTCTAGCCGTCCCTGCTTGACCAGAGGGCTGACCAGACCATTTCCAGAGGTGCCTTCCAACCTCAGCTATGCTGTCACCCTATTTTAAGGCTATTCTTTAAACTTCTTATGCCCCATGATTCTGTATTATTTCTCTGTCATTAATCTTCCTTGTGTACAGCTTGATTGCTAAAATCCAACCAAGCTTCCCAAGCTTCTCCAAGGCATTCTCCTTCCTCTGAGTCAGCCTGTGACAGGTAAAGATGCCAAGGCAGAGTATATTACTGCAACCAGGTGTGAGCTGTTCACAAAGCCGCAGAAACCCAATTTCATGTATTTGATGCCTTTCCTTGTTTACAAACCACATGTTAGTATAACCCATCCCTCAGTTTGCCAGGCTGAGCCAAACTCCCTTAGGATCTTATCTGCAGCAGATGCCACTTGGGATCAGAAAGCAAATACTGGAACTGTAGACTGTGAGGATTGGCATTTCACTAGGGAGCTGCAGACAGCCTTTCTTTAGCACTTTTCATTTGTCTCTTTCTTCTTAACTGGTAAGAGTTCCATTAAGGTAGCTGAAATACAAGGGGGAATGAACCTTCATCATTGTAATAAAAATACTCCAGAACTAATGTTTATTTTTATCCTCAAAGAGAAATCAGGAAGATAAACTTCCTCAATTTTGCTCCTCATTTTATTTTGACCAAGATGACATAAGGTGAGTGAAAAAAAGAATTGTTTTGTCTGCCTAGAAATACATGAAACTTCTATGTTTACCTCCGTGTTATTAAGTTATTTCATCTTTGTACAAAGAACAAATGGCATCCAAAGGCATCTAATAATTCTTTCATGAGCAGCAGAATTAATTTGTGACACATTCCTCTATTCAGTTTTCAATTCAAAAGAATTATTATGTTCCTATAAATGTATTAAAGACCTCTACTCTTTTGTCAGCTCTAGCTGGTGTCATGCAGAGGATTCAAAAAAATCAAGGGGAATAGGGCAAATAAACAGATGCTCTCAAAAAAGATTTGTTCCATTAGGAAATTAGAATAAAACTCGTAGTAGCAAAGGCCTCCAGAATGTCACAGGACAACACTGTCTTTGCTGTTATGATTTCAAGGACTCTTCTCTGATATGCAAACCAGTATTTGTGTCTTCAGAAAATTACATCAGAGGCTTCATATAACTTTATAATAGATTTCCTACAGGATCTTAACAACTAAGTTTTCATGAAGATATATGGCATTTATGAAGAATCTCTTCATGATGAATTTGTCTTTTCCTCTTCAAGGACTTAGTTAAATTTTTATTTCAAAAGCAGTTCTATCCCACACTACATTTTGGATTTGAAAAACTAGACAAAAAGCGTAAGGAAGAAAATAAAATCCTCAAAGTTTTCTATGTTGTATACCAATCATTTGTCTGCTTATTGAAAACAATACCCTTCAGTGTAGTAGTAGTTTCTCTGGGTTAGCTCCAGTGTTTACACTGAAAAGCTGAATATCTAATACAATTTTTAATACCTTACATAATGAAATAGCTACTAAAGATCTGCCTCCTTTACACTGCAGACTGCCAGAAAGTGGTCCAGTTCCACAATAAATATTTTTTAGTCCCAAAGATGCTGTAGCTTGCATTATGTTTCTAAACATTAACTTCAAATAACCACTTGAGCAGTGTGCCACTCTTGCATCAAGCAATGAATTTCACAACACAAATGGTGGGAAAGCCCCACAACACAGCAAAGGCATAGTTCAAACAAACTCGTATGCTGGATTTTAATCCCTCTGCCCGCTTCCAGAAATGGTCAGTTCACACTTGTTTACCCAGTTTTTTGGCACAGAACTTCCTACAACCTGACTGCAGAACATGTGCTGGTTGGGTTTGCAGTCTTTATAATAGAAGCCTGTCTGCCTTTTAATTCCCATAATTCTCAAAATAGCAAGTGATGAACAAACTAAACATTCTGTCTCCTATTCAAGGGATCTATTGCCAAACACCTTTCTAATGATGCTTACTTACCTTGTATTTTCAGCTTTTTGCTAGTTTTCATGGATTTTAAATTAGACACTGAAAGATTTCTGTACAGAAGTAACCCAGTCTTAATACACTGTACCAAATGCCAACTCCTAAGCTGTACAGAACTTCATGTCAAAAACCTCTGCTGCTTTGTTTGCTGCAAGTCCCTCATCCAGCAGCTAACCCAGATTTCCCCATTCCATGATACATCTGGGCATGTCATACTTGCATGACTCTTCACCTCAGTATCCTTTGGCTCTGCCTCTAGGGCCACAACCATTTCCACTTCTGACAACACACTGTGAGTAGGGATGACTTCATGTCAGTTCTGATCTGTGCAAGGATGAAACTTGCTGCCAAATGAACGAATTCCTGGAATCTGGCTGCATAGCTCTCCTAATTCTATCCAAGGATGCAACAGCACGCAAGACCCCCTACTGAACCCGCCACCAAAACTTGTCTTTTCTCCCCCCACAGCAGCATTACACAAACTACTTCTATCCCCAGGTCAAAGCACTTGGCCACCACCCAAAACTTTCACCAGAACTCTGCCTAAGGTTCCTTAACACCATGTTAACCAAAGTGCTAGTGCTCTCCATGCTGAACCAAGCAATTCCTTCAAGTTTACTGTCCCTTTCATTTTTTGTTCTGTTTTCCTTAGACAGGAGTTTTCCAGACTTCTGATGTCAAGCAAGGCAGGCAGGCTGGTTTCATACCTTACCATCTTAGTAGCCTTTTAAATGGCATCTGTACACCCTTCATTACCTTCTCCTTCTGAATCATATAGTCTGCTACAAAACTACTGTCAGCTGTTATGCTGATGCATTTGTTCGATAATATTACTTTCATTTGTGAAAGGGCTCAAAATGTTCTTTGTGCATTTGAACGCACATTACCAGGTTTACTAGTTTTCTGGCATTACTGATTTCCAGCTTTTTAGTGTTTTATTCATACACCACATAGGAAAACACCAATTTGCATAGAACTACAAATATATGTGCAGGACTACTCAAGCTGACTGGGCTACAGAGTACGCATTAAGAGAAATTCCTTCACTTTAAAATAATTACAGAAGAACAAAACCACAACTGTCTATGTTTCAAGTTTGTAATGTCTCAAGTTTGTAATGTCTCAACAACATCTTTAGTTTTGCTGGGATAAACACTATCTTCTCCAAAAATAACTGTTAAGTTCCTCTTGTCTTTTCCATTACTCTTGCTACATGAATGAGAAGTTACTTCCTCAAAGTTAAAAGCCGTGAATAAATAGGCCTCTGGCTCAAGTCAGCTGTGTCAGTAATGAAATCCATCTCCAAAACAGTTCTGTGGTTACAAGATGTAGAATTGGCAGGAGAGAAGGGGTCCGCATAAGAAGAATTCTGTATGCAATTGCAATGGTGTTTTTTCTGGACAATGACCAGTGCTTATACCTTCCCAACACAAGAGCAAAGTGAAGAGCAACATTCACAATGGAAACTAACAAGAGAGCCATTTTCTTTAGCGGTTGATTTAATTGAATGGCTATGAACCAGCTTTTAAAAAGTTTGACAAACCATCACTCTCTCATAGAACTTTTGGAACTATTTTCACCTGCAACCAAATAAAAGGCAGTGCTGCTGATCCCTCTGCTCCTGCAGGTCCTGCAACACTCCTTGCCATCCTGTCAGATCAAGTGCTCGTGAAGCAGTGTGAGGAGGTAGGCAAGGAACAGACCTGCTATTAAAAACAAGCTTTTTTCTTGCTAGTTTAATGCTAACCTTGATCATTCTCATCATCTGGCCCACCGTGCAGCCAAACATTTGTACCAGAACATAGGAAGACGTAAAAAAGGAAAAATGGCTCTTTTTTTTGGTGGCAATGCAAGCTTAACATCTTGATGAAACTAGAGCCTGAGGCTAATATTTCAACGTTTGTTACTTTTGTTTTCCACTACCCTATTTGCTCCATAACTGCCAGGCATGTGACTGAATCTTTTGGTTTTCCTAAGGTCACTGGACCTTTTTTATTTAAATAATTTCCTGGAGACTTCCTGACCTCTTACGAATTCCCAGAAGTAACTGTGACCCTTGTAATTTAGGATAACACTATGCTGAGTCAGTAGACTAACAGAGAATTCCTAGGTCTGAAAAACACCAAGTCTCATGATTGCAGTTGCAAAATGAAGCAATCATGGCTGACATTGCATCTTGCAGCTTTTGCAGACTCTATAGATCAGGGACATCTGGAATCTAGCAGGAGTCTAACAGAAGCCAGCACAAGGTACACCTGGTACTAAATGTATAGTAATGAAACATGTTAGTATAAGACAAGACAACCAGCTTGGAAATACAAAGTAAATGACTGAAATCCTAAAAGAGAACTTAACAATGCCATCAGGCTTGGACATATCATTAATAAAAATATTATCATAATATAATGAAAATAGATAAAACCAAAATGTGTTTTAAATGACAGTATCAGATGAATAGAGTTTACTGGAAGTCAAAATAGTGTGGTATTAATCTGTGAATTGCCATAGTAGCATATTTTCAGTGCTAGGCTGAACACTGTATGGGTAGAAAGCTGGTAAAATCTGGTCCCTAGAGAAAACAGTATCAGAAACAGATTCTGGAGCAGCCAAGTGTTTCTGGGGGAAAAGCAGATATATCCTGGGCTCTCACGGTGGTGCCAGTGCTCTCTGGAAGTCTGTGGAGTGGCAGATTTACAAATATGCAGCCACAGAAGATGCTGCAGTAACAGCTGAAGTCATGAAGGCCTTTGCCAGAGCAATGCAGCCCAGGCAGAGGACCATGCCAGTGGCACTACACCCCTGCTGACTTCAACACTCATTCCCAGCTAATTTGGGCATCTGCAGGGAGCTGCTTCTCACCATGAGGAACTCTGCCCAGCCTCCACTTCTGTTTCTAAATAAAGTCGGCGCCAAAGTTAGGAAATAACGGCTCTTGCTGTGTGACAGATAATAATAATCTTTCATATCGCAATCCTGTGCTTGGGGCCAAGAATCAGCCATCAGCCACTTGTCAGCACTTCCACATTTCACTCCCTTGTCAAGCATAGCCACCCTACCAATGAGCTTGGAAACTAACCATCATCAGCAACATGCTTTGAATTTTTATAGAGGATGATTCTACAAATTAACAGCAAGAAAGGAACAGGCACAAACATGTATTTATAATTGAAAAGGGAATGCAAAAAAGATATAGAATAGGAACTAATGTAAACTACTGGTGCATCTTAACTGTGAAATAACATTAGAAAACAGTGAGATAATCATAAAAAATAGGGTAAACAGTACTACACATCACAACACACCACTAACAACAGTGCAGTGTCCCATGCTGTGTGCACCTTAGTAATAGTAGGGTAGACCATAAAGGAGAAAATTCTGAAATAAGATAAAACATGTATGAAGTACTCAACGAATAAAATTCGGGAAACTTCATGCCAGTGGAAATAAGAAATATACCTTTGCAGGCAAAGTATCTTGTTATTCAAGTTACTGCACCTACATAATACAGGAATCCAAAAACTGAAAGCTTAAATAGCTAATAATGCCATCTCACTCAGGATAATCTACATCATGCATTGTCAACACTATCTGGTATCTCCATGTGTTTGTCAAATCTAGCCATAGCAAAGCAACTTTCCCTTACTTCAGGGGCTTTTAACCCAATGGACTGAAGTATTTCACATAGTGTGTGAAAAATAATTAAAATGAATGCAGTGACAAGTTTATTCCAAGCATGTCACTTTATCAGAAGACTATTTTAAAGCCTGTATCAATTCCTGAAAAGAAAATGTTTCATAGAATCTATCATACATCATAAAAGAGCCCAAACAATGTGCCTTAGGGGTACTTGCTTTCATACAATTTATTGCCACGTGCAGCCAGGAGCAAAGCTTTGCTTAGACCACTCTAGAGATTGCATGTATGCACATGGGACACGGAGCAGGGCAAAAGAACAGGTGAAAAATACCTCTGCAAAGTGCATTCAGAGTTAAAGCCCCTCCCCAGACACACACTGCTATCCACAAGAAGCTGGCTCACAGAGGTCCCTAGGACAGCATACTTCTGAGCAGAACTCTGTTCAGGTCTCCTAAACAGTGATGCTCCTTCCTACCAGCAGCCACAGCTCATTTTTGCTATGTACATTCTACCCACTTTCTGCAGACGTTTATTCCAACTTGGGTTTATAAACACCATTCCATCAGAAGAGGAGGGTCTTGAATAATGATTGTAGTTTCCTTCTGGTCCAAGTAGACAGAAATCAAAAGGTTTCCTGCAATGAAGTGACTCAACAGCAGCAGAATAAGTCACTTGTTGCCAATGTAGAGACTGCAAGTATGGAGCTTTTTTTTAAAAAGCACAAAGGCATATGTTTACATTCAACTTTCACCTACATCCAAAAATACTTTTTACAGAGGAAGGCTTAATGGGTTAAAGAAGAAATTCTCATATCAATCATTTATCCAAATTTTTTAGGCCTTTAATTCATGTTGCATGACACTGCAACTTGAAGGAGACCCAGGGGAGCTGTTGACAGGCCCTGCTTCTCACCTACAACCCCAGAAATCATTCAAAGGATTTTATGGTTGTCACAGGAGCCAGAGACCTTCCACTACATGAGGATGCTGATTAGTGCTGTAACTTTAATAGCACAGCTTACTCTTATCTACAGGCCATGGGGGAAGGATGTAAACAGCTGCACAGCCCCAACTCCAGCCCACAGGAAAGGCTAACACCAGTTGCCTGTCTCCTTAAAAGCAACTCAGGACCATTCCAGCTACCACCCAAGCAAGCAAAGGTAAGGAAGTTCTGAGCTAAGGATCTGCCTGTCAGTGTGATTACAGACTTAGAGGGGCATATTTAACTTAGCAGTTACACATTCATCAAGATTAACTAAAGGAACAAGAAGACAAGCATTACTGACCCAGTTTAAAGTACACCTGCAAAGTTTCAGAGCTCATGGAAAATATATTAACTTGCAGAGTCTAAGTATATTCTCTTGACCCCAAATTTTCAGTTGAGATAGAGTTGTGTTCTATATTCCACAACAATATCCCTGCATTCCTGCTCTGCTTTCATTGTCTCTACCACAAAATAAGAAGTCCAACTCTTTCCTATCACAGCTGTCAGATGTGTCTTGGCACTGGGAAACATAAAGAAATCCCCAAGTCTTGCTCCAAGGCTCAGCATCAGGTGAGCCACCCTGTTTGTCTCCTGCCATTCCTTAATCACAGGCGAGAAGGGACAGGGAAGAAAGGTTGGTCTGCTAATTTTCAAATCAAGTTAGCCATGTTTTTCTCAAAAATCCCACACCACCTGGATGAAAGGCTAAAGCAGACAGACACAGACAGCTCAGTCTAGAGGCAAAAGGTCAGGGACAGACCTCAAAGGCAGGAAGGCCTTGCTGGGTGCCAAGTGACTTACCCAACAGCAGTGAGAAGGAGGGAACTGCTGGCAGCAGGGAGACATTTCTGTGCAGAACCTTGCGGAAAAATCAAGTCTCTTTTGTGATGGGGAAAGGCAGTTTTGAGACAAGAGGAAGTTCCATTGCTGTTGTTACTTTAACAACCAGCATATTTTATTGGGTTTTGCATGCATTAAAGGAGATTTCAACATAAATTTGAATAGAAAAACATTTTGCACCTGAGTTTGCCAACACGTTTGCTCTTGACTAGTACCTTGTAGACAGTTATCACATATTGTGATAAAAGCAAGCTTGCAAATGCTTGTACAACTGGTAATTGATATACCTGACTTATTAATTTTATACTTCAGGCATGTAAAATGTATTGCAAAGCTTTTAGAAATGAAAAAAATCCTTTAACTGAAGAAACAAAAATTTTTCAGTGCTCATGAAAGAGAAGCTGCCACTCTCTAAACTGTTCCTCAAATGCAACATTTTGAGGTATGTGCATAAACATAAATTACTTGCAAAAATAGTTTCTTCTCCTTATTCTTTCAACTGCCCCTGTAGCCCTATTCCACCACTTCACTTGTTCCCTCTCACTTGCTTCCTTAAAAATTCTCTTGTCTCTGCTGTTTCATTGATACAAATATAATTCTGGTCTAGCTTAAAAAAACCCAACCAACAAACTAACTGATGCCCACATCTGTCTCCATAACTACCTCCCTCTGTTTCATCTGTAAGCTGCTGAGAATGCTCAGCAGTGACTGCTCTCCCACATCTCTTTAGATTCCATATGGAAAGGTCATCCTCTGCCTCTTCTCTGTCCTATCCAGCATCCAGCAGAATAAAATTAAATTCTAAACCAAACATTGTCCCAATTTTCTCCATACTGACCTCCCAATTTCCAAATGCAGATCCAGATCTAAATGTTTTATCAAAACAAGTGTCTTCTGTCTGCAAGAAATCTGAAAACAGCCTGCTAGCAGTTGCCCAAATATTGCATGTTCTCTTGCACTATTCTCTTTTTTTTTTTTATGTTATCTGTTGTCTTGTTTCATACATAACATACACACACAGGTGTTTATACAGTTAGCTCCTTGATGCAGTGGCTGTATTTGTGTTCAGTGTTTCACAGCATGGTCCATAAATGGGATTTCTAGAGCTAAATATATGACACACAAGACAGCCACTGAGGCAAACAAATGTCCAGAGGACAGAGTTAACCTGGAATTACATTTCCAACCCAGAGTGATTTCTACTTCTTGCTTCTACAGGCTGTTCCTGCACAGACCCTCATGATACTAGCACGCCACACTAGTGGTTGGATCCAGCTATGCACAATTGCAGAAGCTAAGTCAGGGCTCAGCATTCATGCATTTTGAAGACTACAAGAAAGGAGTAATTGAAAGGAAAGGGTAAGCAATTAGGATAAAAAGAAGATGGGGGCACTGCACGGTAAATGACAAGGAAAGAAACAATCTCCTGGAACAAGCTACTGGAATCTGGATTGATTATGAAACCTCAACTACATAATAGGAGAGAAAATGACCATAACACAGGAAAAAAAATTAAGATTTTATATATCTCAAGTCATTATTTAAATAGAACTCATAAACAAGATCTGCTTGAAAAGAATGAGTGAGCTCTTGCCAAGAAGACAGCACCGAGATCTTTCTTCTGGACAAAATAAAAGTCATTTCAACAACAGAACCACATGTCCAGCACAGACCGGTGTCTTTTCCTGCCTCTCTGAACTGAAAGCATCCCCTTCCAGGGCAGTGTAGCTTACCTAAATACTGGGATAATTTTCACCCTTATTTTAAAAGAACAGTACTCTTAAAGGAAATGTGTCTTATCTGAGACACTACATATGCATATGCAGATACGGTATTTAGACTCAAAGAATAAATATTTTGCACATTCAAGTTTCCTGTGCCATTAATTTTTTATGTCTTGTTTTGGGTTGGTGTCATATGTTGCATGCATATTTTAACCTTAATAGGCTGAGCAGTATGTTCTTGTGCATATTTGTGTAAACTGTATACTGATTATACACCAATTAGCTGATCTTAAAAATTAAAAGGATTTTTTTTTCCTGCTAGCAATAATTTTTCTGAAGTTGGCAGTATTTGCAAGGGAACACCAAAGCCTGTTTGTGGAGAGGGCCTTAATGTATAAACAGCAGAAGGATAATCCAACCAAAAGAGAGATCAATGCCTTCAAACCTTACTGTGTTTGAAAGGAAAACCAAAGCTGAGCATACTGAGGGTCAGACACCACCTCATCAAGCACGATGAAGGCAGTTGCTTGCACTGCTTGGTAATAAAATATTTTATGAAAGTGATTTTGAAGTTTGCCTTTCTGTTGAAAAATATGACCAGAATCATAGCTTACATAGACTATTTAATATAAGACTCAGTTAACATACTCATATGCTGAGAAGCCAACAGCTTGTCTTTCTAATTAATTGAGTGCCTTTTTTTATCCAAATAATCAAAAAAACTATCGAACAAAATGATGAAGCATTTTTCTTGCAAAATACTTTTCCCATTTCTCTAATTTACAAAAATTGACTTAAATCTCAGTTTTGCGTACAACAGACTCATTATCTATTCCTAAATTAAACCTATTATATCATCAAACCTATTTTCACAAAACTTCCCTTTTAACATAGCATGTAAATGCTCTCTATTATTTAAATGTAGGTTGGAAGGTAAAATAAATAATTCTCAAGAGAACTAGAAAAAACTTTCCTTGCTTTCAGTATTTGGCTTTGATTAAGAACATGTAACACATGATGAACTGTTCCAGATTTGCTGGCTCAATGCAGCCTTCAATTACAGTTTATAGAAAACAAATATATCTGACAAGGCAATATATCTTTGCCTCAAATATGTTTACTCATATAACAATTGTTGTGAGTTTACTTACAAAATACAGTCTATCAGTTCCAGTTTTGCAACTTGACCTGAGCAAGTGGGCTCTTGTTCCCAGACACACAGAATAGCACAATGAATAAGATACTTAAAATGAGAACATACTCTCAAAAATGAGAACAAAACTACTCTAAAATAAGCTATGGCCATTTAACTGTTAAAGCTCATTGCAGGCAAGTTTCCATTATGTCCCTTTATACCTGAATGAAGATTGTATTGCGTTTATGACAGATCTAAAATAGTTGCACAACCTCGGATCTGTTTTTAGATTTTGAAAGTTAACTTAGAAGAGACGGAATTTCACCATGTTGGAAAAGCATTTAAGGAAAAAAAAAAATCTTTCAGTGTTTTTCTGTTCCAAGACCTGGTTGCAATTTTCTTACGTTATTAAATAATTGCAACAATAGCAATAATTTTGCTTTTTTCAAACAATCTAAAAATGTTCTCGGGGAAGAAAAGGCTTTCCCACCCTGTTATTACCGAAGTACAACAATGCCAATTCTAAGTAGAAAAAAGCCTTTTTTTTTTTTTTTAAACTCAGCTTTATAGAAGTTTTAGAACAATAGTTCTATATGCCAACAAAAAAATCTTAAACAGTGAAAAGATATACTCAAAGACCCAGTTGTGGTGAGGAAAGGATTTTCTTGGCTTATGAACTGTAGGAAGAAGCAAAAGAATGATCCCTCCCAGGTTCTGGCAATGGATATGCAAGCCAACCAATATCTGACATTCCTACAGCTTCAGACAGGTGCCTCAGTGCCACAGCCTTTTTCCCCAGACAGGGGGATACTGCAGCACCTGAAGCACCCTTCAAACCAGCCTAGAGCTGCTGCAGCCCTGGGAACAGCCAGGGAAAGCACAAGGCCATCATGCTCCCCCAACCCCATCCCTATACTCGAGTTAATGGTCCTTTCCTGAGTCTTTCAGGGGTGAAGCAGGAAGCCACTGCAGTGCTATATTGAAATGCTGCTTGGTTTTCTGGATGTTACCGTGCTGGATGTTACCGTGCTGGATATTACCGTGCTGGAACAGATCTCAACATCTTAGTGAGGCAGGTATTAACCAGGTTTTGCCAACAGGCAGCCTAAGGCACAGACACCTGAAATACATGGAAGTTACTCATAAATCTGGGTATGTCACTGCAATAAATCAGAAAAAATAAATCCCTGACTATCCGAAAAATCAATACATACTAAAATACCTGACCTAGGAAGATAAGTGTGGTAATTTGGCCAACAGTTAAAGTGATTTAGCAAAAGTTCCATAACAACTCTGCGGCAGATCTAGAAAATAAGCCCCTTATTTCTTAAGTGTAGCCCTGACCTCTAGATCATACTTACAACTCTGTGGCCAAGTGTAACAGAATTTCCTAAATTATGTCCACCACAGCGATCGTCACTGTTTGTTTCCATTAGGTCACTAATATCTGTGGTCAACAAGAAACATGGAAGGATGAGACATGTTCTGGTTTTACTGCCCACAGTGAAAAGCAGACAAAATCAAATCCTTCCATCTCCTCTTGGCCTTTGTAACAAAAACCTGAGTGATTCACAAATGGTGACGTACAACCAGTTGCAACCCTCACTGTGTAATGGAAGTAATAACCCAGGTAGGCTACTGCTGGTGGGGTTACACTGACTTTAATTTGTTCCTACGTTATATGTGCAATCCAAAGTGGTAACACCCATTACTGGTGTGGTTTAACCCCAGTCAGCAAATAAATATTGTGCAGCCACTTACTTCAATTTACACTGACCCAATTAAAACCCCTAATTTCAATAGAGTACTTAGAAATAATTAGCACAAAAAACCAAGATATAAAGTTGGATCTTAAATATCTTTTTAGTTCAGAAATTCATTCTTCTCCTCTTGGCTACTTAGATGTTTCTTACAAATAACTTAGCTATTTTCCTTGAATACCAGTGTTGGACACTTGTCAATATTTCTCAAGGAAAAACTCTCTACAAGCCAGAAGCCCAAGAGGCCAAGATTCTTCTCAAAATGTAAATGCTTGCTAAAGTGCTGACACTTAAATTAGGCCAACCAAGTTAAGTAGTAAAACTACACAATATAACACCATAGCAGTAGAAGAGCACTTATCATCATCTTGGTAATAAAAACAATTCAGCAGCACAGAACACTTCACTCCCACATTACTGGATCTGCTCTGAAGTTCTGAGCAGCAGGATTACATTGCCCAAGCAAACAAATAATACTGCCTGCCATTTTCACTGTTGAACAGTGGCTAAAGACCTTTAGATGCATCCCCGTCCCCCCTCACTTCCTAACAAGGAGAAAAACAGAAAACAAACCAACCAATGAACCAAAGACTTTCAGGTCTTTCAGGTCACATTCTGTGATCAGTAAGCAGATTTAATTAGGGTTTAGTAAAAATCCCAGGACAAGAACACTTGATGAAAATAACACGCATGGCATTTAGGGCTCCCTCTTCAGTAAAATATGGCAACACTTTCCACAAGGAGATTTGCCACATAGATCTTAGAAAACTCTTTCTGAACACAACAGTAACTACTTGCTCAGCTGTCTGCACTTAAACAAGGCTACTTTGGCACCACGCTCAAACTGATCCCAGGAAAAATGAGGAGAAGCCTCTCTTGGCCTTGTTGTGCTCCGTGCATCCTTGGCTGTGCTGCCAGACCATGGCATCCTGCACCTGCTTTTTCTGCAGCAATGGAAACAGCTGTGGAGAAGCAGCCAACACGAACAGTGCACCAACCCTGACATGATATACAGGTGGCCACGAGAAGTGCAATCCCCACCAAAGAAGTCCAAAGAAATAATATTCTAATCTGAAATCTGCTACTTCCAAACTTAACCCCAACCTCAACTCACAGATCTTCATGTCAGACTTTGCTTTTCTCCTTTCAGTAAATATGAGGTTTTGTATTCTTCAGCTAGAGACAGAAAAATCTTTCTCTCCTGAATCCTTTAAAGCTCCTAGCCAGAGGGAAGAAAGAGGAGGAGAAACTGCTCTAAGAATCGTATTTGGAGCGCTATCCCCTTGTGACTGAACCGAATCGCTGCATCTGCCACAGCTATTAGCCTTCTCCAAATAGCAGCTGAAGCAATATGGAACAAACTTGGTCCCTAGATAATTTCCCAACTACTCATATGGTTCTGTATAGCAGCCATGAAAAATAATAATTCCTAGTAATTTAATTCTGCTGTTGCTTGAAAAACCTATGACCCAAAGCAGAAATGTTGGACGTGTCTCCAGATTCAAGACGACATTGCGAGCTCAAAAGACAAAGCTTCCTGAGATTTTTTTCCAATCTTTTCTTTGAGAGGACACAAATCCGTGCAAAAGAGGTAGAGATTAGTCTCCTTCACTTTTTAAAGGAAGTCATACATTTTGCAAAAATTATTAGTTCTTCTGCACTCACAGTTGTAAACCTTAAGTATAAAACCTCTACTGAAACTGCAGCTCTAATAAAATGTTAGCTGATAATACATGAGAGGAAATGTCCGTAACAGTCCTAACAGTATAGAAGACATGTCAAAATGGAAATTACATTACAGCAATGATTAATGTCAGCAGATTATTCTGTATAAGACAGCAAGCAAGAAACTCCCCAGTGAATTCTCCAGAAGAAATTACAGCTCATCTCTTGCACAAAGCCAATTGTCCTCCTACAAACAAACAGGAGCATAAACATAACCTAAAGAAAAATCCAGCTTTTACATTGCCAATTTTTTTGTTTTGTTCTGATATTTCTGATAGCAGGGCTGGGAGCTAGGGAATGAGACAGAAGATTTGGAGGCTTTCATTTTAGCAACCCAAAACCCTATATAGGAATCTGCATTGGGAGTCAAGCCACACATGAAGAGCACACATTCCAGTCTCAAACAGAAGACAGTGAAAGACACTTCCCAAGAAACTAATGCATTAAGTTGTATGTTTTCCACTTTTTTCCCTTTTTTTAGAGCTCTCTATCCCAGATAAAGCATGAATATGTGAATGTAGACTGACATCCCTGTGCAAAAACCTCCATATATGCAAGCTGCCAGTTCCTTACTTTAATAAGCTTCAGCAAACTCCTCATATAGCTTTCCTTAATTAAATGTATGGAGGAGGGATTTCCTTAAAAAGAAAGGGATGTCTGTGCAAGTTAATGTGGAAATATTAGACATAATACGTGCATCCATATATGCCAGTTCAAGGGGACAAAGAGTTTTTACTATTATTATTCCTGCTATGCCTTTTTAGTTAAATAGACTCTAGCTTTGTTTCTAGAAACAAGAAAGGTTTACATTTTGTTCTTTGGAAGGCCTGAATTTAATCTGCATTTAATGTCCATGTACTATACCTTTTTTGTTGGTTCTAATAATTGTCTCAGACAACAGTAAAGGGCTTCCATTGGAAACTTCATTTATAGGCTTCTCTGGTGGTTTGTTGGCAGTATTTTCTTTCTTCATGTCCTTCTTTATTTCCTGCAGAAGACAGGTAGAAAGGGAAAAGAAAAAAAAGAAACAGTTAAAAAAAAAGTATTATTATTATTATTACAAAATATTCTCAAGATCCCATGATTTCTTAAAACTTTTATGTGCACAGTTTTCAGCAACCTTTTCCAATGGACACTACTGTTTTTCTTTTTAAAATAATTCCTTATTTATGTGTAAAAATTTTAGCACAGCTTTAAACATCTCTTAGTAAAGATCACCAAAGCTGAAAGGTATAGAGGGGAAAAAAATAGACATCTCAGTTTATCAAGCAATGAGCTGTAGATTTGATACACAGGGCAAAACCAGTACAGTGCTCCTGGTGTAAAGGCAGCTAAGTCTGCTTCCCCTCCAATGACAAGCCCACAGAAACAACCACCATAGCAGGAAGAAAAATATTAACTAGGAAAATATGACAAATGTTACCATAATTGGCAGAAGCATATAGAGAGCCTGCTGTCAGAGCTGTTGCTAACACTGACACATTTTGCTGCTCACTACCTTTTAAGGTGATCGACCTCTTTGGCAGCACATGGAGAAAATATATATGGTGGGGTTTCATGGAAGTAAATCCACAGAAAACAGCTTCCCAAGACTTCACCATTACTACTAGAAATGCACAATACCTCTCTATCAGCTTCTTAGGCAGACTTTAAAAGCCTGTGTTGTTGTCTATACCCACTTTGACAAAGCATCCAAAATATCATAAATATCATAACTTTTCATATATCTTACCTTGAAACACCACTGAAGCAGACAAACAGCATTACCTCCACTTTCTAGACAGGTAACTGACACACTACAGAGGCTGAATCATTTGCTTACAATCATGCCCAAAAAATAAGGAAAAAAAAGAGTCTTGGCTCCAAGCTTTTTCCTAGAGCCACAGAGCCACTCAGGCTGAGAGAGAACTCAGAGGATCCCTATTCCAATTCAGTTCAAAGCAGGGTCACCTCTGGGGTCAGACCAGGCTGTTCAAGGCTGTTTCACCAGTTGGGTCTTGAGAACCTCCAAGGACAGAGGCTGCAGAAGCCCACTGCTTGACTGACCTTATAGTGACAAAAATTTTCCTTACACCTTGTCTGGAACTTTCTTTTTAAGTCCCATCTGCTCTCTCCTGTTCTGCCCATCAGGCATCACTGTGAAGTGCCTGTCTCTGCCTCTTGGATAACAATCTTTTACATATCAGAAGGTGCCCCCAAAACCCTGTTCAGTTTTCAGGCTGAATAAGCCCACACCTCCCTCAGCACCTCCTTAGGAAGCACGTGCTCCAGCTTCCACAGGCACAGATCTTGCTTCAGCTCATCAGTATCTTCCCTTCATGCAAAGTTTTCATCCCATCCACTAAATGGGATGCTGTATTCTGGATGTGGACTAGTGAGTGCCAGGTAAAGGAGGATTATCACCTCCCTCAATCTGCAGGCTATTAATGCAGCCCAGGATGCTGTTCACTATGTTGATGCCACGGTACAAGACTGGCACATGTTTATGTTGCTGCCCACCAGGACCCACAGGCCCTTTTCAGCAGAGTTGCTCCCAAACCTATCAGGTCCCACTCTGCAGACCTGCCAGCATTCCTCCTTCCCAGGGTGAGAGCTAGTATTTGTCCTTGCTGGATTCCATGATGCTCCTGTCTGGAGCCCTCTGAACAGCAGCCCTGCCTTCAAGCATGTCAGTTGATCCCCCAGTTTGATGTCATTTGCAGATTTTATGAGATCTACATTAAACAGGCGTCAGGGACAGGTGATGGCTTTGGATGAACTCTTCCCCTTATAAAAACCTCAACCTCTCCTCGTTTCTTTCAACTCTCTTACATTCACTGCCCTCTTCTACATCCCAGTGCAGGATCAACCTCCACCATCCCACAGCACTGTACCATACATAGGAAATACTGTAGATCTTATTTAGATTTTCAGCATATCAGACATGAGCATTAAACCATAGAAAGCACATTTCTATTTGAAGTTTCTGAAGTTGTCATCTGTGAACGGCATCGAGCAAAGCAAGAATTTCCAAGTTATTCTCTGTAAGATGCACCTTAAACCTGAATTGTTTTTTTCACCTTTTATTTCACCAATTGTTATTTCAAAGCTGACCTATTAGCTATACGACATTAATACAGTCTTCTATATCTGCCCAAAGCATTTTCTGTGTATCAGTACATTAGCACAGATAAAAGTTTTATAAATTACTGCCTATGGAGGGTACAATAAATCTTTTATCTACTGCCATCACACAGGTAAAATAGTATCTAAAAGACAACTCCTCACAGTAACCATAATACCTGAAATAACAAATGTGAATAAGTGTATGAAAGGTGTGTGATATCTGTGTGATAGATGCTGTTGCTATTAAAAGAAATATTGTGCACAGCTCTGGTAGAAAAGTGAACAAAGTGAGAATTTAAGAACACTGTATGGATTTAGAAGAATATATCACTTTCTAAAAGAAGTGGACTAGACTTAACACATACATTATTCCACAAGTTTCTTTTTCACCCCCTTAAAAAATAAAATGTATAATAAATTACTTCACCCAAAGCTTTATATTTATTTTGCAGCTAGGTGACAAACTCGCTGTGTTTTAAAAAATTATCAGCCGTTTAAACAGAATTTGTGAGACAAACAGCATTCTCATGTGAACAAGACCACAAGACAACATCCTACGGAAGACCCCATCTTGCCAGAACTTGCTTCCTGTGTGTCATTACTGTGTTATATTTCATTCTTTATGTCAGAATGTAATTAAAACCACAACTCACAAATTCTGAAACAGCGGCACAATATTTTTTAATTGTAGAAATCCTTTTGCAACTTCAAAACTGACAGAGAAAATTGTCTGCTATAACAGAAAACAGTGCTGTACCCTTTAGTGTCGGGATGAATGTCACTGGTGCCTTTGCTGCTGCTGACAGCTTTTTGAGAAAGCCTTGTTTGGTTCCTGAAAAAGGCAAAGGAATACAAGACAACTCCCAAACACTGGCATTTGTTTGTAGGGTGGGGAGTTTTGCACTTCTTTCTCATCCACTGTTCATAGAAAGAAAAAAGACACATGGGCCGAGGGTCCACTAAGCCAAAATTCATATAGAAGGTTCAACACCCTGCAGTCACCAAAATTGTCTAAGGACTTCCTTTTTTTGTGCCTTTCTAATACTTGTTCGAGCTACTTTTCGTTAGTTACTTTCGATGGTCATGAGAAGGGCCATAATCTTTCATAGCTACTGCCCAGAGTAACATGACATGGTCAACCCCAGCAGCTTGAAATTACAGATCCAGGAGGGAATTGAAAGGAAAAGTGGAGAATTGTCTAAATAATGAAACAGAAATCAAGCAAAGGTCAATCCAGCCCTACTAAGCTAAAATCTTATCAGAAACATATTCATACTTAGCAATACCCTGTGGGAAGCCCATATCTAAGTGGCTTAGCACTCATTCTGCAATGAGTTATGCCAGCTTTAAGACCTTTGCACATCTTTTCAATTCATGGTCTTAGTCTACAGCGTAAGACTAAAAACTTACAAACAAAACCAAACAAAAGCCCCAGCCTTCAGCAGCCTCACCACTACAGCCTGCAGCACACACTGGTGCCGATATTACAGCCTCTCTCCTCTCTAATATGTTGCTTCTGCTTCATCGCTGTCTTCTCTTCTGTAGTGCTCACCCTTGAGGAATTTAGGATTTTAGAACTTTTCTTCAGCTGTGGCCCAAACAGAGCCAGGCACCCTTATCTTCAGGCCAAAGAAAGGGACCCTAGTCCTATTAAATTCAGAAATATTGTCATAGCCCTTTAAATGTACCCCCACTCTTATCTGCTGTAAAAAGTAGATTACTCTAAAATGCTATAATGCCTTACTCAAAATTGCATTTCTTCTTGAAAAATGAAGTGAAAACAAACACAAACAACTCTGACCAAATAGATATACCAAGTCAGCTCACTTTATTTTCCTGCAAAAAGTACACTGAACGTGACTACCCTACATATTTGGTAAATGAACTACAATGGCCCTAAAACCTTGGTGCTGCATCAGTAGTGGTTATAGAAATCTCTCTGTGTAACCCAGTCCTTCCAGATCTGCAAGGAGTCAAAGCCTAACACATGAGGAAGGAGTAGGCAAATGAGCTTGCAAACCCATGCATATCAAAGGTGGCTTGTGGGAACTTTCCCTGGTGAATGACAAAATCTATTTCTAGTTCTGATTTCAAGTTGAAGTTTGCAGATATTATTTCTTGTAAAGAAGGAATTCCATGTACATAAATAAGAAGAAAGCAAACTTTCAGTTAGGATAGAAGTCCTCAATCTGCTGTAAGTAGTTCAAGAACAGCTGAACTTAAATGCTAAAGGAGGATGAACAGAAACTGATAGTCCAGTTTCAAGTTCAGGGACTGCTGTGTCTTGAAAAAGAAGCTTGTGTAATAAAAGGGAGGAGAAACTCAACAGGTAAGATTTTTGACTACATTATATTGCTCTAAAATACTGGGAAAAGAGCAATCTGCTTGCTGTCTGCTCAGCAAGGACTTCAGTGCACCTCCTGACCAGGACTTTTGCACTGGTTTCTGGTTTTATTTTGACTACAGCAGATTTATTCCCACCCTAATCAGATACAACCACCACTCACTGTGGGCCAATCTGCCCTTGAGTAGAACAGGGTGGGTGGACTGGTACTGCAGGACATCTGAGCCTTGCTGAGTCTCCTCTAAGGGATGCAGTGTGAGAACCACCACCAGGAATCCCTGGGGTGACACTATCTGGAACAGGCTTGACGACCTCGAGAGCCCTTCCCAGAACCAAGTTCACAAGGCAGTTGTCAATGGAAACCCCACACAGAGCCTCAGGAGAAGGAACTCAAAGGGATCCTGAGTGCAGCGCTTGGCTCTTTACCTCTCCATTCCTGTGAGAGGTTTCTGCAGAATGAGCAGCTGTCTCACTCACACAACCCACATGCAAAGAGGTAGGCTTTCACAGTGCTAACAGCTTCAAAAATATCTCTAAACCTAATCTCTGGGACTATTTGGTTCTTGATTTTGGAGCACTGCCCGGTATAAATTTCATGGATCTAAATGATGCACTTCTTTCCTAGCCCACACAGAGATAACTGCAGGTTAATAGCAGATCATTTTCAAGAAGCTAAGCCTCAGAAACCCAACCCTTAAGTAAGTAATCTTGCATTTGAACCACTAAACCTAAAAGAGGCCCCCTTGATGCCAGAAATTTTAAGACAGCTTCCATCTCCTGTCTACGTGGGTTTCAGTGTGATTCCAATATGATAAGCAGTTCCTACTCGGAAGAAGCATCCTCAATCTGAGAAATACTGAAAGAAATGTAATTGTGAACTTTAAAAATAAGCTAAGCTTCATTCCATGAAATATTACATTTTCAAAGATATTATGGGGGAATAAAGGCCCTTTTAATACATAAAAAAAAAATTATTTTTCATAACTAGGATTCAACCATACTGCATACATACCAACAGCCAAATCACTGTGAAAAGATTCTTTTCTTCTAGCAAACTTTGAAATATAGTTTCTCCAAACAAACACAAAATCTTAAACAGTACCTGAGCTGGTTTTTTTTTGGATCTTCTCTAATCCTACATCAGTATAAGCCACAGGAAATTTGAAAGACCTTATCCTTAAGCTGGTCAGCTTTACAATGTGACAAAACTTCAAATAACAGCAAATTACATAGTGCGATGGAAGTCCATCACATAGGAAAATACAATATATTCAATTATAGCTGTACCCTATTAAATGGCTATTTCAACATATAAAATTTATAAATTAAGCACCTTATCTTTTGTAAGTCAGAAACCGTTACTCATTGAAATGACACATGCTTTGTCAATCTGAAGAGAGATAACAAGAGCAGTTAACAGCTTTCAAAGAGAAAACATAGTTTTGCATGTTTGCAACACCTAGCTTTTTTTCAGAATTTCATCATTTGTTACATTTAAAGAAAAAAGTCTTTTCTCTTTATGTGTCTTCACGTGTTGAAGTTTCCGCCCCTCTATCAAAAAGCTTCCCTGAAATTAGAGCAAATGCTTGAATTAGGTCAGCCACAAAAGTTACAGTTAGGAAAGTACAAGAATTTATGCCATTCTCACTACACCAACGTTTCACTTTTTTTTTATTCTAGCAGTTCTGACCTTTACAGGAAACTCAGCTGAAAACATTTGAGGAAATTGCTGCAACCTTTTCCATGACTCTAAATGCAACAAAATGCTATTTTGTACTGCTGCAGGTACAAAATCCTAAAGTCAATATTTCATTCCTCGAAGCTGTTGGGAGCCATGAAAAATTATGAGAAAAATCACTATCAGACTATTAGGTGATTTATCTGTGGCTTCCATATAAGGGGAACAACAATTCTTGCATCCTGGAAGCAAGAGATTTAATCAAAATCAAAGCTTTTGAAAACAAAATACATGCATACTGAAAGAGTTGAAAGCTGAGAAATAATGAGTCTTACACAATTCAAAAATCTGTAGCATGTGCCCTGCTTGAAGCCAAATATGGAACAGGAAAAAGAGCCTGGAATCATACGCAGCCAAGAGGAAACAACACAACACATTTGAATTATCGAAAGACAACAATGGAAACATGAGGAGCACTTTGACCCCTCTGACATACATAATGCTTTTCCTTCAATCCCTTTTCTCAAAAACCATACTTTACATTTCAAGAGACAACTGCCACCATGATTTCCTGCAAACAAATGTCTGTAACTTCAAATGATATATGAGTTCAATTATCCATTTATATTAAATGCCGCAAAATAAAACTCTGCTCAATTCAATATTTAGTCCTCCCAAGTAATTTCCTGCAATACTTTCACTAAAATGAGTTAAGGGTTATTGAAAAATTATAAATGTGCTCAGTTAGAAATGTAACTCTGATTTTCAAGAATCTTGTCATTCTAGTATAAATAAACAATGCATACTGAAGTGAGGTTAGAATAAACTTTTCAGCAACTGAACTAGAATCAAGATGAAAATTATTTTCGACCAGAAAGATGTTGCCAGCACTAAAATCCAGTATGCTTTCATAGCATGAGCTTTACATTCTGTAAAAAGCCAAATGACAACATTTCAGGGACAAATAAGAAACTACCTAGCTTTTATTTTCCTGGCTTCTGCATTACTAGCCTTTAGTTTCTCCTTTCTAGGGCAATACCAGGTCCAAGACACAGAGGGAGGACATGGGACCTTCAAGCACTGGGATCAAGACTGAGATCTCCCCATCAGCTGGTCATGACAGGAGACACTCCCCAGTGGCTCTGTCAGCAAGCAGAGGGGGAAGGATGGTTCGGAGATTGTGCTACCTCAGCAGTGATCCCCAGCTTCGAACAGAGGCACAGATCCCAAAGTGCTACTGCACACATCCTCTGAGCTTGTGACAAAAGCTGTGCTCTTGTTTCACTGCTGCAGGATTCCCCATCCTCTCTCCTTTCTCACTATCAGCTTATCCCAAGTTTATAGAAAACATGTTCCCAGCTGTCTGTCAGGCATATGATCAAGAAAAAAAAAAAGACAGGTTAGAGTTCTTGAGCCTCTGGGTTTGCACTAGTACTGCCTAGTTCTGGGGTTATTTCTAACCACAGCCTCCTAAACCTCTCTTTGGTTTCTGTATCTAGCCTTTAAAATCAAGTCTATTTCTGTGGCTCACATGACTTCTATCTGATTTACAGCTTGATAGAGAAAAGTGTTATTTGTTCACAAAGTTTTACATACTGAACAATGTATCTCCTCTAGCAGAACGGGCACCTTAAGGATGAGGACTCCGACCTGCTTTACCCTCCTTTGTTTTTCTTGTTGTGTTACATAAAACAGATGCACTGATTTGCTCTCTCCCAGCACAAATAAAGCCTTGAACACAGCCAGAAGTGCTGCTTTCATGGCTGCTCAGGTTAGCCCACAGTGCCACCCTTGCTTCTCAGATGGAAGGGTCTTATGAACACTGCAAAGCTTCACGTCAGGACACTGTTCCACTATTTATTGTACACCTAGAACCAGCCTGCACAAAGATAAATTCATTACACAGCCATAAGTAAAGGCTTCTACAGCCCATCTGTCATGTGCATTGTTCTTAGAGCATTTAAATATTCATTTTAGTACTAATTTTATTTATAAACTTTACTTATTACAAAGGTCATCCCTCAAACATTTGAGACAATAGTGGGGCACTCTAAAACATCCATGTAAAAAAATTAATGGGTTGGATTTAATGCAAACAACTGGCAACAAATTTACTATTAAGTGACAAACCAGCAGTTGTTATGAAAAAAGCATTAATTCCTACATCCAGAGTATTCTACATTAACCACAAAAGTACTGTGCACTGAAGGCACAGTGCAGTCTGCTCGGGTTTAAACTGCTGATGACTTCTCTGTGATATCCGTGTCTGAACTCTCCCTGTTTATCCCAGCACGAGATGCCCATGCTACAATGCCCTCCATACCACAGGAGCCCACACTGTGCCACACCTAAATCCTCTGCTCCTCTTCCACACATCAATAACCAGTCTACTACAGCAAACTCAAGCTCCTCTTTCAAAGAATCTCCACATTATTCCTTTTTTGATACAGATTTGTTATGTCTTTTGTACATCTTTCTGATAAGCAAAGATCTTCTGGACAGGATTTACACTCTTATATATGTAGAAAGCCTTGTACTCTTAGAATGGTGAGTGCATGCTTTGTAACAAAATTAACAAAACTCTCAGATTTGTTGAGTCTTATGCAATCTTTCAGCTCTGCTTTTCTGTGAACATAAGTGTGTGTTTCTGCATTCACTCAGCTCTAGAAAACCTTGTTCCATCCCTTAGCCTCACACTTTGTATTTCAGTTCAAAAGGAGACAGCTCATATTCACCTATACCAATTAGTTTACTGTGGGTTTTTTTAATTACCAAAAAATAGAAAAGATTAAAGAAACACAGAGGAGGCAGAGGGGGAAGGGAGATGGAGGCTATGAGAAACAGCAAGGAAGACAACAGTAAGAAAAGTGGAGAGCACCTTGTAAAACAAACGATCACAAAACACCACCTGTCTCAGAGAAAGCCAGGAAGAAAAAAGAATACACCCTCTGCACATTGTGGTTTGGGTTTTGGAGACGTGCTTGGCTACATCAGTGATCAGCTTCGCTACCACCAAAGCAAGCAATTCATTACATCTTCATGCACTTAACAGACCAAGACTGAAAATTATAACTAGAGCAATAAAAGAAGGAAAATAGGAAAAACACAGTGTGCTGGGTGCTGGATGCCCCTCCAAGCCACTTGATTCATCCTGACCCAGTTTTTTTCAAGTGTACCTCTCTCTGAGGCCTCACAATCTAGGTGTAAGCAAAAGCATAACTGATGAACAGACACAGCAGATGGCAGGAAGCACGAAGAAGCAGAAGTGATTGGCACAGGCCGGGTGCATAAGCACTTTAGCATTTTGTAAGCACTGTGACAAGACACCTCTAAGGAAGACTTTGAAAAACAGCCAGTACATTTGTTGATCTTTATGTGCAGGTTCCCCAAAGTAGGTGAGAAGTACAAAAGCAGAAGCTTGTTATAAATTTATTTAAAAGGTGAGGAAAACCAAACCTGTCACCTTGTCACCAGAACAGAGGAACACACCATCCATGTATGAGACACTTGAGAGATGATGACCCAAAGGCTCTAACATTTATAGTGGGCAAGTTGCAGAGCTGACATGGGCTTTGCATTTCAGAAACCTCCCAGAGAATCACACTGTACGATTGGAGCAGGTCTCACAACCTGCAGATAAACTGGAAGCAACTTCCCGATTTCATACTGCTGTACAGTTGTCTGCTAACACCTGCCCATGAACCCCTGCAGTATACACTCCTTCCCAGTTTTAATCTGAGGCTCAGAATTTGTTTTACTTTACATATTTAGCAACATACATGAGTACTGGGATTAGGGGCAAAAGGCACTGCTGCAGGAGGATTGCCATGGGGAAGGTGCTTGACAACCAGACCCTTTAACTGGCACCCTCCTCCCCCACCTCTACAACCTTCATGCCAATAGATGGCCAGCCAGGCTTTTACCAGCTGCAAGTCCTGCCTTGCACCTGTGTTTGGCAACAGCACAGTGCATCTGTGTGCATTTCAGCCACGCAGTGCTCTCGGCACATGTACACACACACACACATATCTGTGCAGGTGCTCAGAAACACGTGTGCTCCTCCCTGCGTCCTCGAATACTGTGGGGAGGCACAAAAGGTGCTTCTCAGCCATCCTCCCCCAGTCCAGCTCCAGCAGAATAAAATTACTCAAGCAGTTTCAAATAAAAATAAATTTCTTCTCACGAAGATTCCATTTTCACTCAACTATTAGGAGCATTATTAACTTTGCTTGAAAGTGCAATGTCATTCCTCATTTCTTTGAGTAGAGAGTGGGATATGCCAGAATTTGGCATGCTAACAGTTCTTCCCCATAGGCACCTGGCCTTACTAAAAGATGTAACAGACTACAGTTTTACATGATGAAAAATGGGTATTTCATGTAGCAAAAATACTTCTGCTGTCAGTAGAAAAAAACCCTGTGCATATTACCACATATAGCATACATATATATATAAGAAACTTATAATATGTATAAGAAACTACTGTTATATTTCTGTTCCTTCTCACAACCATACCAAATTGAAGAGATGACCAATACAGAAAAAAGCGACAACATACATTCTTAAGAAAAAAAGTGCTGCGAGACATTATCACAAATTGTAACACGTTAGATAAGCAGATAAGCTATCTCTATGACACAGACAGGTTTAGAGAGAGACAAAGTCACATAAATCCTTTATGCAAAATCCTATCACAAACCAGATGATCCTTAACAGCAGGATTTTCTAATGAGAACATTAACTGACTCACCCAGTATCTTGCATTCTCTGTTTAAATCATATGGAAGGTTTTTTTATGAAATTATTTATCTTTTGTTGTACATTGTTGTACAGTGAAAAAGAAACAACAACAACAAAAAAACCCCCACACAAACTGAAAGGAAGTCACTGTGCTACACAAAAACATACAAAATACATAAAATACAGCTGGCACAGAATTTCAAAATTTTCATTTCAACCACACTTAAAAAAACCTTGGTGGTGGTCCAAACAGCCATTTTTCTATTCAATTAGCAAGTCATGAAAAATTGTACAAATTCCTATAGAGGTCTTCAATCACATAATTCTGCATTATAGAATGAAGAACTGTGCCATAAAAAGGTTAGGGCAAATTACAGAAATTCCTATTGTTCTTTGATAGACCTCTCATCAAATATTCTATTGAACCAACACATTGCTCAACCCTCTGCAGCATACAGCTATTAAGGTTATGCAGAGAAGTCCACTGAACCTGCATAGGGTGGGCAAGTGTTGGGTAATTCCACTGCATGTAAAATTAAAACTGAGATTCTTGAAGATGCACCACTATTTTAAAAGAGTCCCCTCAAACAAGCTGAAACTTTTTTCAAGACAAAAAAACAGGGATCTTGAAAATATTTAGATGGAAAGATAGTTACAGTGCTACAGGATTTTTAGGGCTTTGTTTGTTTGTGTAACCAGTTGTACGAAAGCTTGCAGGAATTAATGAAATAAGATCCTGGATTAAATCAGGGTTAATGAGATCAGGAGCAGACACATCATTATTCAAATCACACACCATGTGAATAGTATGTGCTGCCAGACTTGTAAATCAGAGATTAGAATTTAACACTCTTCCTTCTGCAGTCTGACAGTTTAGGGCTAGAGGTCTCTTTATAAATATTGCTGGCATCCACCTGCCACAGCTTCACAAGACAATGTATTATGATTCCAGTTTTTCCTGGTGCTAAGTACCAACTATTTCAAGAGGTAAGCAATGGCAGAAGCAGTTCCTCAGCACTTCTGACAGTCATGTTCCTCAAGTCTTACAACCCTTGCAGCTGCCAAGCAAAATTTGTTATTTAATTATTTTCCATCTTAATCTAATCTTTCTTCCTGCAAACATTACAGCAGGTACAGGTTAATTCATGTGAGTTTGGAATGGGTCCATATACCTTATGGATCCATTTTTGTTTGGTATAGTCATCTGAGTTCCAGCATGTTGCTGATATGCTCAAACACAGAGGTAATTCCTTAGGGGAAAAAAAAAACCTGTATGAAATGAAAAGATTCAGAACAACAATTTTAATAATCCCCATTAAAAGATGTCCTGGAACCACGGAAATCCTTTTATAAAATGTAGGTCGCATGTTTCTTTGGAGGTATTAGACTTAATTCTAGAGTTCTGATATTTAGAAAAGATAGCCCTATTCATAAAATCTTAATAGCTGGGAAAATTGACCCAAACCTTAAACAACGGGTCTCAAAAAGTCCCTAGAAATGCAGCAGCTGTCCTCTACACTTGAGACTGTTTTCTCTTCATAGAGTAGAGGTCTCTGGACAAAGCTTTTCATGGTAGAATTTTTTAGGCTCTTCATACATTCTGTCTGCTCTTTTACAGCTGGGAAAAAATGAAAAAGGAGGGAAAAGGAGGTCTACAGGTCAATCTATTCCAGCAAAACAACCTCCTACATCTTGGTTTTATCCAAGAGAAAAGAGGTATAAAGAATGCAAATAGAAGAAATAACCATGCTCAACACTGATCCAGAACAGCAAAGAGTGTTGCTCAAGACTAAAAAATGTGTGATGGGTGCTACAACTGCTTGAGAGAGTTTGATACAACATTGGTATTTGTAAGAGAGGTGCAGCCTAGCATCACAGATGGGAGAAGATTTGGTGACCACAATCCTCACCTCAAGTTACTTAATTCCATAGTTACTCAATGTTTGCAAAAGAGATTGGCATGCTACCTTTGAAGTCATTCATCATACTGAAACTACCTTTGCAGTTTCTCAACCTAGTGTTTATTCAGCCATCACAAAACTTTAAACAAACCTTCACGGCTATCAGAGCCACACAGACTCATTGGCTTGTATTACAAAACAACCAAAACAGTATAGGACATATTATGGTCAAGTCCACATGAGAAAAAATTATGTGTATCTGCTTAGCACACTCAGCAGGTTTCCTGTTCACAGATGAGTTGCATGAGAAAGTATGATCTTTGTTTGGATAAGTCTCCTTCCAAGCAGAGACAGCTATTTTATGGTTTCTCCCAACGTACCATGTAGTACCAGTATGCTTGAGGCTCACTGTTATTGTAAATAAGATAGAGGTAAAAAAAAAGCACTGATTATGCAGTTCTGCTGAGGGGAAATGAAAGTTTAAAGATGAGAGTTAAAGAAAGAAAGCAGACAGCAGGTGCATAGGAGTCATCAAGGATGATGAAATGGTGCAGTCTGACCATATATAAAGGTATATTGGAGCTCCAGAACTGAGTCCTCTGAACCTGTTTGCCTCGCTGAGCATCACTGAATGATGATGCAGGTGATGCAGACTGATTCAGCAAGCAGAAACAAGATTTCAGCAGCTACAAACACCCAGGGAAATTTCCTTTAACTACTTTTCAATTAGAAAACTTATTACATTGGTTTTCATTTTTACCTTTAAACAACAATCAAGAGGGAAAAGTTGCATATGCCATACGTAGAAGAAAGACCTATTTTTTGATCTAAGCATTAGCAATTCTTTTTACTCACCAATTTATCAAGAAAAGATCTATTCATTTTGAACATTTGATACACTCCTGGTCTGAGTGTTGTGGGCTGAGGGAAGACACTGAGTGTTATTCCTCTGTGTTGAAGAGGACTCATCTGCATTTCAAGTAGACTTTAGTGCAACTTTAACTATTAAACTGCTATGACTCCAATTATATATATGCACATCTATGCCTTGAAATACTAAATATTGACTTACACAATTCTCAGGATGACAGGAAAAATGACAATATATGACTTAGCTTTTGTTCCCCAAGAGCAGCCTTCCCTGAAAGTAGCTCTCTGCTCTAAAAGATAAATGTGTATGCACAATACAAATCATAGAAAATTAAGCAAATCATTGGATAATTAATATAAATACAAATATCTCTTGAAAATAATGGGGAGAAATCTCACTTAGCAGAAGGGAGTATCCTTCTATTTGTGGCAAATATTGAACTCAAGAAGTTTCAGGCAAAGCAGAGTAATTTTCCAGGCAATTCATAAGAGTACTCTCTATCCACCCTGCCCCGACCTGTATTTTTTACTGGGAAGGCAAAAAACAACACTCCTTCTTCTAGATACTCTGATATCTTCTAGAAATTACAGGATATTCTAGATGTATTTAGATTTAACCTCCTTCACTGCAAAATGCTTTAAGTTCAGATGCAGGGGTTTTTTACCTTTACAGTACTAAGTTTGACAGCACAGAGCATAAACCATTTCTTCCTTTGTTTTCATTCATTCGGAGCCCTCTTTGATGCATTTACTTCAGGTCAAGGAGAACACTTATACTCAAGTAGTCCTACTGATTTTAACAGGCCTCATCAGGAAATAAAGTTTTTTGGCCCATTCCTCAGGAAAAACAAGACCCCAAACCTGTCAGTACTTCTTACACTATGCATGCACTGTTCCTCCCCTCTGTGATCCACTAAATGAGGAAATATTGAGAAATAAAGAAATTATCTGGGAGCAGCCACACAGCAGTGGTTTAAAGAAACACCCACAACATAGGTGTGCTCTACTTTGTAAACAGCATACTTATAATCCCAAATCACCTAAGACTCCTTCAGCAAAGTCATTAACCACTCTAGACAAGGGCTGTGGTGGACACTTCCCAGAATTCATGGGAGTGGTGGCCTGGGAACAGATAACTCTGAAAAGGAAACAGAGCTGAATACACGTAATACTACACTGGAAAATGTAAAAGGCAAAGCTATCCCTTTTTATCCCAACATAAAACTGCAAAGAAACAAGGCCCATTGAGGATGTTCTGCTAGAGGAAGAGGAAGATGAATACAAAGCAAGCAAGCAGCAAACAACAGATCCAAGGGCCTGGCAAGAAGTTTGAAATCCACAACTGAGAGGAAACCCCACAGAGGGCTGGGGAGGTGGAGCACAGCTGTAAACTGATGCTACACAAACTGGTTTGGATGTGTCTGCACTGCTCCACACAGCACAGAAGTGCTCAGGGGCGGAGGTGGCTCTCACTAACCTGTAGGCAGGGGGAAAAGCAGACAGGTGAAAGGTGAGCAGTGTCTCAGGGCATCAGTGCACCTGCTAGTGATGAAAGCAGGTAGCTGGAGCAAGTACCCATTTAGGGAAATGAAACTCCTACATTCCCTTAACAGAATCTCCATTTAGCCTTCAGCCATTTAAAGAAAACGGGCTGACCCTACACTGGGTCACTTTTCATCCATTTTCTGTACCTCTGTCGTGTAAGTGCTGCACAGTCAGTGACTACTGCATTGAATTTGTATTTGCAGGTATTCAGACCCAGGCATTTTCAACACATATTTCATTATCTACCATCAATGCTAACACTAAATTTAAGCTGTCACATGGAAAGAGTTTGTTTGCTTTGGACTTAATTTTTTCTGAATTACTTAACAGGGTGTGAACAGTGACAAGAGTCACATGAGTCCACTGAACAGCTGAAGTGCTGGGGAAAGAGCCCTCACCTGTAAAGGGGGGAGGCAAGTAATTAGTCTGGTCAAACATAGTTGGCAATTACTAGTTAATCTGCTAAGGCCAGATATTCTAGCAGCTACAAGAAGCTCCTAAACCAACAATTTAAACACTCTGAATCCTTAAAAATCATGTTTATCTTTCTTACTTAATATGTTTTTTTTTAAAAATCACTTACTTCCTCATCTAAATAAGCTTTATCTCACATTCACTGTGGCCAAGCCCACACAAATAAACATTCAATAACTGGAAAAAGCCATTTAAAAAGGCAAAAAGGAAGCTTGAGTATAATAAGGGCTATGCTGGCCAAGTACTAGTCAATTCCATATTTCCTGTATTTTAAATATTTATTAAATACACACACAAATCAAAATAAATGGTCTGGTCTCCATTTATTTACACAGTTACACAAATCCTTAAACAGAACAACCACCCCTTAACATTAAGACCATTGACAGTTTAATAGGAAGTAATTTATTTGTCATTTAGAAAACAAAGGTTGGAGACACAGGTAATCAAAACAAGTATTCCAACTTCCTTTCTCCCTCTTTATCCCACAGCACAATATTTTGTCCTCTCATGTTCTCCTGTACCTCATAACACTGCCTTCAGTATGACAGTTTCACACATCAGGGATGAAAAATAAAGCTTTTTGGTTTTCAATACCATGAAATTCCCTCTCATACTTCCAAACTTTGTTTTATTCAAATCTATTCACAAGATACATACCGGCAATTGTCAGGGAAATCCTATATATCTACTTATTTGTCTTAGTTTACCTCTTAAGTTCTTCGTACTCAAAGTTTAAATTTCAAAAGTAATTTCCTATACAAAGATGCTTCTAAGGACAGAAAATAAAACTCTTTCATTTAGTTGCTCAGGTTTCCTGGTCACATCAAAATATTTACCCAGATTTCTGAAGTGCACAAGAAAAACTGGAAAAGCATACTATTCCCTTTTCACAAAGTCACAACTCTGTCCTTGTCTTTGGATATTTATTTTCATTCACTCAAAATCTGGGGCAGTTAGCCACAAACTACATTTTTCAGCTAAGTATTGTAAAAACATTGCTAACCCTGAATTCAGTAAGAATCTTTGCTGAATACTTTTACCAGCTCTTCAAAATTTATAATATTTTTAAAACAAGGGAAAAAGTTCTATTAAATAACAAGAACTGTCATGACTACTTCTTGCATTCTCAATTTGCAAACACACACACACACATCTCATACACAATAAGGTTAACTGAAAGAAAATAGAGAAAATTAGAATCAATCTCCACAGTGTATTTCTAAAAATAATTAATTTTTAAAGTACCCTCTGGGGGACACAGCTAAATTTTACTTCCACTCTCTTCTCACATCAGGTTTTTAAATTTCTTTACTTATTTTAACAACATGAGATGTCCAAAAGTAAAGATGCCCTGAAGACTATTTTGATGCAAAAGATTTTCCACGCTCTGCTGTTCTATAATGAATAGTGTCTTAGGACACTATTTTGTGTAAATGAATACCAAAAGTGTTCAGTGTATTTAACATCAAAAAAAAAAAATCTAAATCACCATAGTATATGTAAAATCCTTTTGATAACATATAAGGCAAGAGTGTACTAAATTGACACTCATTTATAAGCTGTTTCATTTTGCAAGCTTTATTTCAAAAATCTAATATTATCCAGTTAAGTCAATGCTTTAATGCAATTATTTTAAAAAGAACACTCTGATTGTTCTGATTCCATTCCCCAGTCAATGCTTGAATGGCTGTCTGCTGGATACATTAGAAAATTATCATCATCACCAGCAGAAGTTCAGCCCAAATGGATTGTAAGAGAAAGCTGGCAAACCTAGCAGATCCATGACACTTGTGGAAGTTGCCCAGATTTTTGCACATCTTCTACTTGAAAAAGCTATCTCATTTAAATGCTACAAAACATGGAAGTGTTTATTTAGATTTTAACATGCTGAACTCAATTCCATGCTTGTGTGATCCAGCCTGAAGCAGAAGTAGAACACTGACATCATGAGCATCACCAGTAACTCTGCCCAGGCAGTAACAACAGCCAGTACCTGGCTGAAAGAGTTGAGAAGCCTTTGATTTGCAGGGCAGAGAGCAGTGATTCAACCAGGTTAAACAGTACAAGAAAAACTGCTTGGTGGCTCTCATCCTGTCACTTTACACATGAAAAGCCAGCCTTATATATTTGTAAGGACGTTCCTGGCAGAAAAGTGTATTAGACATGACTTTTTGTTCTTCAGAGGAAGAAAACTCAAGAGTTGCACTATCCAGATGTCAGAGAAAACAAACATACAGAACCCAAGAGCACCTGTATCTGACCACAGCCAGATGTCACTTTGCCCGTTGCACTGATGTCACCCATACCATTGTAAAATTCTCAAGTCATTATCTTTATAACCTTTTATGCAGCATGTGTATCCTGCTGAAACACTGAATCTCAGGATGGCAAGCACTAAAACCACCATAAGGTGCTGTATCACTACAGACTGTCAAGAAAAAAAATAAGCCTCAAAAACTGAAATACAGGTTTGAAGATGCAGGTTTCATCTACCATATAACTGTATCAAGCTGATGATCATTTCTAAAGCAGGTTTTTATTACAAACAGCTGGAAAATAAAACTCAAAGATATTAGAACCAGCCCAAAAGCCTGTACACAATCAAAGTTTATTTTCTATCTATCCCATCTGCTTGGGGACAGAAGAAAAGCCAGTTGTGCAGCTCTCAGTGCTAGATACCCTAAAGGGAGTGAAATCAGCTCTGCTAACTGAACAGCTATCAAAGCTTGTAAGGTTTAACTAAAACACAAAAGAAGTCGAGGAATCCTCAAAATGGGGGTGGGATAGGGCACAGGAATGACGATAAACGAGGGGGAAAAGGAAACTTAGCAACATATAATGCAGGTAAAGAACCCTTCAACATCAATGTATTCTGCCTTCCCACACAGCCCTCTGCCTTCCACCCTCAGAAATTATAGAGGGTACTCTGCAAGAAAATAAAACCAATCCTGTTTGTTTTTAAAAGGAAGCACATATGCTGAATTAGAACCAAGACCTACTGAAAATGTCTGAGACTGGGAAGAAATACTCCAAACACATTTGTACAAAGTAGTATTCATCTTTTATCCAATGAAACCCAGTCAGTTTTTTCCCTGGTGTGTTGAGGTACTCTCGTAAATTCACAGCTAGAGTAACTATGCAAGAAAGCTTCCAGAGAGGCTGAGGATTGGGACAGGCTGCAAAGCAGCCTCTCTGAATTTCCTTAGACTACCGCAGAGTCCTGTAAACACCCTTTATTATAACAGCTCCTTTGCAGCCTGTAAGTATGCATTAAAATAATAGGAGGCTGTGCTGTTGAAAGGGGGAAAAAATACAAATTCTAAAATTACAGGTGTCTCCAATAATATAGTAACGGCTCCTGCTAATAAGTTTCACCTTATTCTATGTGGTACTTGAGAAGAAATAGATTTTGTCACCAAAACTCCATATTCCTATAACAACCAAGGCTTAAAAGAGGAGGGAAAGTGGGGAACTTAAGTAATGAAAAATGAACTGGGTACTTGAACTGGGTATTAATAATCCAGCAGGTTGGGCATCAGCTCCAGTCAAAGATCTGGCTGTGGAAAGTGAAACTTTCTCCCTTGAAAATCAAGTCATTCTATAGATTGGGCTGCTAAATACAAAACATGTCCTAACAGAGCCAGAAGTCTGGCAAAGCAGGCACTGGGTCTAGAACAGCAGGAACACATAAATCAGCAGGCACTGGTAGTCTAAAATCCAGTCTATTGTTTACAAAACTCAAAGGGGAAGGGAGTGAATTTGCAAATTACTTTTTCTCTAATACAGATAGGTAAATTTATACAAAAAAACACATATAAAGAGACAAATTGCTTACTAACTATAAACTGTTCCACATCTATGTCTGCCTAGTCACTTTCCTGAGATCCCTGCTCCTCAAGGACAGCAATTACAGCCCTGCATGACAGCAGCAAGTTAAAGACAGCACCTATATATTCTAGTGAAAAATAATTGGCATGTGCAAATTTGTACATATGGATTATGAGTGGTAAATACAGGAAAGGCTTAACTCCATTATAGCACAGTACCGCAATGAGCAGGAGGGGCATATTCACAGCATTTCTCTCCTAGGGTTACACACAGAGTATTCTCAATCTGATGTATAGATCATTCCTGTAAGATATTACTTGTGAAAAGAAAGGTACAGGGAGTTAAGAAGTATAGTGAGCTGTGTAGATTACTTCCTAGCAGACCAAATTACCCATTCAGTAAGCTTTTATTTTTTTTACTTTTACGTGTACATCTCTTCTATCAGCATATACTGTACACTTAGTCACAACTAGTTACCTGCCTTGGGAAAAGGTGTGAGGTTACCCTGTCCTTCTCCTGCACTCTGTGGAGTGTAACCACCGCTATACTTCTGGTTTGTCCTACAGTTTTCCAAGGTAGAAAACTAAATGCAACTCAGCCACCTCCTCTGTCACATTTAAATTATAAGTGACAGCTTAGTTGGAAGACCTAATTTAAGAAAGAAAACAGGCAATTTGAATAAGGCAGAGGAGGTTGGACTTTCTTTTCTCAAAATTTCACAATGATTTTTCCTGAGTGAAAAAGATCAAGGAGTCACCATGATTAGATAACAAGCCAATTTTCATACAAATAAATGGAAGAAATGACATTTATCTACTCAAACAATGCAATTACAGCCTATAATAAAGACCAAGATGGGCACTGGAAGTAGATAATCAAAGTATTTCTTCAATATTCAAACATCAAGCCCAGAGCTGGTAGGTTATGCAACATCATACAGAAAACAACAAAAATGGTTTAAAGACAGTTTTATGCTCCCATTTTGAGAAGTAACAAGAAACACTCCAGTGATGGGTTAGTTCAGAAGAGCCTGTTCTTCTCAGCTATCGATTATTGCAGAGTGCTGGGAAAAGGGCACTGGACAAGACACACCAGGACTACAGCAACTCATTCATTTCAAACTGTAACCTCTGTTTCCATGCAGGGAGGAGGTACTTCCACCAGCATGCACTGATGTGAGGCAAGCAGCCTGTGCTTTCTTTGGTTACCTGTAGAAGACCAAGTCTTGCAGTCCTATTACGTTACCTCGTTAATGCAACCCTTATGCAAAAGTGCAATTGTTACCTAAGTATGTTCAGTTCTTTTGCCACAGCCTTTTAAAAGCTGGGGCAGCCCTCAGCTTTGCAAAGTGAGCTTGAAAGAAGTGAGAACTAAGATCACCATGCTATATGGAAGAGATACAATCCCTTCCATTACACATAGAAAGGAACTTCAATTGGCACAAGAAAGGAAAACAAACATGTATTTTTAACCAAAAGTTTGGAATTTAGATTTAAATAGCTGTTACCTTTTCCAGCTGCTTAAATACAATAGATGACGTGCAAGCCATAAACCAGGACATACATTTTTAAGCTTCTTTTCAAAATCTGCAGATTAATTTCTTACTCTATCATGCCAAAGCCCTTAAAGCATAAATGTAGAAGTCAAAGGGAGAGCCCTGTCCTTCTCTCTTCCCCAAAGTACTAACTGGAATGCTCCTTTAGGCCCAAACCTAGCCATGTGTCTGAAGCAGGAAACTCCACACTTTATTGGCTGTAATACGGAGCAAGCAATACTCCAAGAGTTCTTCTGCTGGTCTTCAAGATATTCATAAGACCCAACTACTCATGCAACAAGTTTGCATGAGTAGGCTAGGCTTTGTCCACTCAGGAGTTTTGGAAGGGTTTTTTAAAAGTCTTTGTTTCTAGGTATGAAGGTTTAGATTCCACATGGCAAAAAAATCTAAATCCACTAGGAAATGCACTCTAAGCTTTCCTACTGCACTAGGAGTGGAGCTGCAGGGACAATCAAACTGCTAACACAGACCCAGGAACCCAATCCTACAGCTTAAAAAATGTGCTGAATTGGTGAAAGGCTGCCAGACACCCGGGATCATTGTGAGCTGCCATGGTTACTAACTGGGGTTTAACTCTGCAGGCTCTAAACACCACCGTGCATAGAACCAGCTATAGAGTTAATTAGTTACAGAGAAAGGAAAAACTTGTGTGGCAGAAGAGGAATCTCCCATGGACAGTCATTTGCAGCTTAACTGTATGGACTTTCCATAACCCTTTCAAAACAAGCATAGAAGATATCAAAGTTATGGCCCATCCTTTCAGTTCTTAAGATCTATTTCAGGATCTTATCTCCAGTTTTTCCATCTCAAGACCCCCAATTACTCCAAATAATTTCTGAGGCACAACAAGGGACATCTCACTGCCTCTGCTTCACAATCCTGTCAGCACATCTGACAAATGCTTCAATAAAATAAAAATGGAGGGGAGAGGGGGAGCTAAAACTAAAAATGGGTGAAGGTGGAGTTAAACAAAGTGAAGTAAGATATTGGCATCATATTTTCAAGAAAAGCTCATCTAAAAATAACACAAGAAGAAATATCAAATAATTTAAAAGGTCAACCAACAGAAAATGCATTTCATCAGTTATGTTCTTCACTATTAACTCATCAGAGCTTTGACAGATTCTGCTCAGCTACATCATTTCTGAGACCTTTGCAGTTAACACTAGGCTGCTTCAGGACGGCCTCCTCCTCCTCCTTCTCCTCCTCCTCCTCCTCCTCCTTTTAAATTATTTTCAGAAATACCATACAGTATGCCTAATAGGTGAATCACAGATTCTTTCTATATACTCTCAAAGACAGGCAAATTAATTTTCTTCAGAGTAATCAATCTTAGTTAAATAAACAGAAAACTACAAATGTAGTTTTCACATTTTTTTAAAAAATTGTTAAAAGAGATTTCCTAAGACTGGGTAAGATATCCATAAGTACATTTCATTACTAAAAAGTTGGTTTTTTTTTTTAAATGAGGAATAGAGCAGCCTTTCCTTCAAAATAGAAAAAAAAAAGTTCTTTTTTTTTTTTTTAAGATATGAATGTGGTACTTCGTGCCTAGACTACAAAAAAAAAAGGAAAAATGATGCAGCTGAAGCAGTTTATCTCTTCTGTACTACGTGTTCTGCACTATCACCATTCCCGTACAACCACAGCCACAAATTCTTCATTCAAAGTTTAGCAGAACAAAAACACACCACATGCTAGCACACCTGACCACTTTAATAGGCCTAGAACATAAATCTAGATGAGTGGCACAGCTTCCCCGTGTGCCTGCAGTCCCAGTACGCACCCAGGATCTTTGGAGAGAGGCTCCCGCGCCGTCTCAGCTCAGGGGCTGCCACCTGGGCGAGCTGCGGCAGCAGGAATGGGAATGTGAGCGCAGGGCAGAAATCATTTGTGAAGCACTGATTCCACAGAGATACCAGCCTCCCAGTGAGCCTGCTAACAAACTGGTTTCTGGCCAAACAAACTCCTTCTGCCTTTTACACAGACACCCCCTTCCAAATAACAATGAGAGCAGAGTGCAGTTTTAGTAAAGGTGATTAGTGTGTGTGTTGTGTTCACACGAGCTGCTTCTTTCTTCATATTAGCTTTGGCTTTGCCACATGAATCTGAACATACTAAAAAAGGCGAAAAAAAAAAAGTCACATCTCTCCTTCCAGCACCACCAGAGTCCATAGGATGAGGAATAAGGGTACATTGTAATTCTTTTGGTTACATGTACACAATATAGTAACACTTGATCGATATTGCTATTTTGCAACTTACACAGGTTACAGGTTGTTTTATTTTTAAATACACTGTAAATGTCCCTCTAACTAGTAATTAGAGGGACATATAAAACACTAGTTACTAGTTAGAGGGACATACTAGTTACACAGAATCACCCTACTAGGTTGTAACAGCAGCCAATTCCACTCAAAAAATGCAGTTATCTTGGGTTTGGGGTTTTTTTCCAATTGAAGTGGTAAGCTAAGATTCCATATGGATACAAAGGATTTCTGCTTAAGTCTCCCTCCTCACTTAGATGCTTCATCAGATCCCACCTCAGCTCTCAGCTGTGCTATGGCGAGAGTAGCTCCTCTCTCTCCCAGACCCAGATTCTCCATTCCCTATGCTGAGCACTTTATGGAGGAGTTTACATACCCTGTATTAAATGGCAAAATATGGTGACACAGGCCACTGAAGGACTAAAAAAACATGGGGGGTTTAAACTTCTTTTGTCTCAGAACCAGATAAAGGGGAAAAAAAGTGTACGAGATGACAAATGCATTCCCAGACTCCTGAGAGAAATTGTAAGAACACAGAAACAACAATAACGTGTATTTTCATGAGCAGTAAGAGAGCAACCACAAATTGTGAAACAACTCTGGAGCACTTTATGATGGTGATTCAGACCCATTCACCAGCTCAAGGGAAAAACAAGCATCCTATCACCAGCAGCAAAGAGCCAGTCAGTTCCCACCTTCTCACCACAAACAGCTGCACCATTTTGCTCTAATAACATGCAGAGGCTTTCAGAGGGAGCCCATTCCAAGTCCAGCTGAAGGATCCAGCAGCGACAATTCTGGTTGAATGAACACACCATTCAGGACCTTGCTACTGCCAGGTCAGACAGCATGTCAGCTGGAAAGGGAAAGAATATTAAAAATAAAAATATCTCTTCATTTCCCAAAGGGGAAGCCCTCATAATGAAAAGGCTTAGAGTGATCACTAAGTCCCCATTCCACAGCACTCGTTGAGATGTGCTTAGACAAATAGGTGAATCCCTACATTTCACTCCATGTTGGTAAGAAACAAAAAAAGGTTAACAATACTGTCAAAAGTGGAAATACTTCAACTGTGCAACCAAGTATGTTTACTTTTTGATTACCTTTAACAACCTTTAACACAAACGATTTTGTTTTTATTTGAAATTAAAACTACTTAGTTTCATAATAGAGAACAACGACCAGAGCATACAAAAATTCCTGATTTTAGCTTTCATTGCTTTTTCTACTATTCATAACATCTTTAAACTGTGTGCACTGAGGAATAAATTCAAGCAGGATATTTGTAATGCAATTACTTCCCTCATAATAGTTGTGTGCTTCTAAATCTATTTAGTGGGCTCTGGAACAGTACAGATTTTTAAGGCTTAGTGCCATCCCTGCCAAGCAATGAGCAGATATTAGATATTTCAGTCAATATTGTATCTATTTGTTGCCTCAGGAGATTTTTTTTTTCCCTATGGCATATAAGGAAATACACTTTGCTATTTTGTGATTTTTTTTTTTCTTCCAGAAAAAAAAATGTAACCCAGCACTAACAACATTTGCATTTCAAGCGGGAGCCCTTGTATTCAAGAGCTAACAGTTTAATACATACATGATGCTGCACAAACTGGGAAACAAACCTGCATTATGAGCAGGGCAAGTAGTACAATATTTTCAGGAAATAAAATTTTACTTAATTCTTATAAGCCAACTGTACAAATGTAAGATGAATGTAGAGCAAACAACTATTAACCAAATACATGGTACTTTCTGGCACATGGACACAAATCATACATAGAGGTAACTATGCCTCTCACTAATAATAGGTTTTATACCAGATAATTAAAATTTTCAGCTAATAATCCAATTTATCTTAAAGTGTTTGTTGATATTTATTTCAAGCATCTTGGATGAAAACAAGGCTATAAAATTTGGCTGAGGTAGCAGTTAAAATTTTATGGCTTTTTAATAGTTTGTTCAAATTAAAAACAGGGAAATGTTTATTTTGTACAAAAACATACTTTCTTTGGTTCTGAAAGATTTCCTTAAAGCTATGCTTGAAGTTACAAGTTCAACAACAAAACTGACCTACTTTTGTCCTTTTCAAAATATACTGTACACATTTCACAGGACCCCTGTAGTACTCTCCATTATTGCAAATAATTTCCCATTATAAAACCTGTGTTTATCTAGGTATTATCTTGACAATTCTTCTTAAAATCTATATTACAAAATGTTTGATATTTAAAAAAAAGAAATGTCAAGATCTACTTCTTTTATTTCTAACAAGAACCTACGTCTAGGGAAAAAAAAGCTTAGGACAAAGTAGCTTTAACTATCTTAAAATCCTAAACTTTTGAAAAACACAAGTTTTAACATGTCATACCTTTAAATATTACCATGGGTAATATTTATACGAGGAATATACTTTGTGTTATCCACACAAAAATCTCACAAACATGGTAAAAAAGTAATAATTTAAAAATTTTAAAACAACAACAAAAAAAAGACACAACTGACAGATTTATTACGAGTTGCTGGGACCTCCATTGATTTCATTGTCACTCACCACTGCCACATGTACTGGGATGCTCGAGTGTATTCACTGAAGGCTGTGAGCAGGAGGGCAGAACTCCCCTCTCACAGCAGCCCTCGGTTGTGCCAAGGTGCAGAAACCGCCTCCAAGACCAAGCCCTGTGCTTCCAACAGCCCCTGGCAGTACCACAGCAGGAGGGAATCACCAAAGAGCACATCGGAGGAGCAAAGGTACTGAGGGAGGAAGAGCATTTATATTGAAATAAGGACCTAGGTCAAAAGCTAGTTGGGGAAGGAAACAAGGGTGAAGCAGAGCAAATTCAATGGGATAACCTGAGATGCAAGGATGGGGAGAGGCAAAGGAAACACAGAGTCAGGGGAAAGAGGAAGAGGCCTGGCATGGCTGGAAAAAATATAAGCTTAAGAAATCCCAGAGGTGGGAGCAAGGAAGGAGCAGTCAGACGTGACAAGGAAGGGAACATACGGGAAGTTTAAGAGTAGAAAGAGCCAGGAGGAAGGGAGGGAATAACCAGATAAGGAGCCTGAATAAGACAATTGAAAAGGCTGAAGTAAGGCAGGAGCCTTGTAGAAAAATAGTCTGCTACCCTGTAAGTAACTCAGTACAATGGCAGTGCTGCACACAGTTCTGCAGCAAAGGACTAACCACACTCAGGGAGGCAAAGCAAAGGCCTGGATCAATCAGTGAAAAGGACACTTGAAAGGAGAAATCAAAAGAGCTTGGCCTGTTTGCTACATTGAAAATATGTGTGATTATTTTCTAAAAATACATCAGAGGGGAAGGAATAGTAAAATAACAGGAAGAGGAGGAACTTTTTAATCAGAAATACAAGTCATGAGAATAAATGAGCCAAGATCTCCCAGGAATAATTTTATGCTAAATGAGTGAGGAAGTTGTTTGTAGTTGGGTTTTTTTGGTGGTTGTTTTTTGCTTGGTTGGGGTTTGTTCTGGTTTTTTAAATCGTAAGAGCAGTATCTTCAATAACATCTAAAAAGAAGAAAAGTAATGTGCCTTTTTTAGATGCACAAAACCCTCAAAGCCGTGTCAAGCTAGCAAGCCAAAACCCTCCCCCTAAAAAAAATCCCTCCCTAAACACCTTTAAATCTTTCAGAGTGGAACTTGCTGTGCTGATGAGATGAGCTCTCAGAGCTGTGCAAGAGCAGCAGAACACTCACCTGAAGGCTCTGTCCAACAGGGTTTTAAGCTGGGACTGCCTTTCCTCTCCCCCCCAGACAGCACCAGAGCTCATAACGTGCTCCACTCAAAAACCACACGTGGTTCTGCTCTCTGCCAGCTTTGCTTTTAGCCTCTTAATTTCCAATGGCTACAGCCAAAAGCAGGGAGCCAGCAAAACATGATTTACTGAGACCAGCACACAAAGACAGCATTTTGTTTTGTTTTGTTTGTTTTTAAGCTCTGTACTCTGTCTGACTTTGAAACGCCTGTAATGCTTTTCTGACATCTCTGTGTACAACTCCTCCACAGCTGAAGGAAAGCAGCATTACAGGAATGATTTTTTGCAATACAGAAATGTATTCTACTGAAAGGCCTGTACACTGGAACAAGAGTTCTGGATCTATTCTGGGATACAGTGTAAGTCAAATGTAACACACACGCACATCATCTACTTTGACAAGAGGCTTTGTTCTGTTTTTAACTGCTATTTAATCAGCATCCTACTCATATTTAGAGTAGATCTACTCATACTTAAGGGTGAAGCCCTGTTTCCATTAAATTAAATAGGAATTATAGTATTGAGTGGAGACCAGAATTTTACTCCAGACAAAACATTTACCTTGGAACTACAGAATGCAGTAGTTACAATTGTTTAATCTTTCCATACAGGAGAAAAAATGGTACAATATACCACAACTGAAAACATTCCATTTTTACTTAACCAAAGTGGTTCCAAAACAACTAGAGCAAAATTATCTAGAAATTAACTACAAGAAACTCATCATTTGTTTGCTATGAGGAAAAAGACACACTGGCCCCACAACAGAGAACTCCACAAAACAACTTGTACGTTAATTGTATGTTTCGTTCAATAGTTCCTGGGCACAGTTCTAGTGAAAAAAGGCACAAAGCCATTTCACTGTTAAGTATGGTATTTTCTGTAATGAATATTTTTAGTTTGCATAATTACTTTCAAAAGGTCTTCTTTATAGAACCTCTAATAAATATTTAAATGCGAGTAAAAACTCCAGCTAATCCATCTTCCAACACAAGCAGACTCCAGGCCACCCACATATCTACAATTCTTTTTGCCCTTACTCTTGACACCCAGGACATTTTATGTAATTTATGTGTAAAATAAAAATACTTCCTGTTAAAGTCACATTGTTTATAGATGTCCTCCAACCACAAACAAAGGGCTTCAGGTCTGATCACACCCGCATCTCAGAGGTTTTGTTCAAAACTCATTATTTCTTCCTTTCTCCTGCAAAGAGGATTTTGAAAGCATGTCCCTCTCTTAACCAGTTGTTTTGCCCACCTGCACATACAGGCACAGTAACAGAGGCTACTCCAAATTCATATCTTTGCCATAGGTCAATACTAACTTTCATGTATCTTGAAACCTTTCCTGTTGGAGTCCAGAATGCAGAGAATATTGCTCTGCCTGTTTTAAAGAATAAAACCCCCCCTGTACACCAACATTTCTGGCCTTCCACCGTGGAGAAAGCTGTATACCCTGAAAGAGGAGTTAGAATCTGCATGGGTGTAAACTAGGTGATGAGATATTGTCTAAGGTTGTTGCACGGTATAAAATCTAGACTTTTTAGGTTAATTAATGCAGTAAATCGATAAAAGCAAAAAACTTCAGAATGGAGGATAATAGTTGTCTTTTAGACCCTTCTTCTTCTTCTAGTCCTCCATTTCATGCAGTAAAAATAATTTGGAATGATTGGATGGAAAAAACCTGCAATTCCGGTCAACGCAGTAACATGAATTATTGAGCATCGGTAGGAAAAAGAAAATATCTTTTGTTTTAAGTTTTAATTGGACAATTTACCTTTAAAAGGGCCTGTAATCAAGATGAGGCAGCCATTAGGCCATTCCAGGCATTCTCTGCTCTGTACTGTCCTACGCTAGTGTTTTAACTCTCTGATAAGACTTAATAAACAACTATCTGCAAGCTAAAGAAGACTGAAAGTGCCATTCTTCACAGTGCCTGGCAAAAGGTATTAAAATTCCCTCATCTGGGGAATAATAGCCAGGAACAGAACCTGATACTTTCCCATACATCACAGTCCCCATTCTTCCACAAAGGCTGACAGTAGGAGAATGCAGGAGACCAACAGCACACAGAAAGGTAGCCTTTCTCACAGGGCAGCTTCCACCTCTGGCACGAGCACTCTGAAACCAGATCAGTAAGAACAATGGAAGTGAGTGAGTAAGAATATCCAATCACAGTGAATGGACTGCTTAGAGTCCCCAAACATTCCAAATGAGATTAAATCCTTCAAAATGCACCACAAGATCCTGTGCCCCAGTAAGAATTCTTTGGCATCTACTGTCTGTTTCTCTATCCTCACTTTCTTAAAAACATTCCTATGCTAAAAGACATGGCTGCCTGAAATCACCCCCAGTTGTTGGCTTGCCCCACACTTTTTTAGATCAATATTTCCCAGTTGTTGCAGTACACCATTGCCATGGTTTTAGTATAACTTCTTCTCTTCAAAAATGTGAAGAAATAAAATAGAAGAAAAAATCCAGACGGAATTCAGATGATCAAATGTTACAAAAGGCCCTTTTCCCCCAGTAAATGCTGAGAAATAAGTGCACTCAAACTTATTATTAACACATACATCCCCACATCAATAAAATTACTTTGATTTTTTTACATTATGACTAGAAAAAATAGAAAACATGCCATTCTAAAAAGTACAGTTCAGTTTAAAATGCAGCTGAAAGCTTCAGACATAATTGTAGATTTATCCTTGTCTGCATTATCTCCTAACTGCTGCACTGTTTTTTAAGAAACTATGAAAATATGTATCATGTAGGTAAATTAATGACAAAAAATTAAAAATCACAGTATATTACATTCACATTCTGTGAGAACCAGAGTTTTCCCTCTTGTACAGGTATTTGCTGTAACACAAAGCAGCATTCAAGCATTCCATCTCTTCCATGATCAACATAAGGCTGTATTTTCATTTTCTCACTATGAGTCTGATTCAAACTGCTCTGCATTTAGAGCTGACTGGCAGCTCACACTGAGCACGAGCTATCTGGAGGTAACCGCTCCGAGTGGGCTACAGGCTGTTGCTCAATGGAGTGGTTTCTCTAGAGCAGAAGAGAGGGAGAGGGAGGAGGAAGTGAGAAGGGGAAGAAGCAAAGACAAAGAACTCGCACGGGTAGTAAACGTAAAGATAACGCTCTCGGAAAGTTTCTGCAAACTTCCGAAGCAACCTTGAGAAACTTCAGTGTATCCAGAACTACCGTGTTGAGAGGTCAAGTAACCGTGGCAGTCAGTGCTCACCACCACCCCACCAGGGTCCCCATAAAGCAAAGCCCAGCAGGCAGGGGTCATAACTTCAAGTAAGGCAACAGGAGAACAAGAACACTCCAGGCACACTTATTCTCTGCCTACCACCACAGCTGCAGCACTGCATCTTTGAGAACACTGCCCTGAACACATAGATGCGGGCAGTCAGCATCTACAGCTGGCAGGATCCAAGCCATCTCCATTTAAATACTGAAATCCAAGTTAGATTTCCTGCGGCAACACATTGAGCTTCCTGGAATCCCTCAGAACTTCAAATCACCCCACTGCAACTACATCCCTGTCCTATCAATCTTAAATGCATATTATTTCCCTAAATGCCAAGGAGAAAAGGTACTCCTCTCAGCTCATTAGCTGTAAACTATGGTGATTACAAAAGGCTAGTCAAGAAGTCTCATTCATACCAACCATACACAGCATGAGTGATCATTTTACAGAGATGCTTGTGCAGCTTAAGCTGTTGTGTTTTCTTTCAGTATGTGAACTGGTGAGTGTACAGCAGTAGTAAAACAAGGCAAAGGCATTTCTTAAAGTAAATTCCACCCCAAAGACCTGCTGTCACAAGTATAGTTCTGTAATAGTTAGAGATGTCATATTCTTTCAGGATTTCCTGTGATATCTACAGATTACCCTTCCCTTTCCTCTTGCTTCCTTCATGGCAGACATTAGACAGAACTGGCATTCAAAGCCAGCCATGGCAAGACCATGTTTTTTCTACTTTTATCTTCCATGTGTTTATCATTTGCTTGCATCTTTAGTATCTCTTTATCCACCTTCTTGTTGAAAGACTTGTAGTGTTTGATTTGCATTTAGAGACAAACAATGAATAATACAAAAAAATCTCTTGGCTTCCTTCACACCAAGGGATGAGGTCATAGGGCTGTTGACAATTATTTTGAAACAATCAACCTTTCATTGAGTGATGTGATCGTGCACATTCACACAGCTTGATGAAATACAGGCTTGCTCCTATCTAGAGCCTCAGGATTGCAGCCATGATATCAAGTAGTAGTTTTCCAGGGCTGGAAACATTTTCTAACAATTTCACAGACCAAAAAGAGACACTATCTTCCCTAGTACTTAATCCCCAAATTTGAACCATTGTTTCCTAGCCCTTCCGTGCTCTAAAAACGAGGCTTTTAACAGACGATTCATTAAAAATATAATTTTTCCTAAATCATTTTAATTGATGGTAAACTTCAGTACTCTGCTCATTTCTACCAGACAGCCTTTCCAGCTGCCTTTCCATTGCTCCCCTTTAGTCTCAGGAGCTCAGCCATCAGCCACAGTGACTTGCCATAGCACTGCAGAGGGAGGGAGGGAGGAGGATGACTCATCTGTGTCTCCAGCCAGATCTCTGAAGAGGAGCTTCAGCTTAAACATGAGCAAGAGAACAGTCATTTTAAAAACAAGAAAAGTACAACTCTGACTCCTTCAGCTGCTTCTTGGGATTTAAAAAAAAAAAAGAAGTGGCAAATGAACGAAGTAATTGTCTGAGCTCCTTGAACACAGATTAAAGCAGACACGCTGGGGGAGAAATGGTGCCAAAATTGTTTGAGGTGTCCAAGACCCTGAAAGGGCTGTGTCTACCCAAGGAGTTAATAACACACCTTATACCTAGGTTTTGGCATGGTCTCTGGCACACCTGTCAATGGAAGGTTTAGGAGTAGCTAAAGACTTGCATATGTTCGCCACTTCTGTGCAATGCAAACAGTTCAAAAGAAGGAAGAGGCAAACAGGTGACTTCCAGGGTTCATGATGTTTCTCAGCTAATGAGGGAAATTTCACAAACAGTAGAAGTAGCACAAAATCTCCAAAACTGTGCATTTCAAGATGTTTTCTTCACAGCCAGTTTTAAGGAGTTTCAAAACAAGGAAAACTAAATCTACAAATCCTGCATGCTAATTATTAGTAATTTTCCATGTTCTACCAAATCAGAAGGGAGAGGATGCTTTACTTTGTTGATCCCATCTAATTATGCATTATGATCCACAGGCTTCTCTATCAGTACTTCATCTTCCTTTTGTCCCAGGGATAAGAAACTTTATATCTGGTTTCTCATATGTTAAAGTCGGCATCAAAGGCATGACCTGAAACTATAGCTTCCAGTTTTAGGACGGTAACATTGTGCACAAGCACACAAAGTTTCTTTATAATTCAGTTGGAATTTTTGGGCTGGAAATGTAATCTTTTCAGAAATCTGAATGCCAGCGACTGCTTCCTGGGTCTCACAAAGCAGTGCTCATTAGAGAATCTGTTCCTCCAGCACCATTGGTGGCCAGACTCCTCAGAGAGCAGGTGCAGAAAAGATCCTGGGGCTCCACACAAGAAGGAGACCTGGAAAGGGCTGACACAGGCTCCCAGACACAGCCCTGTGCCCAGCACCTACCACAGCGATCAGGAACAGGACCACGAGTGAGGCTGCTAAGACAGGTTTTGGAGCAAATTCCTCTGGACACCTGAAACACATTCAGACCCAAGAAAGCGCAAGGGTAACTTGCTGCCATTTTGCAATGGGGATAAACTTCATAAAAACTAACATTTTTTTAATAACTATAAAAATTCAGATTCACTGTTAAAAACAACAGAAAACCACATTCCTGCTTTGTACCCATGCTGCGTTCCTGCTGATACAGACACAGATACTTCCTCTGAAAAAAAACAACCGCTCTGGTACCTGAGAAGGATTTTGTTCAAGAAATATAGTAAATCCTTAGTGTCTCTGCAAGATTCGAAAGCCCATTCCAAAAAGTGCGAAAAGAAAAAAATTTCAAAGACGATGATACACTGTTATATGCTTAAAAATTCTAACAACATTTCAGGAATTAATGAAAGAAGTTTTCCTGACACTTCCACTCATTTCTTTTAACATTGGTAAGAAAAATCCATGCAGCATAAGACAGTATAAATCCATTGAGACAAACATTCCCTGAGGTATGTACTGCATAATAGCCATAGTGGAAGCTATGCCAGTAACTAATTAAACTTATGCCTCGGGCTTTAGTGATGTCAATTCATCTATTCAAAATTTATTCTGTTTTTAAAGAGCAAGTAGATAATTTTCTCCATGAATTCTATAATTTTAAAAAATTTAAAATTCATTACTTAAGATCTTTTAAAGTAGAAATACACTGTGGAGAAAATGTGTTTGATATGATAGGCTATCATATTTGAATAAACACGGTAACATTTCATGCCCTTGTGAATGAGGTGGTCAGCTCATCCAGGAAGGTGGAAACTCCTTTCTTCCTTACAAGAAATGAATGAGTACACAAAAGAGCTTTGCTCTTGACAAAAGGTAGCTTGTAAAAACTCGTACAGAAAACACGGTGCTCATCCAAGATGATCATTTTCATGCTACATGACGACTCTTACCTCAAGAGTTACCAGTTTTCTATACATTATGTGGCATTTTTTGGGCTGTAAAAGTCCTCAAGGTTAGGTTATTTATGGGAGTAAACTACAGCGATAGTTACTCTCTCAATTTCAGCAGAATGGCTATAAAACTATGTAGAAATAGCTTCTGCAGTAAACTGTTGCAGCCTTTAGCTCGCCCTTGTTGCTTCTGTCAGCATCTTCTCATGAAAAAAGGACAGACATGTCACTTCCTTCCATAGTTCTTGTTACAAGGCTTGCAAGAAGGCAGCAAAATTATGACAGTACCTCTTCTTTTTAATTGCATCAGAATTCAGATTCGGTCTCTTCCTTGCTGTTGGTAAATTCCAATTGCTGCAGTTCCACTTTAAAGGGCAAAATAACTTCCATATTAAGTAGTACATCACCAGAAGTTCTAGTTCATCCTCAAGCCCCACAAAGCTAACAGAGCACTCTGATCACACTACTTGCACAATCATTTTAGGGACACTAGATTCATACAAACATGTTGTTATTTGAATCAGTCATGTGTTACCAAAAAGAAAAAAAATATGTATCTGAAGCTCAAATCAGAAACACATTGTCATTAGCTGGCTTTGCTCTTGGCATGCTACTCTGAAAACACAACTACACGCTACTTCTCCTTGCATCAGATCGTGCTTGAATTTATGCAAACATTGTGTAAGTGGCCCAACTCCACAAAGAATGAAACTGCTGTTTGCTATCTGCACTGGTAGGGTTGTACTGCACAACATTAAGCTTTATTTAGCATTGTTTATGCTCAAAGTGTCCCCAAACAATATTAACCAGACTGGTTAAGTTCTGGTGTCAGAGAAGCCATGACAGCAGCCATTAGAGCTTACAGAAGTTCAGAGTGCATGTTCTTGAATGCTCAGACCTATTTTACTGTAAGCAAATACTAGAGGTGTCACTAAGTGTTTTACAGGCAAAGGGACATAAATGCATGAACAATTTAAAATTATGTGGTCATTAATTACATATTAACCAGGTATTCAGGAGAAAGTAAGTTAGGTTCATGCAGGTGTTCAGTTCTTAACGTGCTGAGTACTTACAGCCCTAAGGCCTGAAGTATTTATAATTAGCTGCAGAACGAAGACATGCTGAGCTGCTCTAGCAGAAATTCATCAGCATGAACAAGAACCATGTCTTGTGTGTTCCAGGGGTGCTGTTTGCAGAGATCCCAAACATAAGAAGTCATAGCTGACGCTGATCTTTAGATGCAGCTGAGGAAGATGGTCTAAATACCACTTGCCGCAAAGAGGAAAAGAGACTACAGAATGACACTCAGCCTCTGCAAGGGCTACCTTCTGCTACCTCACCTTAATACAACAAAACAGATCTAACTGATTCAACTTTAAAGGTTTTGTCCTTAGACAATTAGAATTATTTCTTATTAATATAATTTAAAGGAGTGAGGTTTCAAGAAAGAAAAAGACAATAAAAAAGCTCCATAGGTGTGTCATTTTAAGTGACAACATTGGTCTATGCAGTTTGCAGTGTTTTCTGCTTCTCCTTAGAGACTGTGAAAAAACTCAGAGTATGGTTTGGAGATAGATAAGACACACACACACGTACAGAATTATATATTAAAATATTCAAGCAACATCATAAATTGAAGAATATACATCTTATGATTAGCAAACGGCAGTGCAATCCAAAGGGAGCCAGACAATAGACTACATGACCTTTGGATGAAATCCATTAAGCTAATACTGCAAACCACCAATAAGAAAAGATTTCATAAAACAATGCTATGACAAGTAACTGCTGGTGAGTATCTGTCAAAAGTGAAACCCCAAAACCAAAAAGAAAATCAAAGAAATTGATTTTGGTTCCGCAGTTTATTGCAGTTTTAAAGGAGGCTAATTGGGGGGAATCAATATAAAGTCACCATGGACCATCTGAAAACACCACAAGACAAAAATCTGTTACAAACACAAATGTCTGACTTTGGCAATAGACACTGTCACAGGATTTTTAAATCCAAGATCTCGTCACTGCTTGTATTAAACCTTGGTAATCTCAGTACAAATAGACTGAGGGCCCTATGGGGTGGCTCCTAAAAGCCACTCTGCTCCACCCCAGGGCTCTAGTTCTTAACTTCCCATGCATTCCATCAACTTTTACTCATCTTGTCCCTCTGTCTTTATACCAAACCTCTGTGAAACAGGTGGAGTAGAGATGGTTTACAGACAGTGTTTATGGTGTGCAGAGAAAGCCATGGAGGCATGCTTAGTAACAGGGTGATAACCGAGGAAGAAAATGCAAGAAAATAACACCCAAAAAAAGAGAAACAAACAACCCAAAAAACCCAAACCCAAAAACCCTAAAGGAAACAGAGCAGAGCTGTTATGCTGCATTTGAACATTACACTGTATTTCCTCCAGTCCACTTTCATCTTTGTGTTGTTTGGAGTTTTTTTAACTTCATTTACATTTTTTAACACATTACCCTGTGTTACAGTGCCCTATCCAAGACTTTTAACCCCAATCCAGAGTTTCACTCCCTTTCAATCACCCTTCTTAAATTCAGCCCTCATTAGCTATTCACCAGAAACTTCTAAGCTGGATACTGTTCTTTTCCATCCTTTCTTTTTTTGATTTTCTTCTGTTTTAACAGTGCTCACCAGTTCTAACGCTTCAGAACAGCAAACATGCCCCAGCCATTACGAACTTCTCCCTTAACTGCTCTATCGTAATTTCACTGTTCCTCTATTTTCCTAATTTAAATCTAATACCAGTTTCTCACAAGTTCGTCCTAGAGAGGCAAATATTTTATTTCTAAATGCAATCTGGATAATTTTCTATCTTGGCTGGCCTCTGCCAAGTGTCACTGAACTCAGGCACAAAATTCTACTGCAAGATTTTGTGGTTTTTTTACTTCTCTCATACAGGTGGGAGAAGTTGTTTAGAATATGTGTTTAGAATGTGGCTGCTGAAAATAAATTTTACTTCAAGACAGAATAGGCTGCTCAAATACCCTATTCTGAAAACATCTTGTTCATACAAAGCTTCTGTCTTAGCAGAGCCCTCCATGAGTGACAAAAGAGTGTGATTCATTTGGCAGCTAAATTATTTAAATAGTTCCACAACGGCATATAAAGCCCCATACACAGCACAACTTCTTTTTATTTTCCACAATCATTTTTCTTTTCCTTCTCACTCAATCATTTTTCTCTGAATTATTAAATCCTTCTTTCCCCTTCGTACAGTTTGGGAATTCTCTGGCTGTAAGAACTCATAAGAGAAGGTTACAATTAGCAATAAAAGAAAGAGGGTTGTAGGGAAAAGATGCCTCTACGGGAACTGTGAAATGGAGGCTATTTCAGGTAAGTGAAACACCCAACACTCATTCAATGTGTAACTTCTTCAACAAAACTCATCCCAGTCAGCATCCTGCTTACCAGGTAGCACACAAAAGTGGTTCTCTGGCTGACAGAAAAAGCCCACAAATTAACACACACTCTTACACACAGTCAAGCTAGTAAAAAGCAATTTTGGAGAAAAGGCCAAACTGTATGAGTAGCTGCTAAGGAGAGAAAAGCAGTCTTGATGACATGAAAAAATGCAAACCAATCATTAGTGTACAGCTCAAAAAAACCACCCCAACCTTATCATGAGATGAGTTTCAGAGAGAGTTATAGCAATTTTGACTAGCTAGATAAAGATATTAAAAATTCCTGTGATTTTCAAAACACCACACAGACTTTGCTTCTTACATAGTTTTGAGTCCATTTGACAAATACAGGCCCATGAATGGATTTACAGGTTACTGAAAATGAGAAAAAAAATTTAAATGGATAATGGATGAGTCAAACTCAATATAGAGTGCAATACTGAAGTTTAATCTGGGTTACTATGTATCAGTCTTTATCATGCCGTGTCTGTCCCAGCATGCACTGTAAAATAAAATACAGAGAAAAGAAAACATGCTGCTTGTATTCTCAAGAGAATGAAAGCCTACCTTACCACACTATCTCAAGCACAGAGAAGACCTTCCAAGCCTGTTTAAGGACAAAGACTAAACAGAACTGATGAAACACCATGGAGAAAAAAACCCCAAAAAGCCATCTTAACTCACAAGAGGAGGATAAAGTATAAAGGGACATTTCTAACCATGAGAGCAAAGAGATTCTCAAGCAGCATTTTCTGGGCACAGCAACAACCCAATGAAACTTCATAAACGTGAAACTTGGAGCCTACAAGAGTAAGGGGATGATCTAAGTGATGTTTTCCAAACTCATCCCATGCCCTTGCTCTCTCATTCCTACACCAAGCCATACATACACACTCACACACACACACACACGTTAAGCAGTTACCTCACCCCCCACCTCTCTCAGTAATTTGAAGCTACTCAGAGTAACATCTTCATTCATATTCTGATATTTTTATTTCTTTGTTTGCAAGTTTTCTCAGCAGTCACCTCCAACCATTCTTCTCCCCCTAGACTATTTTGCATCAGACAAGTCCTGAATTTGTATTGCTGCCTTCACAGAATGTGGATATTCTCTGTAGCTGCCTACTTCCACAAAGAGCTACTTACGACTTGTAATAAATTATCAACTCACCACTTCACAGTTAAAGGTCACTTCAGAACTTGTGGAATATGGGAGAAAGAAGGAGGGAGGGAAAGGGTTGCACATAAAATTACAACCTAAAGAAAGCTAGGTTTTCTTTAAAAAAAAATCAACTAAAGCCACAGTTCACTCGAACTATTCAAATGCTTCAAGAATCATAATTTCATAATGTTACTAAAACCTCCTTCTTCATTCTTGGCATAAATGCATGTGCGTGTGTACGCATCATATTTTTAATTGCAGTGTGAAAAATGTTGCTCATTGAAAGAAAAAGTATGTAGTTATAATTACAAGTGAAAACTATAACCAACACTTTAGTTGATCATACAGAAAAGGCATTGCTTATTCTCAAGATAGAGCCTCTAGGTGTCTTGTACTTCTAATAACACTCCTGTTTACTACTCCTAGTTGAGTGATCCCTATTGAGCCAAAGTACTGTGATCCAACTAATTGCTTTTACAGGCACACAGAATGGCCAAGGCAAGAAGGCAGCTCTGCAGATTGCTTAGTCCAACCCACTGGCTCGGAGCAGGATCAGTGAGAGCAGGATCCTCAAGACTGTGTTCAGCTGGCTGTTAATTACATTCAAGGATGAAGGATTCACACTTGTGTGGAGAACCTTGGACAACCTGTTCCAGTGTTTGGCCAACCTCAAAACATTTTTTCTTATGTTTAAATTATTCTCCTGTATTCCAATTCATATCCATCGTCTCCTCCTTTCACTGTCTACTGCCAGGAGGACTCTGGCTCCACTTTCTGTACTCCAACACATCACGTAATCAGACACTTAATAACATCACCCTGAGCCTTCTCTTCTCCACATTGAACTGTCCCATCTCTTTCACACTCTCCACAGAGCTCACAGGCTCCAATCCCTCAACCATCTACATGGCCATTCACAGCACTCACTCCACTCTCTCCATCTCTCTCTTGTAATGGAGAACCCAGCACTGGACACAGAGCTCCACACGTGCCTCACCACAAGCGAGAAGGGCAGAAGGATCACATCACTCCCCCTGCTCACAGCCACTCTGCCTGAAGCAGCCCAGGGAGCCAGGAGCTGCCCCTGCCACAAGCACACGCTGCTGCCTCATGCTCTGCTTCATGTCCACCAGGATCCCTGGGCCCTTCTCCACAAAGCTGCTTTCCAGACACTCAACCACAGCCTGTACTCCTGCCTGGCATTACTCCTCTCCAGCTGCAGGACTTGGCATTCCCCTCTGCTCATCAGCATCCTGTCAGCCCATTTCTCCAGCCTCTTCAGGCCTCTGTGAATGGCAGCACGACCCTCTGGGGAGTCAAACATTTCCCACTTTTGCAGCACCTGCCAACCTGCTCTGACTCCTCTCTGCCCTGTCATCCTGGGCATTACTGCAGATCCTGAGCAGCACCAGCCCCATTACCCACCCCTGGGGCACCCCTGCCACTGACCAGCCTGCAGCTGCACCTCGAGCTGCTGATCACAGCCCTTTGAGTCTGGCTTTCTGCCAGTTTTTTCCACCCTCCTGGGTTGCACCTCATCAGTTTGTCAAGTTATAGGAGACAGACAAAAGCTTTGCTGAAGTCAACATAAACAACATCCACTCCACAGGTGAAGGATCTCACGGCAGAAGACTAACAAATTGTTCAGACATGACTTTCCTTTCGAAAATCCATGCTGACTACTCCCACCAGCTTCTTGTCCTTCATGTTTGGAAATGGCTTCCAGGAGGTAAGCATGAGGCTTGAGTTCCCCGAATTCTCCTTCTTTTCCTTCTTGAAAAGATGATTGACTTTTTCTTTCTGCTACCTCCCAGGAGCCTCCCACAAGGTTCTTTCTGAGAAAATCAATTTTCCGTCTCGATTTAATCTCCTCTGAGATTTTCTTCTGGATGAGGCATTATAGCAGATCTGTCTACACTGCCTTTATGATGTATGAATGAAAATAACACTTGTTTTTCAGATACCAGGCTGGGTTGCAGCAATGATAGAGAGAGGAGAGAATGCTTTATACTGTGGAAGCAAATATGACCTAGTGTTACTGAATGACATTTCATAGAATAAAATAGGTCTCCCAAACCCAAAACACTGCAAATAAAGTTATCTATACTTTTGTAGTCAATCATAACACTGACCAAGCATTCATGTGAGCTCAAGGAAAAGAAATGAAGCCATATAAGACATAACTATTCAAGCAATTCCAACACTCATTGTTACACAGCCATGTTTAACTGAAACACCACCTTTGAGATTAAAATGTAATTTTTAGAACATATATACAACCTAGCAGCTACAATTTAAAAAAATGGCCATATATTATATAAGTAAAGCATCCAACTTTCCCGTGGGGAGCTATTAGTGCACTGCTTTTTCCAACACTGTCAGAGATGCCTGAATTTACATGGTTTGTCCTGTGCCCCTTTTTTCAATGTTTTTCCTATTTATTCCTTTCATTTCCTGATCAAGCTTGTGCTTCTTCAAGCTTTGCTTAGTCGCACCATCATTACCACTTGCATGGAAAGCAATCTAACGCAGTACGAGCTGTACAGATCTTCTCTCTGCACACAATTGCACCCAGCAGAGAGGAGCTGCAAGGCAACACACCACTGAACACAACTTTGGTTCTGTGCTAGCACAGCTATGGTTTCTGCAGTGCACAAAAATGCTTCACTAACATTTCAAACAATGTAATTTGGTGCCTTAGCTGCATTTCCTATGATGGTCTGTACAGTGAAGTTACCTTCCTATGGGTTCATCCTAAAGAAGCTTCTCCAGATACCTTGTAGGTATCCTTTTCACCTAAAAAAATGCTAGAGAAACTGTTCAATCACTCCTTTCCAGTTATCTCATCTGTTAACAGTTGAATTCAAAACCAGAAGTTAATGCTAATGTTTTATGAGAAAGCAATAATTATTTGGATATTAAATGCTGTCCAAGTATCTTGCACAGCTTCCACGGCTGTCATTATTCATTCTAACCCTTTCACATGAGAATAAAATCTGAATATTAACTACTCTCTTCCAGTCACAGAATTCAAACCTTAAACTTCTCTCCTTTCTTCCAAGAGAGGCAGGTGGTTAATAACTATAACCAAGAGTAAGTACACATAACTAAGGAGCATAGTTGTAAATTCCTTGGAGAGGAGGAAAAAGAAAGATACAAAAGGAGAAGGGGGAAAAAAAAGAAAGGAAAATACTACAGTGCAACAATATGCCAGAATATGCTATATATGTTAAACAACCAAAGTGGAATTTCCTAAAATGGTACCTATTTGCAAACTTCTGCCAGCAGAGCTGAAGCAGGAAGACTAGAAGGTGTGATTAGCAATTGAACCAGCAGAAGCCCCTGCCACTGACTTAAAGGAGCTGAACTGGTTTAGCTGATTGAGCTTTCACTGGTACAGCCTGTTTCTCGCTGTGCAGGGTTTTACTGGATGGCCCTGAAGCAAAGCTTTGCCATGGAGTTGCTGCATAGTAGAAGCTCCCTGGCAATACTCCACACTCACACTCTTATAACCATGAAAGAACGCCAGAGCAGGAGGTGCAAGCTCCTGTCACAAGTGAGGCTGCTCATCCATAATGTTCACAAAGAACAATTTGGTTTTGTATTATCTTATGCTATGTATTTTTGCTCCTCATCGAAAGGCACACATATTCAGAGAAATAGAAAAATAGTATTTCAAGTGGCCACTGTTGACACCAAAAAAATCAAGGAGCTCTGTTAGTGCTATCAAAGGATCTTCAGCAGACAATTATTATGTTGATGAAATTTTTTTTGCACACCTAGAAAAGCACTCGTAGTTAATCACTCTATATCGTCACTGAATCATTACACGTAACACACTTTTACAAGCCCTGTTTACGTGCATTTCCCTGACAGCAGCAGGAATGCAAAATCTCACTACTTGGAGATGAAGTTCAATAAAATGGTGGTGTCACTATAATGGCAGCACAATATCAAAAATGCCGTTTCAAGTTCACCTCTCCCCCTGATACTCTGTATCATGCTCCAGTGATGCAAACTTCCCTTTTCTCTCAAGCAGTCTAATCAGCTAATATTAATTAGCTTTAAGTAAAAACAATTGCCTGTAGCCAGTATTTATCTTTAATTTCTGGCAATTGCTCGTTGCCAGATCTGATGAGGGGATTCTGAGTGTGGAAGCTAGTCAATTTTTCCAACAACGCAATCTAGTAAGAGATAGTAATTTAGCCTCTCCCTGTAAATCCTGTTTTCACTTTATGAATGTCTGAAAACATCAGTAGAAAACAAGTACATCTGTTAGCACTCATTAGCAAATGCTGGTGCTGCTGGTTGTCAAAACTCAAATTTCATCTCCCTATCTGTCCTTCCAGACACAGTCTTCATTGGTAGGACTTGAGAATCTCATTTTAGTACAGACAGGCTCAAAAGCATGACTGAGAAAACCTCCAATACAACAGTCTTCAAATAAAAACCTCTCTCTAACACAGCAGTAATTAATATTTTCTCTCATTCTTCACAGTGCTCAGTGTAATGGAGCTGCAATTTGACAGCAGAAGGACATAGTACAGAGATTGGAGAGGCAGGTTACCTCTTACAGGAACTTACACATTACAGGAACTCCAGGCATGAGCAAGGAAGCCCTGAAGGAGTTCTTCAGCCCTGGAACCTGTACGCCCAGTTTCAGCTTCATGAGAAAATAAAACCCACGCAGAAGCTGCGGGGTGGGAAAGTGGGAAGAGAAGGGCAGTTTCTAATGGAAACACATGAACCTTAAAGAAAACCTACTGGGAGTACAGTATATTCAGCTTAAAGAGACCAAAACTACCCTTTTCTAAATATTTGAATGTTCGCTAAGGAAACAATGCAATGGTAAAATTCCCAGCACAAAGAAATGGGGTCAATATTACAGTGTCACTGCAAGTGTCACCAGGGTTCAGAAGGGTGAGCAACACGTGCTACTTTCTTGTGCAAACTCTCATACAGCAAAAACCCCATCCTTATGCAATTGCTTAGTGGAGTAGAAAACGTTGAATTAGTGGATACCAGAGGATAAATTTCCTTTCTTTATTTTGTAAAATAAAACTCCCTTTAAAAATAATTTCCTATACCTTAACTTATATGTTGTGGTTTTAGACCCAGTGTTTATTTCTGCATACAACACACATACATCATGCATGCCTACTGCATGGACACATATATATTAATTTTGGAATACACCTGGAAAGGGATTCCAGTTTGAGAAAGAGCTTTTATTTTACAGTTGATTGAGTCATTCTTCTCCCTCCACTTACTCAACATTTTCCTCTGATGTCCACCAGTATGACTAGTCTCTAAAAAAATTTCACATTGAATGACAGGCTGCAGAAGTTCAAACAACCTAGTAAAAACACGTGGGCTAACAATACAGAAATTAGAAAGTTTTCTGTGCAGAACCACAGAGCAATTAAAGATTATGAAATGCAGTGCTCAGTCTCACAAGCACTGGTGCATGTAAAGAGTTGTATTCTCCTTGTCATTCCATCAACTTCAGTGAACCACTGAAAGGTTTCAAAGTACATATCTTTTCTTCTGCAGGGAAAAGTCCTGATGATATCTCACAGCACGGTAACTCAAATCCTAACTCCTTCCAGGATTTTACTTTAGCATTATTTACTTTTACAAAACATCAGCAATAAACCAGTTTTTGCTTTTGAATTAACTATCACTAATCGTGACAATCTGCTCATGAGAGCAATAATGCCAAGGTTGTGGGTTCAATCCCCATATGGGCAATTCACTTAAGAGTTGGACTTCATGACTCCTGGCCCCTTTCAGCTTGGAATATTCTGTGATTCTATAATCTGTGAACTCAAATTCACAACCATAGGCCTTCGGGTTCTCTCACTTTAAAAGGACAGAGTCAGAGTCAAAGAAAGGTAAATACAGCAAGTACACCACAGAGCATTACAAATCAACTGAAGGTCGCAAAATCAGTAAGTTTTATGGGAACAGAAGTAAAAACCTGAGCATATGTCCTTCTCTACCTGCACAACACTATATTTCAGGTAGTTCCACTTGTAAGTGCTTTATTTAATGAAACAAATTATATAGCAACTATTCAACTAAGTTTCAGAATTAGACTCCTCTAAAACAAAATAGAAGAATTAAAAAATTCGTTGAAAGCTACATTGAGACATGCATGCAGCTTTTTGGTGGGTGAATTTTAGCTATTTTTTATTCAAGATAGATAATGTGGTAGCTCTGAGGAACAGGCATTTTCCCATCCATATTTCCCTAATTCAATGCTGGAAGGAGAATAACTCAGGTCAGCTTAGAGGGACTTTTAAAGGAGGAACAGATTACATTTTTGATAGTACAATAAAATGGAGCTGTGGGGCACTGGGGAAGCATAAAGAAAACATGAAGATTTGCATCTTATTTTCTTCTACCTCTAATTATTAGGCATTCATTGTGCCAGTGATTTGGCAATGGCTGATGACAGTGTATGAGTATGTCTCTGTAGTGCCATGCTGACAACACAACAGCACCATGCATTAGGAGAGGCAGCCTGTTCACCGGCTGGCAAGGTCCTGGGGGCAGCATGATAAGGAAGCTTGGGGTGAGGGAACAAAAATGAAAAAATCCTTCAATCAATCAAAAAGCTGATAAATACAGGTGGCAAAAGGAAAGCTGAATCATGTAATGCTCTTGGCTCCAAGTAGGAAGAGAATAACCTTCAGCCAAAAGGATTAAAAAAGATTTTCATTTGGTTTGTGTTATCGATTAATAAATAATACTGACAGATAAATCAGGCTGCCTAAACACACCAAAGCATGTTTAAAAGGGAAACCAAGGCTTAGCTAAGCTGGTTATCATGAACCAGCCAAAACTGTGGCAGTAGCTTGTAAGCTACTGCTGAGCAGTCATGAAAATTACGAAAGAAGTTTCTGTTTTAGAGACAGTATCTGTTGGAAGGGTGTTTTTAATCAGGGCTTTTGATAATACTGGCCTGTTGCTTGTGGGAAGGCAAACACAAGTTCCCTGGAAGAACAGGGACTGACTCAATCTTTCAAAAGGTGCAGTGAGTCCTCACCAAGTGGGAACTGGACAAATCAAGGTTTTGTGAAGCACCAGATACATACGTTCAACAGCTTGCACATTCTTGAATGGCTTGTGTGCATTTGTTACTCTCAATATTCCCAGTCAAAAAAAAAAAAATCAATAAAAGCAAAAGTCATCACCACCTTCTGTAAAAATGAAAGGTTTGCCTTGTTCCTTCTCCCTGGGTGGGAAGTACCAATGTTATTTTTAAAAATGTATGCTCTACTTGTTTTTCTTCCATCCCTCACCACCTCCTGTCACAACCACCGGCGCTAAGTATCCATCACTGAAGAAGTCTGAAGTCAGAGTGAGTAAATAACCCATCCTATTACATGATGGCAGTTTACCTGCACCTTTGCCTTTTTCCACGGTAACCGAATAACTAGAGTGTCTATATATAAACAATGATATATTTCATATGGCTGTAACAAAGCCAAAAAATGAGGATTAAGAGGCTCGTGTACACTTGGTTCTTTCCAGCTCCAAAGAGAACAACACGTTCTCTGCTCATAAACCTAAACTGCTCTAATATACTCTGTCATATTATAATTTTACTAAGAGTGCCAGTGAAATTCTAGTAGAGTACATAATTAGGTGATGGCAGGAAATGGTGGACCCTTTAAGGACTGTCTTCACCATCAGCTTCCCAAAGAGTTCCCAAAAGATTCTAGGAGGAAATTGCAGCACTTACAGGAACAGAACACAAAGATACCTAATTAGCCAAATACTACTTCCAACAGCAAATAATGCAAATAGTTTGTCATTCCAGTTGATATGCACTTTATAAAAACATGGAAACTGTTACATTGTCTATACATGATACTTCAGGACAAATCAGCACTTCTGTACATAGAACCCCAAATACAACAACAAAAATGTAAATAAATTAAAAACCAACACCACTAAACAAACCCCACATACACACATATATATTTACTGTTAATAAATTGTACTGTTTGATCAGAACTAGAGTATCACTAACTCATAGCAGCAGCAGTTAGAGCAGCGATCTCTGATAGCTTTCTTCTTTTATCTATACATCCCTCTTGCTGTCATCTTCATTCTTACTTACTGTTAACGCTCAAGTAATATAAACTGAAAAGACAATCAGTAGATGAAGTCTGGATACAGGTTGTACTGTTCTAGCTATGTAAATGGACTATTTGGCAGACTAAGGTGAAGCACAACCTTTCACCATTATGATTATTAAACGCTGTAGGTATGCCAGAGGCTTTCAGAATACTGTTTCTCTTACACCCTTTTTTGCAAACAAATATTAAAACCATTAAAATCAGATAATATTTCCTAAACTTGAGGGAATCCATATGAGGGCTTTGTAATTAAACTGCGAAGAAGGTGGAAGTATTGACAAGTACTCTCACGTTAGCTTCAAACAGCAATTCAATTTCTAGGACCTTGTGTTTTAAGAATTTTAATGAGGTTTTTGGTCCTGTCAGGAAAAATCAGATACACAGCTGTAGTCTCTTCAAATCCAAAACTGTAGAAGTATGTTTTGCAAGACATTTGTATGCAAATACTGCTAAGCACCTCTACAGATTCTACCTACAGAGAAGATTTTCTCACAGCAGCCTCCTCCAACAGTAAAACAATTGCCAGACCAAGTGTGAAAATGAATCAGATCAAAATCCATGGATTACTAACTTATCCACCCACACTCAATCTACAGAGAAAATAAAAACATCCGAAGCTGGTAAGGTTGCCAGAGGGGAGGGAAAAAAAAGAAAAGAAAACTGATTTCAGGAAAGAAAGAATGTAAGTTTAGGACACCTTCTCTTTGCCACACAACCTTTTAGGACTAAGCTGGAGAAATGCCGTGAACCATCTAATCCTGCCAATTCTATAAATCCTTATGACTACTTTAAGAGGCTATTGCCAAAACCACATTGAATTCTCCATATAACACACACTTCACATAATAATATATAGCTAAGTTCTGAATAAATTGAAACTACTTTCAAGAATTATTATAGCACGAAAGAAGTTATATGTTTGAAAAGATAATTTCTAGATGGCACATTGGGTTCTTGTTCCAGTCTCTGATTAGATTCTCCTCATGGCTTGGAGCTTCAGGAAGGGAAGAAAGAAAAAAAAAGGATTTTCCCTTTTAGACCAAATTGGTTTTTCTTGTAATTTACAATTTAAACAACAGCATATTTTAAACAGGAACACTCCACTGAGGTTTTCTTAAGACTACAAAAGACCAACCTGAACAAGAAGAGGAAATAATTGAGTCTCCTTTGTATATTAATTGATACTACCTACATTACCTCTATCAGTAAAGCACTATTATGTGTATTTAAATAAGAACGATTTTAGACACCAGAAATTACATTGCATATAGAATGAAAAGAAATAAATTTTGTTTTTAAATTCATAAATTTAATAAAATTATAGAATGGTTAGGGGTTAGAAGGGACCTTAAAGATCATTTAGCTCAAATCCCCCTGCCATGGGAGGAGTTGGACTCATGGCAGAATTTCCATCAGTTCTATCAATACATAATTACAAGTAAGCCACTGTCTTTTCAGAAGGTTACTTTTTGCAACATAATGTACTAGTCACTAAAAACAAGTAAACACCTTAACACTGAAGCTTCACATTACTGTGTGCTCACTACATGACTCCTGCATGTACTTAAAACTTACTTACTTTCACATACTTCATAAAATGTTTAAAGGCTAATTCCCACAAAACACCCAGCAGCTGACAGCCCCAAACCACCACCATTTTTTCTCTCTTTTCCACATCCCCACACTCCCCTGAGTAACCCCTCCCCTCAAAGCCTGCCATCAAAACAAATCCAACAAACTGTTTCCACAGGACAGCCAAATCCACACTTGCTCCCATGACAAACATACGGGGTCCATCCTGCCGACTGCAGTGAGCATGGCGCGCTTCCCATCCAGCTGGGAATATCACCAGTTCCCTGTGACAGGGGATGGGAAAGAGCCTCCCTCTCTGCCAGGGAGTTTCAAACCACTTCCAGGCCAGACACCCAGGCCAGCAGCCTCACTGGAGCTCCCTCACCTCCTCTGAATCCAGATGAACAGGTTGAGGTGTGACATCATTTGTAATCACGCCTTGGGCATCCAGGACAGCCCAGAGCGCTGTCATTGCTCTGTGCTCAACGCCCTTAGAAGAGTGAACACAGCCAAGTCAGAGACTATTGACTGGCACAAGACCATCTTGGTCAGTCTGTGTCTTTGAGAGGAGATGGGCTTGGAGACAGAGAAAGATTTTGTTTTACATTCACCATGGTAAGAGCAATAACAGCAGCAATAATAAATAATAACGCCCTCTGATGTTACATTTCTCCTCACAAAATCTTAATTGCTGATGACAGAAACAAAAGCTCAAAGAGACATTTTCACATGATTCTATTCTCTTGCATTTCACCATAACAAGTTTAATGGTCATACCCAAAACTTGGAATAAGAAGCTAGTACTCCTGACTCTCATTCAGTTAGGATCACACGATCTAAAACAGTTCCTGAAAACAAATATGTAGACAGTATTCTACTAAGATTTCCAACAACAACAAAAGACAAAGCTCATTAATTGAGTCGCAAATTCCTGCCAAGTATGTAAAAACAAAAGCAAAACCAAAAAAACCACCCAAAAACCCAAATCAGAAGTACCCCAGCATAACAAGCCATTGACCCATAAAGCAAGTCATCTTTTCAGGTACAGACAGAAATAATTTCCCTAGTCTGGATATAACCTCTGTGCCTCTGCTCACGCCACAGCTTTCCCAGAATCATGGAATATTCTGAGTTGGAAGAGACCCACAAGGATCAAGTCCAGCTCTTAAGTGCATGGCCTGTATGGGGACTGAACCCACGGCAAGTGGCTACTGAGGCAAAGCTGAACCAGACATCACTTAATTAACAGCACTCAGACTGCTGAGGAGAGCAGTGAAGGCCCTAAGAATCTACAAACCCCAGAGCAAAGGCAGGAAGTCACAGAGGGACCAGAGAGTGAAAAAGTCTGTGGCAAATCAGCAGGGAAGGACAACAGGAGTTGGTCAGTTCTCTGCCCTGCCAGGTACTGAGCAGCAGCTGGGGAAGCAGAAAATACTGCAGGAACCAAAGTGTTCTCAAACATGGGAAATAGTCTCTTTTCCTGCCCAGGAGCCAAACTACAGCTGCAAAGGGCCCCTGCAAGTGCACAGGACACGTTTTATGAACGGTTTTATGAAAGCACGAACAGGGATGGGTAGGGGTGTGTAACAAGCACAAGGGTCTCAGTAAAAAATCACTCACAATTCCCCCCACAGCCTCTGGCTGGTTGTGACAAAAACAAACAAACCATACAGAGAAGAAAATTAAATGACAAGCAATCGATAAGGATCTGCACCATGTACTTACTTATGATTCAGCATGAACATCCCTGACATCCTACAACTAATGTGCACTATTTAAATATTGTATCCTGATTGCATAACAAGAAATCCAGGTTGCTTTTCTGACCCAAGGCAGCAGTACATTTACAGAAATCCCTGTCCTGTTTCACTGATTCTGAAACACAAACTATACACCAGAATTTCAAAAACAACTACCACTACATTTCTTGCTTAAGATAAATTTACCTCTCCAGTTCTGCTAGTAATATTGGCAAGTCCTCTGGAGTACAGAGAAGCTTTAAGGTTGTTACATGCAGCAGATTCCATTCACCAGTATAACACTATTCAATCCCACATAGAATTGGCTTTGAAAATTAAAGCCAGCAAGCATGGCTATGCACCAGTTTCCTGCTTTCTACATCTTCATCTGCTATCAGCAAAATCTATCTGTCTCACTTACAAACACAGTTTTACACTGCAGAACATGGATTTCAGGTTGAAGTTTTCAAGCTAGAAAGACATCGAAAATCAACTTTATATCATATAAATGACCAACACTGCAATCACACCTGATACCTCCTCTTTGTCAGCTGCATAACTGAGAATTAAAACAGACACCAGGAACAGTACATAATTCTCCATTCGTACTTCTATTTCTCTGCCTGAAAAATTGAAAGAAAACAGAAAAAGACGACAACCAGATCCACTTTCATGAATTTCTTATGATACATTCAGCACCCTTATCTCTAACAAAAAGGTATCTTCAAATGTTGACAGAGGTTAATTAGATCTTGAAGAGACCAAAGATTTTTCTCATATTTAGACAAACCTCTTCCACCAAACCTTCCAAGCGGCCATAGCCGCAGACTTTTAGGCAATAAAAAAAGAAACACAAAATAAATTTCAAATACCTTCTCTGTTATGCCTTGCATATTGAATTTCAGACCGTAAGAGGGGTATGAATCCGTCTTTTTCGTCGCTATATGTATAAACATGCAAAAAATTCAGAGCAGTTGTTTTGTAGATTCAAGAACAGGAAGCACCTCTGCTAAAACTTCGTAGAAAAAGTCCCTTGAAAAAAAATAACTGCGTATGTACTTCACGCATATCATTGCTACCTCCCCTTTCCTCTTTCTGTCTCACATCTGTCTTCAGATGGTCTCCTAATTTGCATCTATTCCAAGAAATTTAAAAACACTTTTACTACAGGCAATTCCAAAAGACTTTTCCACATCCAGAACCTATTTCACATTCCCTTGAAAAATATGGGGGATAAGTAACACTTCAAATGAATGTCTTTTCATAAACATTCCAATATAGTGCATTTCCCTAATATTTCCCCTTCTGATTTCTACTTGTTTTCTTCCAAACTGCGCTTCCAGAATCTGTGCACAAATGCTAACAGAAACCATTCCGTACTCTTTACAGTGTTAATTCCATTATTTCATTTCAACCCAAACATTCAATTTTTGCAAATCCCAACAGTTAATTCGGAACATCATCATGAATTTATTCAAAAGGAAATAAAATAGCAGGAAGTTAAAGCTCTTCTCCATAAGAAATTATTCCCACCACTTGAAGGTAGAATGTAAAGTACCTCAAGAATTTCATTTGCAGTTTTTAACCTTTGAATAACTTTCTCAACTACTCTTAGAACCAATTTTGATAAGAAATAGGAATTTGGAGTTGCATTTAAGTCCACTATTCATGTCGAGCATCCCTTTTTGCCTGCTTCTCAATTACTTTGTTGACACACACTTTGCCAACGGGGCATAAAATGACTGCTGGTGAGCCCAACACTGCATTCACTTGTTAAAAAATTTTCCATAATCAAGAGAAAGTTTACAATTACTTAAAATCTTACTGGGCAGTGATTATGCTCAACAAGCTTTCTAATGGGACTGCTGTTTTGAGTATAGCTCTCCATATAGGGGATTCACACAAGAAAAACAAGAAAAATTAAGGTTTTCAGTCCAGAGATTCATAAACTAACTCTATGTTAAGTAAGTATCTTCTTCTCCATTTAACCTAGTTTAGAGCGAAAATGCTTAACTACAAAAAACATCTTTGACTTTAAATTCTTCCTCATTCTCAGCTTGAACACAATGTGGTTTTTAGTTCTTTAGAAAACAGCCCTGGATGCTGATTTAAAAAAGAAATAAATTAAAAAAAAAAAAAAAAAAAAGAGGGCAGGAAGGAAAGAGAAGGGAGTGGTATTTCATGACAAGACAAAATCTAAACCATTTACTGTTGTTTTAGAACCTTCTATTGAGAAAAAGCTATTTATATTTCAATTATGTGACAGGATGCCACAGTTTGAAGTAATTTCGGAAAGAAGAGGCCTTAAAATTAGGTACTAACTGTGTAAACTTTGGAATCTTTAGATTATTATATTCCCATAATAGATATTCATAGGCTGCATTTGTTTAGAACACTAAATCCAATACCTCCTAAAATCAGCAGCAGATTTGAAATATCAGCCAGGAGAAAGCTTAGAGGAAGTCTGCGTTTGTCCCACAGTTCAGTTCACCAGAGTTCAAGCAGAAAAATATTACCAATACACAATGAATAACAAAACAGTTTCTTTCCCCTAGCCCAAAATGTGGATTTTCAGAGATTAGCAAAAAACAGATTATTCATTGTCCTCCACCACATCCTTTAATCTCATCGAGGCCCTGGCTTGCTCCTAATTTTTGCTGCCTGACAGACACAGAGCTGCTCTTTCTTCTTGCCCATGACAGGAGCAAGGATCAGGGTATATGTTTGTCCCCACAGAAACACCCGGGGCTCCCGTGTCCACCCCCACACCCCCCGCTGTGGGCTGGCTAAACTCACAACCAGACCACTTCCCCCAGTTACCTTGACATATGCAGCACTATTGAAGCAAAATGAAATTACTTCACTATGCCCATATGTCTAAACACACAGCAGGCTTACACAGTTAGACAAAGTCAAAAAAAAAACCAAAGGAGGACACTTATACCCTTAGAAAAGGGGAAGTACCAAAGCTCCCCTGAAGCTGTACTAAAAGATCATCATAAAATCTATTTATGTATTTTATTGTAGTTCTTGGTCTCTTTTCCATAGTGGAGAGCCAAGTTTGTGGAGATTTATAGAAATTAACAGCCTAGGTCTGCAATGACAAATCAAGGAGGCCCAGAGGTACCAATAGCTCGCTTCATATGTGCAGACATATGTGTGCACACACAGATGCCCAGTAAAAAAAAGAATTTCTTTCTAAACCTCTGAATGGCTGTCCTAAAACAACGGTTACTGCAAGTTATTTGGTATATTAAGTGAATATAAATTAATGGGGTTTTTTTTTAAAGTTTTTATAGGGAACTGTATGGAAAAATCTAATTATTCTCAACTAGTTTAGTCAGGAATAAATATTCACAAAAAAAGCTTCTATAAAACCTAAGAAAGCATTCTGGAAAAGGAAAATCAGTTACAGGAAAGAGAAAACATTTCAAATGCAATGACCTAAAAGTTGTTCTAGAATAACCACTTTGTTCTCAGACCACGAAGTCAAATATTATCACTGAACAGCAAAGAAATGGAGGGGTAGCTTCTTTTATTTTCAACTTGTTTTTGCAAAGAAAGTTATCTTTTCTTTGTAACATTGCCTCAATGGAACATTGCATTCTATATATGCAATATATTGTACATATGCAATATATGTGTATATGCAATATAGTATGGTTTTGGATATAAGAGATATTATGACATAAAGGCTGATATTTAGCCTGAACAGCACAGTACATAAAGCTTATACACACAACACAAGAACAGTTCCACTTTGTACTCACTCTTACAAAGTTGTCAGGGAACAAACCTCTTCTGCCTTTGAGCTGTCCTTCCCACCAGCCTCCATCATCTTTCTTGATATTGGTGATTATATCACCTACAGTGATCGTCAGCTCATCATCATGTTGAGCTTTGTAGTCAAACTCCACTATCGCCTCCACTAAAAGAGAAACACACATATATATGCACAATTAGTGACTACATTTAAGTTTTCCTGCCTTCCAAAGGCATAAGAAAACACCAATGCAATCATACATTGTCAGTGAAAGTAATACATTCAGCTTAACCAAGAGAGTACCTCAAAGAGGCAACATGCAGCAGTAACGCTCTGTAGGTAACTGCTACAAGAGAGGACAAAGTTAAAAAAACACACAAGCAAGCCCATCATCGTTAGGCAACAAATGGCAGACATATTTTTTTTTTTTTTAAAGGAAATCAATTTGTGATGCTTCAGCAATATTTATTCTGGCAGCATTACAAAGTTTATTTTTATTTCTTGGACAAAGTTTTGCCTTTTGTTCACAGGACTTTCAAAGCATTTTATTTCATACAGAAATAAATATGGAAAGGTTCTCAAACTCATAAGCATCCCAAGTCACTGCAACTACCTTGCTAAATACCTCACTATCAACCTAAAGAGTATTTAACAAGAATTTTTTGCATCATCATGAGTTTCACTGTTGTTTACATAGAAATGCAAAGCTTTGCTGCATGAACATGCCTTTGCAGGGTTTCATCAAAGAGAGATTTATTTTCACTTGTGATTATACATCAGAGAATTAAGATGAAATACTTCTACTGCTCTGAATATCTGTTATCAGAGTTGCATTATAAGCTTGCTACCATTATAAAGTATGTCTATCTTTTCCCAAGAGGTGTCCCCATTCCTTGAAGCCATACACAGAAGAAAGTCTCTGTAGAGAATTAAGGAAGTCATAAAGACAGAAAAATTCCTTCAGAGAATCAAAAATAATACACCCAGGGTATTCAACATGGAAGCCAGTTATATTTAGTGGTTTATCCAACATCTACTAGGAGAAGCCAGACTGGCAAGATCTGGGATAGCCATACCTGTAAAGCCTTACTCCTGTTGCCTTCAGTGGAAAAGCTCATCCCAAGACATTCCACCAAACATTTAGCACTTCAACCATTGAAACAGCAAAGTGAGAACTGGTAACAGGCATCTGCTTCCTGCACAAATGAGCGTGCCATGCAAACCCTGCAGGCTCTTGCAAACAGGCAATACCAGCTCACAAAGCAAGCCAACCATTACACCACAGGCAGCAGAAAGGTTCTGCCTGAAAAACAAACCCTGCATACTAAACCAAATGAAGTTGACAGGAAAGCAGAGTTACTTCTTTCCACCCCCAAAATGTCACACAGTCACAATGCTGAATATCTCCATCCCTCCTCCAGAGCCTGCAAGTCATAGCTAAAGCAGTGTTCTGACTTTTGGATACATACCAGCCACAAGTTTATGGCTTATAATATTCCTCTATTACTTCTTCTGAGAAGTCAAAAACCATTATAAAACCAGTTTACAAGAGGCCTGCTAAACTACATAATGAACAACAAAAGAGAAAGAGTGGCACCGCACATTATAAGCTGACATGCAAACAGAACATGAAAAATTTATCACTGAACCTTAACTGAAAAATCAGAGGCATTCAGCCTAAGAGGGACTTCATGTCTCTAGTTTAGCTTTCTGTTTAAAGCAGGACCAGCTCTGAGGTCAAACCAGGTTACTCAGGGCTTTGTCCACATGGGTCTTGAAAGCTCCAACCTCCTTCTACAGAGGCAGGTACGGCACACAGGAGAATCTGCTCCATTGCTTGACTGGGAAAAAGGTTTTCTCTCTACAGTGTATTAGTCTTTCTTGTATCAGTTTTCACCCAGTGGTCTTGTTGCCCCACCGTGCACTGCTGTGCAGTAACCCCATCTTCTTGATAACCTACTTGTAGGCTTTGTAAGGCTGCTATTAGGACCTCCCAATTTCTCTTCTCCAAGTTAGACAATCGGAGTTCCTCTGGATTCAGGTCCCTTCACTCTTTAACTCATGAACTGTTCCACCAATTCAGTAACAATCACAGATGTGAGGAGAGTGCACTCCACTGCCTTCTCCAGTAATTGATAAAGATGTTAGACAGAAGTTCCAGGACAGCCCCTGGTGGTATTTCATTTATTATCAGCTTGCATGTGCAGTACAAACCACTAACCACTACCTAAATCACACAACTTTTGAGGCTGGAAGGCACCTCTGTAGACCAATCCCCTTATTCAAAGCAGAAACAGCTAAAGCACAGATTGCTCAGGGCCTTATAGCCAAGTTTTGAGTATCTCAAAGGATGGAAATTCCAGTATTTGATCACCCTTAAGATTAAAAATGCTTTCAGACACATTAATAACATCACCCTGAGCCTTCTCTTCTCCACATTGAACTGTCCCATCTCTTTCACACTCTCCACAGAGCTCACAGGCTCCAATCCCTCAACCATCTACATGGCCATTCACAGCACTCACTCCACTCTCTCCATCTCTCTCTTGTAATGGAGAACCCAGCATTGGACACAGAGCTCCACACGTGCCTCACCACAAGCGAGAAGGGCAGAAGGATCACATCACTCCCCCTGCTCACAGCCACTCTGCCTGAAGCAGCCCAGGGAGCCAGGAGCTGCCCCTGCCACAAGCACACGCTGCTGCCTCATGCTCTGCTTCATGTCCACCAGGATCCCTGGGCCCTTCTCCACAAAGCTGCTTTCCAGACACTCAACCACAGCCTGTACTCCTGCCTGGCATTACTCCTCTCCAGCTGCAGGACTTGGCATTCCCCTCTGCTCATCAGCATCCTGTCAGCCCATTTCTCCAGCCTCTTCAGGCCTCTGTGAATGGCAGCACGACCCTCTGGGGAGTCAAACATTTCCCACTTTTGCAGCACCTGCCAACCTGCTCTGACTCCTCTCTGCCCTGTCATCCTGGGCATTACTGCAGATCCTGAGCAGCACCAGCCCCATTACCCACCCCTGGGGCACCCCTGCCACTGACCAGCCTGCAGCTGCACCTCGAGCTGCTGATCACAGCCCTTTGAGTCTGGCTTTCTGCCAGTTTTTTCCACCCTCCTGGGTTGCACCTCATCAGTTTGTCAAGTTATAGGAGACAGACAAAAGCTTTGCTGAAGTCAACATAAACAACATCCACTCCACAGGTGAAGGATCTCACAGCAGAAGACTAACAAATTGTTCAGACATGACTTTCCTTTCGAAAATCCATGCTGACTACTCCCACCAGCTTCTTGTCCTTCATATGTTTGGAAATGGCTTCCAGGATTATTTGTTTGATCATCTTTCAATGGTTCACATAGGGCTGACCAGCCTGTAGCTCTCAGCAGAAGAAAAGAGGCTTCTTGCTCTTCCTGAAGACAGGAGCTACATTCTTCTAGTCTTAATGAACCTCTCTTAATCACAGTGACTTTTTGAAGACCATCAAGAGGGACCTCCCAATATCAGTTAACTCCCTCAGGACATACCACACCAGGGCCATGGCTTCGCATGTGACCAGTTTGTTTAAATATTCCCTAACCTGATTCTCTTCCACTGAGGGAAGGTTTACCTTGTCCTGGACTTTCCCACTGGTTTGAGTCCTGAACACACCAAAGTTTTAGCTCTCCATGTCTGGGGTTGCAACCCTGCTTTCTCCCTTTTCCACCTCTTCTCTGGATCCCAAACTTTATCCTCTCACAGTCAGTGCAGCCAAGGTTGCCCTCAGCCTTCAGAACCCCAAACAGTTCTTTGTTTGCAGGTATGAGATCCAGTAGACAACACACTCCAGGAACCTCCTGGATTGCTCACACCCAACCCAGCATATAAACAAGCTACACTATCTCTCCAGTAGATATCAGGGTGACTGAGTATGAGCTATCCTATCATATCTTCACAATCTCAATGAAATCATAACTCTGAAACTACATGCAGACATGTAATTCCTCTTCTTTGCATCCCATGCTGTGTGCATGAGAACACGGAAATTTCAGAGAGACAACCAGCCATGCTGACTTCCCAGAAAGACTAGCAGAGTTTTCCCTGTAATTCTGAAAAGCACTTCCTTTTTTATATGGTTATGCTTGGAAAGGGCCCCCTTCAGTCCTGATTTTTTTTGATTACATTGTTTGTACCACATTTTGTTTGCCAACCTGGTCCACCAATTGCTCATAAGATAGTTAGCAAAGATGCTTTTGCCCTAGTCAGGTGAATCCCGTATTTTCCAAGCAATCCTCAAAAAGACCCTCATGATCATAAAACTAGAATTTCGTTGCTGACACCAGCTATGCAACCAGCTTACCCACAGGATCTATCCACTCATCCTAATGCACTTTGCTCTCACCCAAAGGATCAAGGAGAATCCACCCAGGCTCCCACACCCTTGGTCATCACCCCAGAGCCACACAGTCACAGCTGGTAATGTCAGATCACTTCAGGCAGTATCACTGAAGCCTACACAGGAGAGCAGCAGGGGGTAGCAGTCTGAAGCCAGACAAGCTTTGGCAGTCTTACTGCAGTGTTCCAGATCCAAGGTCCTGGCAGGCAACAAGCCTCTCTAGATGACAGGTCAGGTCCAGTCAGCAGATGGGAGTCTCCAACACTCACACCAGAGAATTTCCCTACTGTTACCACTTCCCACTTTCTCTTGATGCTTCTGCATGGCTCAGATTAACAGCTTGGGTGCTTCACTGGACTGAGCACCCATACCCACATCACCTACAAAAGCACTGAATCTGTTCTCCAATTGCAGATCTTGAGGTGGAGCAGGAGCCTTCCTCCTGGCATCAGAAATTACAAACTTCAAGTTTTCAGACTTGCCATTCTGGGAGTCTCCAAAACCAGCCCAAGAGGCACAGACTCCATCTGCCCTTCATTCAGTAAAGTTGGGGGTTTGGGCTCTTGAAACCTCAGGAACTTGAAGGTCTGGAAAGTCCAACCCCCTGAGCTCAGCCAACTAACCAATTTTTACCCATATTTCTAATTTATGAACTAGAGTCCCTAAATTAGCATCAATATTACATATATATATATATACACCCCAGAGAAACCAGTGCATTTGGTTCAGAAGTTGCATTTACACAATAGCTCTCCAAAGACTACTGGATTCAAGCAGTGGCACCAAGGTACACACACGAATGAAAATTTATATCTCCACAGAACACAACAGCACTGTAGCTCAGAAAAGGTAAAATTCAGACTATTTAGCAGTCTATTTCCAAACTATTTCCAGTTTGGCTGAACCCCAGGAAAGATCTTTTGAAGGCAAGGCCCTGTATCTTCATTTTTAAGCAGCCTGCTAGGATGTACTTCTTTTCAGGACTCAAAGCTTTTTGCACATGCCACATAATTTCTCCTCCCTACTCAGGAAGCTTAAAAATCCTATTCTGATTTTGCTATGAGTGCAATTGCATACTGCTTTGCTCTTCCTAAACAACCAGGAGGTGGGTAGAGAGCTGTAAGGGGGAGATGGCAATTGAGCAGGGATCCAGGCTGGCTCCAACTACTGATTCTTCAAATGCTCCTCAGCATTCAGATTTCAGCAAGACACAATGAAGGAAGGCAAACAACTCTCTCACTCTCTAAGTCCCATACCTTTCAAGAGTTCTAGAATCTGTCATTGTGCTTGCAGTTTTCCCTTAAGAATGACATGATTAATGGCATGTTCTCTCTCTTCTGTTGAGAGACAAAAAGGTAGGATGGGGCTGTTGATCTCACTCTACAGTGGCTTGGGTGGGCTGGAGACACTGGAGTTAACTCCCTGAAGTTTGTCTGGCTTGCACTAATTCACATATGGACATCTGCAGCTGTTCAATCACTTTTGTTTTACTGGAGGTTTGTTTAACCAAACAAAAAACCCCAACCCTTTACTGTTCAGGCTTTTCTCTGTCTATAAAAGTTTCCACTTATTAAAAAACACATATAAATATGCCTCCTCTCAGAGAATTTGATCACTGTAACATAAGTGTGTCTAAGCCGTCAGAGACATGTGAGTCACCAAAATAGGACCACACAATCAAGATGTTTATAAACTCTTCAAAGGAAACCAAGAGCATGGTTTGGAAAGAGGAATAAGAGCACACCTAACAAATGTGCAGAATTGTGACAAAATGATCGGAAGGTACTTCTGAGATCACTCAAAATTCTCATTTATCACAGTACTGAATTTTGGAGAGCATATGACAGCCAAAAGTGCTTTACAATTTATATGTTCCTGCAGTTACATTTTAAAATCAAACTCATTTTCTAAAGCATGCTAAATCACAGCACCTTCTCAAACTGTGTTTTGAAAAATTCATTCTGCCAGTCAAACTTAATCTTTTCTGTTTCTTTTGGTGAAATTTTGTCTTCATGGAAGCTGGATTGATATTAGAGACAACACTGATCCAGGTTTGTTAAGAAAAAGCAGATCAGAGTTGTGCTTCACATCTGTAAGTACAACACACCTGATTCCTGAAGTGCTGAGCTAGATTTCTCCTCAGGAACTGGACTAAAACCGTGTCCCAGTTCGCACAATGATTCATGATGTGAGGAAACACTCCATGGACAGTCAGCTCAAACTGATTTTATTTGTTAACCAACAAAGACTGGTCTTAGGCCCAGCTCTGCCAAGGTAAACAGATTGTTACATTAACAGCCAAAACTCAAATCCCTTCTAAGCCAAGAGAAAAATAAAATGGCAAAATTTGGGCAGATCTGGTTTCTCTTTTTTGAGAAATTTTCTTCAAAATATTGTGCCTCGTGATGCCTGAAAGTCAAACCTGCCCCAGCCTGCAAACTCTAGCTACTAGACTCTTTCTGTTAGAAGGCATTTTGTACACTAGGAATGAAATCCAGTATCAAAATCTATTCAAGTTATTTTGATCTACAAGGAGAACATTCATTCTCATGCCAACAAAATCAGCTATTCCTAGTCTTACATTACCATCAATCCAAATTGTAACATAAAAACTCATGAAATAGAATCAAAGCTAGTTATTAACAGCCCTGCTGGAGACTGGCACAGTAAAACTCATTACTGCAATGTCAGGGACAAAGATTTTTTTTTAATTTAATGCTTAGTGGTTTGGATTTAAAATACACAATTTGAATTGCTAATGCTATGAACAAGGCATTGAAATGTAACCTGACAGCTGTATTTTTAAAAAGCACATCTAGAAAAAGAATTGTTGGTTGAAAATTTAACTACTCCTACCATTCATTCCCCAAGTTAGTCTTGCACATACAGGTGAAATTATTTTGTTGATAATTACAAATATTTTTCTTATTGTTTAGTTTGTTTCCTTGCCACATTTTAAATTACAAGAAAAATCTAATCTCTTAAACTGGCCTAGTCAGAATTTCTTTAATGTTACCAATTCTTTAATGTTACCAATACTTGAAGACAGAAGCGTCTCTGTTTATTCTATTTTCAGTTATTGTACAGTGCCTTTCCAGGCAAGAAATAATAAAAGAAACAGAGATTTGCTACTGTGCAACAAAAACTATGTTATCAGATCAGTTTCTTGTGAGACATCTGAAGTGTATAAGCACAATGGAAATCTTATTAACCCCTTTGGCACTATTCCATCCAAGTAACAGCATCCATATGGCAACACCACCTTCTGCAGCAGTCTGGTTTCACACCCAAACGTAGACATTAAAGTGGTGAATACAGTTAGACATGGCAGTCAAGGAGTTAAGAGCTTCTCTACTCTAAGTTTTATGTTTTCCCTTTTGTAAGTCACTCAGCTTCATGTGAATGATGTTGCACTGGCTTACCCAAAAAAAAACCAGAATGGAAACCAGACAGACTACTGCAAATATTCTACATTCAAGCTTTCAATTAAAGTTCAAATCACATTTCATCAGAAGAGAGTGCATCACTCTTTTGCATAAAGATAACATTTTATAATGGGTTAAAAATCTGACCATTGAACTCCGTCTGCCTCAGAACTTCACAGACAAGGTCTTCTTCAAATGTGCTGTTCTATCTGAGGCACCTGGGTACAAACTGGAGAGCCCAGCACACTTTCAGAGCTTATGGGCATACTTAAAAAAACCCCACATTATTTTTGCTATATGACAGGTTGCAATGAAACTCTTAGTAAAATATTAGGAACCACCAGGAGAGAAAAAATCAATATCTTTTATTAGACCAAACATCAAACATGACAGACTTACAATCTGAACTCAAATTAAAAAAAAAAACAAAACACCACCAAACAAACCAAACTACATTACATTCAACAATGCTGGTTTCCTAAACTAGACCTGGAGGGCCAGAAGGTCTGAAGATCAAATATGACCTACAAGGCCACTGTTTTCTTCACCCTAAGAACACTGAGCAGCTGACAAGTCAACCACATGAGGGATGCTGTGGTACAAACAGGATTGAGAGGAGAGAAGAGAAGGAAGACAGATATATATGAAGTCTGATGGGGCTCTTCTACCAGAGAACAAAATAATCCGTAGTTTATAAAGACTCAACTCCCTCAATGTCATTACACTTTATAATATGAGATGAAGGAATGAGTCACTGAACAGGCCTTGGAGTCATCATTCTACCAAAATGGAAATGCCTCTTTAAAAAATTGATTAAATAACAATATAACACTATCTTTACAGCTTATGCGTAAATTGCAACTCGGATTTTTAAGAAAGCTTGAGCTGTTAGTTTTTTAGCATGTCTGTGGCACAAAAAAAATTACTAAAACGTTTTGTATATACTTGATTGCAAGCAAGATCCATCATTTCCTTGAAAATCCATTCCAAATTTTGCTCAATTTTTAACGTTTTTCTTTTGCAACACTATCAGCAATAATACTCCCTGCTAAAAGTATTTGCAAGGATTTCACTTCATGAAAAAGAAAAGCTGTAGGGGAAGGAAAAAACAATATCAGAAGGAAAAGCAGTACTATTTAATCTTCAAGATGTTAAAGCCATGCTACATGATAAACAGCAACTCCTCCACTACGACAACAGCCTTCAGTTTACATTACATTTTCCTATTTCCCCTTTGCAAACAATGGGGGGAGCTAAAGGTCACGGTCCTAGAATAGTACCTTCACTGCATCACTCCCTCAAAGAGCAGAGCAGCCACACAAGGGGTCACCTAAGTCTTATTGCCCAGGGTCCTTTTCTTGTTGCAGTCCCAGTCCCCTCCCACAGGCCACAAATCCTCACCCAGCCTGCGCCCCGGGAGCATCACAGGCAGCCACAGAGCACTTGGGACAGACGGGAAGCATGTGAGGGGAAGCCCCGTGGTGTGCAATTCACATGTACACACACATGCAGGCACAGAAACAGAGGAGCTGTGCACAGCACCCCAACCAAATCCTAATCGGGAGGACAGTGAACACTTGGCCTGGGGCTGTCCTGATGTGACTCTTCTCTGGGCAGCAGCAGAGCTGAAGCCACTCCGGCTGACAAAACGCCCAAGCTGTCCTCCAAGAAAAGAGGAGAGCTAGTTTTCTGTTTTTCAAAGAGGTATGCTTGGTTCCAGTTTTTAAAACATAAACATGCAGTTATTCGAGTGGAAATCACCCAGTAGGACAAGAAATACTTTATATTCCAGCTAAGGCATTTGGTATGTCCACAATCCATTGAAAAAATCTCACATTTACAGGCAGGTAAAGAACAACAGTAAGTCAGTGTGTTTGTACTTTTGTATTTACATGGGGGGTTTCCACATAAAATACACATCTCATAGAAAGTCTGTGGTAAAAAACCTCTGGTAGGTATTTCTAATAAACATTATGGATTTAAGTTTTTCTTAAGCCTATCATAGTAGTTGCCTCTTACTGAATTTATTGTGTCACACCATATCTCTGACACAAACTTTTTATGCAATATGCCAAAGCACATCTGAACACCAGAAACATTCATGCACGAGTAAGCAAGGAAAGAAGATCATTGTGGTAGTTCTAGGTGGCAGCAGTTACATCTGTATTCCCCCTTAATACCACTTTGAATCCAGCAATACATGTTAGATTTTACTGGGATGAGTCTCCTTAACCCTTTAGAAAGACTGAGATTGCATAGATAGTCTGGCATTCAGGTGGCTCTCAGTTGGAGGAAGCACTTTCTATTCCATGAATTAATTGACCTTTTCCTGAGAGCACAATTGTCCTTCTCCCTTGGACAACAAACTATTCAAATCCCATTGTTGCTACTGAAAGAGACCAATTTTACTGTAATCCATTGGTTCTATCAACCAGAGTGCCTCTTAACTACAGCAGATGCTCCCAGTGTACAGCAGGTACAAACAAACCTACTTTAAATTCACATTGTCAAGTTTGCAGACAACGTGCATTGTGTTAACCTGTAACTGAAGAAATATAGTGCTTCTCAGAGGCAAAATTGTCTTGAGAGCTGTTCACCGTTGGAATTGTTCTTCCCCTCAGAAACTAATGCACACAAGGACCCATTCAGAAGAAATGGAAGACATTAGATTCAGAGGAAAACATTTAATATCATCATTTTAACGTGAGTTCCTGCCTCCTCCAATATCCATAAAAACGATTCAAAGTTCTGAAAAGTGTAAATTATTATACCCATAGCTGAGAAAAACAGAAGAGGAGAAGAGTACTTTAACTTAAGGTAAGCAAAGACAAAAAAGTCACATTTGACAAACCATATATGCATACAAACTTGTTAGTACTGCTTCTCTGCTCTTGCAGTTTCTAAATCTCATTCTCAGACAAGTGACAGGATATAGGAAGGATATGAGTTACTCTGCAGAACAAAAAGGAGACAGATTACAGCTAAATACACCCAGATCTATTTATAAAAATACCATTTGGCTAAATTCATGAGAACTGCTACCAAATTAATGTATCACCACAAAAAGTAAGCAGGATAGAAAAGATGATGCCATGAAAATAAGTGCTGTATTAAATTACTCAGAAGTACTAGCTCAGTATTCTAGTCCCAAAGTTGCCTTGATAATATTTATAGATGCGGATGGATAGTACTGAGGTGGAAAGACAAATGAATAAAAAACTGAAAAGATGAGGAACAACTACCTTTTCAGTGACATGGTGTAGTATCATTCAACTCTCAGGAAGATGAGCAGAGGTTGTGGTCAACAACTGGTTCAGAGTCTTCATATAGTGTAATGCAGAGCATTTGTTAAAACTCTGAGCTTCTAAGCCGGCAACATTCACCTCATCTCATTAAAATCAGACTAGAAGCATGAATGCAATTATGAGTATGATCTCAGAGGATCTTGGAGGATTTCACTAGATGCCTAAGCTGTTACTATCACCGCACGTCTTTGCCAAAAGTAGCAACCCTTTTGCACAGGAGGAGGATGGGGAGAATACAACATACTCCTCTGCATCTTAGCCACATTTGCTTGAAGTGTTCATAAAAATGCTGTTACATTAAGTAACCAGACTGAAAAGTGGTGCACAGATACATCCTGTTGCAGTATTCTTGCTTTTGGAAGTGGTGATTTCTGCAAGAAGAGATTGCTGGCAGTGGTAGCCTGATATAGCCAAAATCCTCAGACTATGCTACAGCCCTTCGCTGTGTGATGCCAGCTGAAGACAAACACGGTGTCTTATTAACAATTTCAAAGTTATGTTGTTTTCCCTCAGTTTAATGGAATGCTATCATTTTTAAGACAGCAGTTGGAAAATATTTATCCCAGGAGCAACTTTTCTGATTCCACCTGTCAAATGCTAGGATTACAAACCAGTGTTGTGTTTTAACTGATGCATTATAAACTCTCACAAAGACGTGTGTTGTGCAACAGCAAGAAGCTGGGCTGGATGGAGAAAAGAAATAATCAGCTTTCTCCTTTTTAACTTCTTACATAAATCCAAGCATTTCCCACTACAAAACTTCACATTCAGAAGGTCAGGCCCAGTATGGAACTGCTCAGCAGTTTCATAATTTATAAGCTAAATTAAAGGACACAACTATTGTGCTTTCACATACCACGGTCTGTCGGGCATTACAGGAGCTATAACTGCTGTGCATGTGTGCTGGGGCTAACAGCCCTGACTGCAAGAGCTCATATGATGGGTAGTTTGCTATGGTCCAATACAACATTTACACGCCAGCATCAAGCCATCTCCACTAAACTTCCACAACACAATGAAAGAAAAGCCAACAACCACCTAAGGTGTTAAAAACACCAAACTTCCTCAATTACACAAGCAACAATGGCAGGGAGAGTGGGAATGTTTCGAGAAAGGACACATGATTAAAAGAACATCTTTACCACCTATCAATATAATATTTTCTAGATTAAGAAAGAAATCTCATAAAACTGCTGCTCATAACCCTTAGCAACTTCTCTTTTAACATCAGGTTCTTTTATTCTCCTTCAAACCATGGTGAGAACAATAGGACTGAAAAAAATGCTGTTTTAGAAATTACTGCATATATGAATTCACAAGTTCCAGACAATCCTTGGGCAAATCAACTTCACTATTGTGATAACATGTGTCAGCTTCACTATCAGATAACGTGTCAGCTTCTGTGCATTAAAAAACTTTCAAATTTGAATTTTAGATTTCAGGATGCAACCCTGGAGTAGTAAGTTTTTGATGGTATCTTTAATGCCTCTGTTTTCTCAGCTCAAATCAGTTTCTGCAGGTAATGTTTTCTGGATGTCACAATAAATGGAATTCACAAACTAACACTTTTTTTTTTCTTTTATGAAAAAAAATGTTTCCTCATCAGAGGCATTAGCTGCTCTGTTTTGTTTTAATGGTGCTTTTCAAAATCCCATGTGTCAATCATAGGTCTGGGCAAGGAGGCACTTTCATTAACATTTTTTAGTTTTATCTTCTCCTTGAGAAATTCTCTTAATTTTGAGCAAGGTGAAGCCTTTCAGAAGGCAGAGATTATGCTGCAAGTAGAAGACACAGCTCTTGGAACAGGTATCGCTGGTAGCAGGTTAAAGGTGTCAAGAAATCACCTCCACCTGAAAAAACACCCTCTTACTTCCAAGGGATCTTCTTTAACTCTTATGATGAGAAAAAACCTCTAAAAGGGAGACACTACACAGAGTTCCTCCTTAGAAAAAAAAACCTGAAAGCAAAACCTGATGCAAGCCAAAGAAGTACATCTGAAAGCTTATCCCTGACTCTCATTGTGAGCCAGAACAGCTTGTGACCTGATGACAGCATTGTTCCAACAGGGAATCTGAGCCACTCTGTGCTGGGTGAACGGGAATGCTCAGCCGAGCTGCGCACAGACTGAAAGCACAAACAACAGTCAGCATTTAGACAGAAGAACCCATTGCTACACTGAGAATGGGGGGGAAAGGGGGAGAAAGCAGCAGGATGGAGTTTTACAAACAAAGGCATAAACCCTATTGTTTTATAAGCAGTTGTTCTTCTGACAACCTCCTCCTCCCATCCACCCCCAGTAACCAACACTGGTACTGTCTGGAACAGAACAAAACGTGTGGCCAAGGAAGTAACAATGAGACAGATTCTCCTCAAGACAAGTAGAACTTCCTCAGATGCTGGCACAGAATCTTTTCTATGGCATCCAGGAGGCAACAGGCAGGTTAAACCATGCAACCAAGAGAACTACAGAGGACAGAAATAGTGGTCAATGAATGTTATCTACCTTGAGCACTTCTTCCAAGGCTAAGAAGAAAGATCTATTTTTCCATCTAAGAAAAAGTTTCCCGGACACCATCCCCTTAAAGAATCTTCTAATGACCTTCCCTGGGTTCGAGTGGTACAAGCTCTTAAGAGTTAAGGAAACCAGAAGCCAAAACTAGTCATAGATTTCAGAGGGTCTGGAGAGGCAAAGAGCATTTCTTACATTTAATTTCTCAGCCCGCAAGGCTGCATTTACATCAGCTCCTTGGTTTTGGTTCGAGAGAGACATTGACAGACGTGAACAGACAGGAACCGAAATCCTTCTTAAAATAGCAACATCCTGCTTTTAAGTTCTCCAAATTAAAAAAAACATTGGAACTTCAGTATTTGGCTTTGCCAACTTCCACAACCTGTTTTACTCCACATACCAGAGGCACCGCTCTTCCATCAGAAAATATCAAAAACGTGGCTGGCAAAACACAATATGCAACACACACCTCAGCACTATTCCAGGGTATCAATTTCAACTCTGAAAAAACCCTGCAGATCAAAGCAATAGTCTCTAAAAGGCAGTCATTCCCTCTCCTTCCTGACATCATATTTATGGGAATCCAGCCAAAGGTTTCTCTGTCCCTAATTCCGAATAAAATGTGTAAAGGATCACCTACAATTGTGCTATATTCCACACCAGATTGCCTTCAGAATTCTGTATATCTTTGCATCTTAATTTAGAGAATTTTGAGACTCTGTAAGTGAAGTACATAGGAAAGCTTTCTAAAAATAGAAGCAGCACATTTGAAAGACAGGTCAAAGAAAAGGAAAGATGAATTTGAAGGAGGTGCACATGAAATGATGGGATGACAGAGCATCAGGTGTGTGAACAGACAAAAAAAAAGTCTGAAGTCTTTCCTGAGAAACAGTTGGGAAACTGTAGTGTAGATTTATTTTAAAAAGAAAAGAAACCCACCCCAACAGTCAAAAACCACCACAACACGTGAACCCAAAGCAACAAAACAACACAACTTACAAAGGGAAAGAAGCATACGTGTACTTCTGTAAGTGATGAGAAGAGGTGCAACTGCTTTCTGACAGAATGAGGTAAAGGAATGAGAAACACAGAGGAATACAAGACTGTTTTCTCCACAACTGTGAACAAACTATCAAATACACTGCAGAGGAATACATATTAATAGATGTCTCATGACTCCAGAACCAGTGCAGACAACTTTGAATTGTCAGAAGATAGTTCATCATGAACTAGACGGTATCTTATCTTAATCTTCCACGAACCACAGTCAGATAATGGAGATGTCAGCTATCAAAAGCACTATTTATAGGTGCTTCACACACAGAAATTGTAGCCTTTAAAATAAGTAGCACGGTTAATGCAAATCAAAGTGAGCAATTCTGAAGGGCAGTATGAGCTGACAGAACAAAGACCATTCAAAGTGACCTCAGTGGTCAAAGTAAAACTGACAAGTGTATTTCAGCTGTTTTCAAATGCAGCTAAATAAAGGTATTTGATGAATGAAACGATCAGCAGATACAAGGGACTTTTGTATTAAGTTTCAAAGAAAATAAAGATCTTTCCCATTTTAAAAGCGATTACTGGATGGAGGAGGAAATAGCAGTTGTCCAGGAAGATGAACATTAAAAACAATTGTAACCAAAGATGACAGCAACAGCAGCAGGAAGATTTCTCTCCCAGTTGAAAGATTGTTTCTTGCAACAGAAAGAGCTGATCTTACTTGTACAAATTAGTTGGCTGTTCAAGGATAAAACTCTTTTCATTACACACTTAAGTCAAGCAAGGAAGAAGTGAGAGAAGGATTTTGCTTATTAATCAAACCTTCCATCAATAAAATAGCAGTTAACTACACTGGATTAACTATACACACAAATCCCTTGATTAACCACATGTTACCTCTATGATGCTGGAGCAGTTCTATACAGATAGATAAACTTGACCCACTGTGATCAACAAGACTTACAGACTGCTACAAAGAGAGAAGCAACCGAGAAGCTGGTCAAATCTATAATCTAACTACTAAAAAACAACAAAATCCACAAAATACTTTGTTTTGTGTCACCTGGAAAATTAACTTTGTTGTTCAAATTACTAACAAAAACAGCTACAAAGAACACATTTCCAACATTAGGAATACAGCAATTAACAATGAATCAAGATTAAATGTAATCTAGTATCAGACTGAGATTAACAATTGAACTAGTTACATGATCAGATCAGTGCAGCAAATGGCTTAAAATCTCAAAATGAGATGAAACTTAAATGTTACCATTTTCATTAAACAAAAATGCAACAAAAGCACAGAAGTGTATCACACTTCAAATCTACTAGTTGAAGAGTTTTAACCATTTGTCTTCAATACCGATATTTAAATCTAGATGTCAAGACTGCACAGTGATTAACCTTTTCTTTCCCACATGCAATCTAAAAACAGATATAAAAAAAGAAAAGCTTGTAAGCTACCAAGCTGGTGTTCTCCACAACCGTTGGCAGCCTGAAGCTTCTGTGAACAAAAATTAAAATCAAATAATAAGGTGTGGTACATGCCATCAAAAAAAATCTTTAATATTATGAGGATTTATAAATTTGTAGACACTCTCCTGGAACTAGAATTGAATTTTTCATTTTATCAGCAAGTGAAGTTACAAGTAGTTCTTACTTCCAGGCCTCCCTTCCCATGGTGCAATTTTTCTCTTCCTTGTTGGCAGGACCTGCCTGGAAGCACTGCTGCTCACTCTCAGGTGTTCAGGAATACCCACTGGCACAAACTGCTGGATCATGCACTCAAGGCAAGGCTCTCCAGCTCAGCCTGTACTGGAAGGCTTTCACTCTCTGCACTCATTTCTCCATCCCTTCCCTTCACCCAGCCACTTAAAATCTGATGGGAACAAAGTCAGGTTCCTCTAGGGTTATGATTTTTTTTTTTTTTGGTAGGAATTTTTTGAGGTATTTTGGCTGCTTTGTGTAGGTTTTTGAGGACTTCTTTCATGTGATAGTTTATGCAGAAAAGCTGGAGATTGGCATCCAATGAACATGGCAGTTCTGCAATCTCTATGAACTGTAATACTGGGCTATATCATGGGAAATTAAGGTGGTCTTGTCTAGAGTGAAAGGTTTTGATAGCATATTTTTCCATAAAGCTGTTGGTGACAATAAAGACATGTTCATAAGAAATGGCTAATGAAAAAGAAAAGTACTGCAGTAGTCAGTCTTCATCAATAAACATTCAAATATTGTTTATAAATAAGCATCACCGCTCTTCCAAACCAAGCCATTAATCCTTACATTTGGAAACATAAGGCCAAAGCTAAACCACTTTCTTATAAGTGGTCCAAATTTAACAGCAAAGAAGTTTTTTAAACCTTGCCATAATGAAACCTCTAAATAAAGGCATCTTTTTCTGGGCACAGTTTGGAATCTCTGGTGTGCCCTTTGACAGTGGGAAATAGAGGAGCACTAACAGCTCAATAAGAGCTCAGTGAGACCTCACAGAAAGAACAGCAGGAATGAGAAAAACACTGAAAAATTAAGCTGAGGTCTTGCTGCTTGCCAGTTTTGTATCTGTCACAAGAACAGCAAATTTTCAATGCTGCACGAGCCTATCAGAAAAAAAAACAAAACAATCCACTCTGCCAAGCTACCAGAGTATGAAAAATATTATTTGCCAGTGGTGAGGATGAATCAGCAACCACAGATACAGATACAGAACAAATTTGACTTAAACCTGACATGAGAGTTCTCAAAGAATGGCTTTACAATTGGCTCAAAAATGAAAAGTTCTGTACATATACACTTATACTCTGATACTGTTGCTACCTTTGATGAAAACCATTATAAATCCAGCTCCTGGGGAAAGACATACTAAGAGAGTCAGGCTGACACAAGTAGTCCATACAGCACCAGCAGTTGCACTGACCTCCAAGAACTTCTTCCCACAGAACCAACCTAAAACAAGCAGGAAAACACCCTGAAGTGACTTCTGTGTGTGTTTGTTTTGAGACCCCATTATCAATAAAAAGCACCAATACGTTGCTTTTTAAGGTAACAAGCAAGTTCCTGGAAATTGCAAGAACACAAAATGTTATGAGGATTCCTATTTTGCCGGCGTGTTTTTTTGTTTGCATGTTTTAGGTGGGTTGGGATTTTTTAAAATGTAAGTTGCGAATTCATTAATTACAAATTACTTGTGGGACATAAAGCACTTAATTTTTAAATACAAGCAGTGTGACCACTGAAAGCTAATTAAATATTGATAGATCATTTTGAATGCTTTGGGTTGGGAGGGACCTTTAAAGATCTAGATCTAGTCTAATTGGGCCTTGACTTGCAACACATGCAACGAATCTATATCGACACTTTTGAAAAAGCTTTAGTTCCCCAGGGAGCTGTGCACCAATGCTGACTTTGATCTTCAAATAAATGAATAGACTTACACGGGTTTTTGTGTGAGCTGGTTTCAATTGTCAGAAGTGATTTAGCTGCACAGTATAAAAGACAGAGAATGAGATAAAGAGGAACTTTTTCCTTCTGTACAATACTCCTAATGAAATTCAAAGGCAGAGTTCAAAAGATACCTCTTTATACTGACACTACAAATTAATCAGAAGTTAGGGATATTTTCCTTGTATAACTGCTCAGCTTTCTATAATACTTCATCTTTGTTGCTAAAGAGAATTTTTTTCAGCACAGACATCATTTCTGATCCACAACTCTACACAACACTTCATGCTAAATCAGAAGCACAAATTCTCAGCAACACTCCCCCTGGAACACAAACTGCTATAAGACTGGGAACAAAGACATCCTTTCCCCTTCCACGGCTCATCCTCCAGCATGCTCCATTCTCTAAGGCAAAGTTACGTTAGGAACAAAGCATAGCCAAGACCTTGCAACCATCATCTCACCGCACAGCTTTTATGTGGATTTCCCACTGCATTCTCAAGGGTTGATTTCTACTGATTCTTCTCAGTTATCAATAATAAAAAGGAGGGGAAAGTCAACTTCATTCGATAATACAACCCATGACTACTGAACTGCAGTATTTGCATATTCTCTCACACATAGGGACTTCAAGCATTTATTGTGTTTCCTCTCAGTGTGAAGCAGACTGTCAGCAATTACTTTTACATTAGCTGAATTACTGAATCTTCATACTCACCTCCTCTCCCATTCCCCTCCCCCTAATATATTCTTTCATCATTCCTCAGTGTACAGAATGTAGATATGCCCTGCAGCTACTTCCTGCTTCTGCATCAAGGGAAAACATCCGCTCCCTGGTCCAGGATTTTAAAAACCACACAGATAGGAACCATACAAAATCCATCATCGTTTTTTTTAAGCTTGCTCTATACCAGCAGGATCAGAGCAAAAACCAGATACCATCTCTGTGGCTGTTTTCACTCCTTTGATCTCATCAGGGCTAACCTGCTTGCAGCACTTCAGTGACCTCTAACACATCACACTTGAAATTTCAGCTGCACATTTCACATTACCAAGCTCTCCTTTTTCTCCTCCTAACACATGCGACCCTTCCCCTACAAGCAGAGAAGGAGTCAACGCATTATCTACAAGGTCAACACTGATCTCCTATACAAATTCTGATACACCAGCAGCATGCTTAAAAAACCCTCTCAACAGCCAGTAAATAACAATTACAAAATAAGAAATCTGAATAACATCACAGATAAATTGTGATAAATTGTGTATATTACATTAGTAGCAGTTTAAACAGAAATATGTATGCACTCAGCATTCAAATCAAAAGAAAACTGCTTCTCAATAAAATGTTTATTACATTACATTACTATTATTACATGCACATTACACTCCTTCTTTAAACCCAGGCAGAAAAAAACCCTTTTCTAGCAGCTCGGTTGTAATTTTCTACAGATGAATCTTTGATTAGCACAAAAAACAGGCAAGAATTCTGCTCTTTTAAGAAACCATTTATTTTAAGTATTATGTTCTTTATCAGACTTCCTGAGCTAAAGGCAACAGTTAATATAAAAAAACCAACTATAACAGAGAGTCTGAGGAAGGAAGAGCTACTGGAAAGGAGCAAGCAGAAGAGATGTCACAATCAGAAATTATTTTCATAATCTTTTACACATACACACATATTTACATATTTTATATTTCTTGATTTCCAACCACTATCTTGATCCATTTAGAAGGCAGCTCTGACAACACTTTATGACAGAGATGTCATTATCTCTTGATCCCTAGGAAAAGAAAGCTTCATGCCAGCTATTTTTTAATGAAACTTTATACAGGTTACTGAAAATATTTTATTACGGTTTATGAAAACTCCACTGGAACTCAGACCATAAGCCGTTCACAGACTGTACAATGTCACCAAACCAATGGGAATCTGACCCCGAACAACTCCTATGTAACTGCTTTCTTGTGAGAAACAAACCTACCAATGGCCACAAAAGAATTAAAACGATTAACATCCCCTATAAGGAGGAGAATAAAGACTTTTTACAAGTTGGGAAGGATTTTTACACAATATTTACTCTATAAAGCCACTTTAGAGTTGCTTAAAACCTTATTTTTAAAAAAAATCAAGTGTAAAAGGTCATCTTTCTTACGACTTTTCCTTATTCAGCTGAAACTGTTCAATTGCCTTCAAGGATGACTAGAATGACAAATATTACTTCTATTTAAAAAAAATCTTACAGCTGTTTTACTGAAAGGCTCCAATATCTCCACCATTCTGGAGAGGCAACCACAAGCACACCTATCACCTTCTGTGAGTGATGTGTACAACTTCTGCTAAGCTCAGGCCTCAAAAATGCTTCATTTTAGATGGTAGTGCAGAGCTGCTGGAGTTTCCCAGCTGCACTCCCCAGGGCTCCTGCTGCAGTGAGCACTCTCCAGGTGTCACCACGGGGCCAAGCAGAAGTTTGGATGCAGGCACAGCTCTGGTGCTGGAGGTCAGCCTGGCCCCACACGCAGGAAATGTGCTCAGAGCACTCCCTCTGTTGATGCTGCGATAAGAGAGAGGAAGAAGGAGGAAGCAGCATCTCTGAAATGTGCAAAGAGAAACAGATGAGGGGCAAAGTTGAGGGCAGGGGATAAAGGAGAATTTGGAAAACGAAAAGAAAAAATAAGAAAAGTAAAAACAGAAAAAGGGATTGCAGCTAGTAGTACAGAATAATCAGACTCTCACATAGACTGAACCCTTTTGATTGCATTACTTCTTGGTGTAACATTCCTTTGGTGTGTACAAACTAGCTGCAGTATTCCACAGCAAAGCACCTTTCTCAACCAATTATGTAAAACCACGCAGACAACAGCTGTCTGCCAGTATAACTAATCTAACTGGTTCAAAGGGCACAAGACTCTCTCTGGATCCAAACTCCCAACTATGGTGGCAGCAGGGGTGATCGATGTAGTTTCACACTAAAAAAAAAGCAGCGTTTCCTCTCCTCCCCGTTCCAAAAAGCAGAGCTTTAAAAATACCTTGAAAAACATTTAGATGAAAAAATATTGATGAAGAAAGTGTTTAAGCACTGTGATGAAGGCTTCAACTGCATAGCTTCATTGCAACATTATTATACAGGACCCACACCTCTTTACTGCACTAAACTGGCTGTGCTTTGAACATGAGCAGAGACTGCATAGCAGAAGAAAGGATGTTCCTTCATTTACTGCAGAAGTTGGGAGGTGTGTCTCGACTGACAGAAGGAGCTGCACAGCTGCTTTGTGATGATGGCAGTTAAATGCTGCTCTCTAGAATCACACTTCTAATCTTGCATTTTCTAAATTTGATAAGCAGAACATTTCAAACAAGGTTTCCCCCAAGGAACTCCCATATCTACTTTGTTTTCTGCACCTTCAGCTTCAGGTGGACAGTCTGATGTGTGGGCACCCCATCCTCTTGCAGATGAGACTAAGTTCCCGAACCATATGCAAGTCTAAGCAGTTTCAAAATAAAACCAGAACAGAACAAACGCAAAAGCAACAACAAACAAACAAACAACCCCCCCCACACACACACAAGTCCCCACAAAACTCCACCTCTTCATTTCTCAAACATTTAAGGAGGGGGACCAAGCTTATTTCACTGCATTCACCTTTAAGATCTTTGCCTTATCCCCCTTTTTTATGTTGTAGAGAATTAACACCATTATTTCACTCAACTCTCCTGACAAGTCCATTCCAAGTATAAATTAATTAATTTTAGTGTACTCTACCTATAAAGTCATAGAAGAATTCATAAAACATCAATTACACAAAGTATTTCTTGTAAGGTTCAAGGTGTGTGCTGTAAAAAAGCACGGAATCTCAGTATACAGCTACGTGTAACATACACACATATACACACGCACAGGATTGGGCTAAAAACACACTGCAGTGCCACACAAAAAATATAAATGGTTAAAATAGAAGGCATACAAGTAATCTAAAAATAAAATGTTAGGAATTTTAACAGTGTAGTACACAAAGAATTCACCTATTCTCTTCTGCATCTATGATACCTTACAAAAATGCTAACTATTTAAAAAATGTTTTTAATAAAACTGCTTTCATTTGGTATCTCCTAGAAAGATTTTACTTTCATACTATGCATATCTTCACCTCCTTGTACAATTTTTCTATTTGCTTGTAAACTATGAGAATCACTTACCATTTAAAGATACGAACAACAATGAAATCATATCTACCTTCCCTCCACTCCCATTTTGCAAAGCAAAGTATGACTGAATCACAGTGATTTGGGAAAGTCATCATCCAAAGGAGCTTCAAAGAAGCCAGATATGTAGGATCACAGCCCAGGAAAGGGATGGGTGGGTAAAAAGAAAAAAGATGACCTTTATTACCAAGTTACAGTATTAAAAACCTTCCTAGAGCTCTACCAATGCAAATTACTTTGTTGGTTCCTTATTGTTTTCCTTAATCTTTTGAACCATGCAGGTTAATATTTGGACTATGGATTAAATTGAAATCAGAAAAGTCTTACTGTATCACAACACATAGTTAGTAAGAAATAAATGCATGGGGAGAGGATAAGAAACCCAAAATAATTTTTTAAAAATTATTTTCTAGGACATGCCCTACTGAGTACAGATTGTGCTCCATTCAGCAGTTACAAACCCTACCTCTCAATACAACGCTATGTTTAAAATCTTATCTGTTGTGACAGAAGACAGAAGTTGAGAGTTGTGCCGGTGAGCCGGCAAACCAACCCTAACAGCGCTTCTACAATGCCCGCAATTAACTGTGGCAGCCTGGGATGCCGGCCTACTGTCAGCAGCGGCGGAGTTCAGCCGGATCAATACAGCCGAACGAGCTGCACAGGGATGAACCCATCTCAACCCAAACGGGAGAACTAACTGAAAGTCGATAGCAAAAAGCTTGTGCTTAATCTGGTAACACGCAGGTGGAGCAGATGTGCATCGCTCCCATAGCACTCCACAAACTAATCTCTCAAAGAACAAAGGGACGATTTATTTCCTACTATATTCACAACGTCACTCTATTACAACAGGTGAAATTGTGTAAAATGTCTTCCCACATAACGCATTATATTCAGTCCTTTCGGTGATGCTGCTCTCAGGTTCCCCCACAGTCCAACCACATTTCCGTCGCTGTGAGCGAAGCGGGCAGCCGGAGGCCTGGGGACACCCGAACTGTTTCGGAGCGCCGTTCGCTGCTGTCTCCAGACGCCGGCCGGTGCGTGCACCAGGGCTGCCCACCCACAGCTGCCGCTTCTTTTGTTCCCCCCCTGTCCGTCATTTTCCGCCGGGCACCGCGCTGGGCAGAGCGAGCCGCGGGCAGCGGCATTCCAGCGACGCCCCGCTCAGCCAGCCCGCGCCCGGCACCGCCGCCGCCGCCTCGCCCCGCATAATGGGACAATTCGACCCCGTCCTCCCTCCCTGCCCCCTGCACAGGTAACGGGCGCTGCCCAGCCCGGGCCGGGCATCCAGGCGCAGCCTATTCCCGAAGCCCGCGGGTGACACCTCACG
>VXAD01008922.1:397004-430548 GCA_013399195.1 Dicrurus megarhynchus | reverse complement strand
CCGCCGCAGCCGGGCTGCATCCTGCGCCCTGCGCCGCGGCTCCTTCAGCGTGTGCGAGGAAAAGGAAATATATAGAAATCAGGCGAGAGAAGGGGCTCAGCCTTCAGCTCCTGCAGCCACCTGGGTCCCCGCTGCCGCCGGGAAAGCAGCCCAGGGCGAAAGCGCCCGGAGTAGCCTGTGCCGCCGAGCCGCGGGAGGNNNNTGCCCCGTCCGCGCACGCCCCCAGGGAGCCGTGCCCGGCCCTGCCCCTGTGGCTCTGCTTTCAGAGCGACTGGGAGATGCAACCGCAGCGCCGCAGCTGCCCCTTGTCTCTGCCCGGCCCACCTTCCGCACGCACACCGCTACAGGTTTGGGTTTAGGAGCAGGGAAGGAAGGAAGAAAAGACAAAAAGGGAAGATGTAGAGAGCGTTTGGGGTAGTGTTGATATTTCACTAAAAAAAGCAGCGTCGCATGGGAGTACGGATTGTTCTTACCGCAGGAAGATGCAAAACCCCTGCTACAGTAAGTGTGCACAGATCAGTAACGTCTCTGAACAGAAAGGCACCCAAGGAGGGTGGGGAGGCTTCTGCACGGGCCCGTCTTCCCACAGGTAAAGACCCTTGGGAAAAAAACCTACAGTAGCAGCAGAGGAGAAGCACAGATTTAAAAAAAAAAGCTGGTACAAAAGATAAAGTATGGGTAACACAGCACGAGCACCTTGACTGTTAATGAAAGGGTGAGCAAAAAGAGCCTGTTCTAACCTCAGGTAGTTAATTTGTGTATAAAAACAGAAAACTGCCACTAACAAAGTATAGTAATATTTTTGTACTTTTCCACTCCCTACACAACAGCTTTTGAAAAAAGTTTTTTTTTCTGTTACCCTGAAAATTACACTAGACATCAATTACTGAATCAAATCACTGAATTATTTATAAGTAGAAATTTTGTGAAAACATTTATTGTCTGTAGAAACAAAATTTACATTTATTTTATATAAACTATGTTAAACATACATATAAACATACCTACATCTTACTATATATACTTATGAACGAGGCTTTTAGAGAGGGGGTAACATTGTCAAAAGCACCGTTGTGAACTCAAAGACTACAGACTTAAAATGCAAATGCATTTTACTCCAGCTTCAGTAGTTTAAAAATGTCATTTCTTATCCACACGTACAAATAATTACATTAAAGGCTTCTCTAACAGTGTGTTTCCATGTGCACATACATGTACACATACACACATCAGACAGTCCTTGAGAGACTACAGTATAAATAACATCAACAATCTATTCCTTAGAAGTGGACATTAGTTCCCCTCATTCAACTGGGAGTAAAAAATTCCTGCTATTCTTAAAACAAAGAACATACTCGAATAACAACTGTTTCCACTCTCTTCCCCTCAATACTAAAGACGTGAGAAGCCAGACACAAAATAAAAGCCATCTACTACATTATTTACAGAAAATGAAATATTAAAAAGACAACATGAGATTTAGACTACTTAGACAAAATTCAGAGCAGTGAACAGTGAACAGAAGAAAACTGGATTAAAAGTGGCAGGCTATTAAACCATGTGGCTAAATACCCACTCAAAATCCCTCCAACAAAAGCCATCAGGCACAGAAGGAAGGGGCAGGTGTTACGACAAAAGTTTTCTCTGATCTCGACACTGAAAAATAATGCTCACAAAACTTGAAATGGAACACATTTAAATGTTCATGGCTATCCTTAAGGTCTGTTAGGGAATCAGGTGTTACAAGGAGGCTTTCAAAGATCTTGAAATGGCTTTTATTCTTTCTTTGTAAGGAGGCTGAAGAACTTCTTATCTTCAAATTCTGCAGCAATGGAATGAAGTCTGTCAAGGGTCAGAGTTACGTGCAGAAACATCTCTTTTTTCCGATTCATTACGACACAAGTCTGAAGTCTTTCTTTTAGAGGGCTCTCCCATAAAGAACTTTGTAGACTGCTGTTCAGATGCTTAAAGAAAGGCAAGCGTTGGGTTTCAACACAGTATGGGAAAAGCTTTCTTTTAGGAAAGCAAGGAAATTAAAGAACTCCCTCTATTTACAGTCTTCTAAGGTGAATACTGAGAAATCAGTCTCTCTTTGTTATGATCTTTTATCATCTTCTTCAAGCAACTTCTATTATCCATTTCCCAGACATGGCAGAAAATGACCTTCTGATGCATAACGAGCAATTTTGAGACCTCTGCCTTTAATGCCACAAAAGCATAATCTTGGGGTTTGGTTTTGTTTTTAAAGCAACTAAGTTCATTTAAAGAAAACTCAGCATTTCAGCCTGGGGCCCTAGGGAAGATGGGAGCAGGTAAACATTATACAGCAGGTGATTGATCAGCTGGATTTACTCTGCTATCAGTTACCTGAGTTGAGACAGTTATGTTCAGGTCTCAAGACCATCTATATCCATCAGGTTTTCAAACATGTAAATATTAGAGTTAAGGCAGGCTTATAGAAACGTTACAATGTGTTGCTTCTTCCTAGCCCCAGAATTTTGTTAACCTTATGAACTCAATCATCACAAATTTAAAGTAAGTATTCTAATCAATTTATGCAGAAATTAAATGGATCAGCAATATAAACGCTAACATTATAGCAACTTAGTATTTCAGACACTTAAAAGGAAGACTCTAGTCATATTAAACCCACTGCATTTTGGATAGCAATTAAAAATAAAATTTCACATGTGAACAACTGAAAATGACAGCATTTAACAGCCATTTCAAGCTACACAAAACAAAGGCAATTCACATTTGTATTTTCAAGGTATAAAACAGAAAGCTAGAAAGCTCTTAAGAAAATCACATTTTTAACTTGCCCTTCCAATGCAAATACAGTGACAGACTTTACTAATGAAAGAGTCACTGTTTTCCTACAGAGGCTTACACACCTATTTAAAGTAAACAGTTATTTTAACAAGAACTGTTATCAGTCCATGCTCCCACTAGAAAGAATGCAATGTACTTAAGTCTTTGTACATGTGTTTTCTACAATGCAGTCACAACAGAGAAAGGCACCAGGTTATTCAAGTAAATTGACCTTTCTTCTACTTAACCCTTTTTCTTGTGCCTTCACAACCCAATCAGTAACTTCAACACATTGCTCTCAACCAAACATTGTATTCCAGTACAACAGAATTTCCTGTGCTAAAACAATAAACAAGCTCAATTGGGTATGAGTATTTACACACAAGTCTCTGTAATTCACAAAGATAAATCTACATAGCAATGTCTCACATCATATAATGGAGCAGATGCTTCTAGCACCTAAGCAATGAATTTTTATAAAATTAATAATTTTTGTATGCATTTCATAGAATATAAGAGGTTTTATCACAACAGAATCCAAAATTATTGGTAAAGAACGGGATTTGAGCAAATGGTATCACACAAAAGATAAACCAACTGAAACAGAGACTACATTTAATATGACATTCATCTTAGGACCAAAGGGTGGGGGGAAAATCAAAGTCAGCAAACAAGTCAAAAAACCACAAACTTCTTCGCAATATGTTGCTCACAGTTGTAGAAATAAAACACAAGGCTAAACTGTTAACGTACAAAACAAATTAGAGCTATCTAATCATGCATAGACAAAATAAAGCACAAAATCAGGAGTCAGTCACGTGTTGAGACCTGGTTAAAGCAGCATTAACTGACTGAAGTCTGACTACGCCAGCATTACCTCCAAACAGTGTTAGCAAAACTGCCATTTCAGAAGTTTCTTCATGTATATACACTTTTCCCATTTGTTCAACAAAGAGTTCTCTTGCAGAATTTAATAAGAACACTGCAGGAAGCTTACAGACACAGTAGTATCCTGGTGAATAAGACAATATAGCCTCAGTAGTTTGTCCTTTATCATATATGGTTTCATTTCTCACATCTTTTACAGTGCACATTCAGAGCAGTGTGAAGGACTTGTTGGCTCCAGGGTAAACCTGCCCCCCTCTGCAGGGTATGTGCAGCATTCCCCTGCCAGCAGCCTGATCAGAACTGCAGCTACTCCACATTTGCTTTGGGTTGACTCACGTAACCTGTTGTTTCAATTCCTTATTTTCATCTCCCAGTAAGTCTACACAGGATGATTCTGCCAGATTCATCACTGACAGCATTAAGTAAAAAACTACCTTCTTATCTGCAGAAGGTTGCCTGCCTCTATTTGTCCAGGGAATTCCTTTCCTTCCACTTCCCATTTTGTCTATGCATGTCAAAGTTACTGAAAAACTAGTTAAATTATTAATGATTGTTATTTAAACTGAAAACCTGTGTTTTAGAAACAAACCATCTGTTCTCATTGAATGGCCGTGACATCAATGAATGTTGCACACTTCCTGCCTTATTCCCTATGAACGCTAAGCAGAACATCCATGAACTGAAGAGCTCAAGTCACACTCATTTTAACTGTTCTGAACCGTAACTACAAACAGTCTCTCTACTGAAGGCATTGTGGAAAAAAAACTACAAAAAAAGCATGCAGAAATCACATCCTGACTCTCCACCCAAAAAACCAAATTTCCTTTTCTGTGAACATACCTCTAACCCAGAATTCAAATTCTGATCTACCAGCCACAACAGAGACTAGCCTGCATTCTATATGGAAATACATCTGCCTGTATGTATTGTGGATATTGTGAACAACTTTTTTCTTGGAAAAGAACATCTCTTAGGACTACGTGCTATGCATCTTTAATTTACTGTCAATAAGAAGTCCAAACAAATCTGCAATACAAACACACAACCCTAGCATAGATAATGAATTAAGGCAAAGGCTATAAACGGGAAATAAACACAATACTGTTTATAGCTGCTTATGAAGCAGGTCTGGCTATTTGAGTTTTGCACACAGCCTAACAATAATGCAGTAGGGTAAAACTTCAGAGAATCATTCTGAACAAAATCACCAGCTAACTGCATTTAAAGCAGTTTCAATTATGAACAATTTCTTTGTTAGAAGACATGCTTTCAAAAACTTACATTTTTTGTTTTTCTTGTAATTTAATACTTCAGGCCCCAATTTTAGAATCCAGGAAATCACCAAATCATTTATGACAAAAAAGATTAGAGAACATGTGGCTTGGTCAAGAATCTCATACACCAAAATATAATGAGACAGAATAATTTTGAATACAGACCAACTAATCCTCTAACAAATCCAAACACGCTTTCAGTGCAGTTATAAGCTACTGCTACAGTACTTTAAATACCTGCCTGTTACCATTAATTTTTATCAAATGCTGGAAGTTGTCCCAACATTCTAACAATTTACAAATGTATATACACATCAGAAACCCAAGTATATTATTAATCCAAACTAATACAAAATACTGTTTTATGGAAATGACTGAACAGAGGTGTAAAATCTATTGCACAACCTAAAAGGTCATTAATTGGAAAATCCTGAGCTAATGTGCTATTACCAAACAATTCAGGCACTTTTTTTTTTTCTTTTTATTATTACATAAGCAATAAACTTTCAACATATAAACCTCTGGGTATAACAACTCAAGTTCCATCTGTAACATCATGCTTAGAGAAAAAGTATTCAATAAATAAGACTCCCTTCAATGACTTTCTTACTTGCGACTGGTATGCAAACAGAACTAAAAGTACATAATACGATGTTTCAATTGAATACTGTACTTAAAAAGCAATTATTAAAACTGTAAAAAAGTTCTGCAGCATTCAAAATAAAGTTATTTTTTAATCAAGAAAGTTACAGCGTTAGTTCCTTTATCCTATTTTAAGTCTTGAGAAAGTTGTCAAAAACTGAACAGATGCTCCCTTTGCTGTGTTATGTTTCAAATTCAGGATCTCAGCTCAGTTCAGGTTTCTGTTGCAATATTTAGATTTCCCTACACAGAGAAAAAAAATCATTACTGTCAGTTGTAATAGCAGAAAAACCCTCCCCACCTTCCTAAGTACTGTATTATAACATGTAACATGCAAGATTCTTTCAATTATGCATTCAAACAGCACAATTATAAAGACTGTACCTTGAAGGATACATATGCAGCATTATTATTTCAAATGAAATGAAGTGAAATAAAGATGCTCAGACCAGTTTAACAGATCTTGACAAGTTTAATCATTACAATAGGCAAAATACTACAATTTCAGGAACCATTTCGGTTTTTAGGAATTAGCCAACCAGCAAACAGTATGCTGTTAAGAAAATGGTTGTCATACTTATTCTTCAGGATTTATTTTACTTGAACTCAGACACACTCAAATTCATCAGCCCTAAAAAAAAAATAAAATTCAGAACTCATGATGATGCTCTGATTCAAATCATATCTAGTAGCCAGACTGTGTGAAGTATGCTTTATAGGTTCCAGACAAGAATCTTAACAGCCAATTACAGAAGAACATTGGAAATTGTTGGGAATAGCTCACTACAACAAAATTGTAACACTTCTATATCCATTTTACAAGGTCATAATTTTGCAGGGGCGGAGGGGAAATATCTTTCTCCTTCCATTTTCCACTAATTGCAATTCAATTTAGCCTTCAGCGATAATACTTCTCAGAGCCCATGCAAATATAAAAGGCGTTTGCCCAAATACTTCAGTAACAAGTGACCTCTTTACCTTCTCCCAAGTGCCTAGTTTTCTTTCTGTTGGTTGTTTTTTGCTTGTGTGTTTTTTGTTTTGTTTTTTACATGTGTACTTCCTTAAGGGGTTTTGGGGGCTTTTTCTTCTGCCCACTGGGCTGTAAACTTGAGGGTTTTTGCAAAAAGCTGTAAAAACCTGTGCTTTAACGTGCTTTTGGGCTCCAACAGCTAAACTCTAATCCAACTACAAATGCGTATTTATTCAAGTGTATTTACTTGTAGCTGGATGGACAGAGTTACAAAACAAGAACTCACACAAAGCACAGAACTTCAAGGGGCTGTGTAGGGCATCTAATCCAATTCCCTGATGTCACAAGTAACTTCATCCTACTTTGATCACATTTGATCAATTCTAATAAAGGATTTAGTATGTTTTAACTACTGATCCTCACAAAAGCTGTAACATTTTATATGGTTCAAAAGTTCTTCTGCAGTTCAAGGTTATTGTTGTCCCATACACTCTGCAAATCAAAACACCATAAACCAGATATGCCTATTTCAGTTTAAGCTTATCAAACCATTTTACACAGACATTATATTGTGCGGGAAGTTTTGTTCAGAGCAGCACTCCAGTGCATATTTTAAAGAACGTAATTAAGGTAACACAACAAAAAGAAGAAGCACACAAATGTATTAAAAAAATTATTAATATCCTTCACTTCAATTTAACAGGACAGAATATTTTGTTCCACAAAGGGACAATTTCTTGTCCTGTCAGTAGGAAGAGAGATCAGCTGAGCTCAAGGAAAGAATACTGAAACAGAAGCAACCACAGAATCTCAGAGAGCACCTCTGATTTGCAGTTAGCTAAAGCAAGTTTCCATAGAATAAACAGGGGGGAAACAGGAATGCAAAATCAAGTTTGCCAGCAAAGTACAAAGAGCCGATATTCCAGAAAATCCCACCCAAGTTATTCCATGGGGATTTAAAAATTGAAATGGATCTTATGAATATGCATATTTTACAAATGGCTTAGTGAAAAATAAATTAATCCAACTTACCTTTTCTTTCCTCAAAAATCCATCTCTGAATTTACTAGTGGCAAATCCCCTTACACCAACAGAACGTAACCGCTGGTACTTAGCCTGAATATATAAACCCTTCTGCACTAAGCCTGATTTATAATGGGATTGCAAACGGCCATCTGCAAAGTTGCTCTGTAAGGGTGGGGGAAGGGAAGAAAAAAATGTGCAAAATGAGGGCACCAAAACTCAAAAGTTCATATTTACAGTTATACACATGTAAAACTTCCAGTACTCAATGACAGAAGCATGCATTTGCAAGTGCACACCCTCTTCCTTTACATCCATTTATTATTCCTCAGACCACGTGGCTCAAAGAACTGCTGTAATGCACTTGCTGTTTAAAACGTCTGAAATTATCTTCCTTGTAGAAAAAAGTAAATGTATTGTGCAACATTTTATGTTATTTTCAACTGTTAATGAAGCACACTCCATCAACAAAAACCTTTAAGACAACACCTCATTGCCACTACCAAGTTCAGCGACATCAAGCCTGCAGTGGGCACACGTGTTGAGTGTAAAGAGTCACACTAACACAAGTCAGTACAGATGTTTTTCCTAGAGCTTAAATGTCTGACAGTCTGAACATACACACACATTTCTATGCCTTTGATACCTCCAGACTGGAATACTGCAAACTAACCTAGTGTGGGACTAGGAGCAGAGGCCACAGAGATATCAGAAGACTTAAAGGTGAAAGGCATTATAAACACACAGAAAGGATATAGCAAGATCAACACCGATCACAGCAGCTGAAGTTTGAAAAAGATTTTCATTCCTAGACACTCAGATCTCCAACAAAATAGGCAGTAAAAATCTTTAGAGTAATAAAAACTCTATTTGTCATAATCTTCCAGTTTTCCAGCACTGCCATTTTAAGTTTTCCAACACCCACTCCAAATTTAAACAATGGGTTTTCATCTAAAACCAGAGAAAACCTCCCGACCATATAAATTCTTCTTATCTTTACAAACACCTTTGAAGGGTAGGAGAAAACAAAGTATGTCATAGAAATAGCCCTTCTTGAGCATGACAAAATTGCTTTGGTGAAATATTCAGGCACTTGAAAGAGCAAGGTTCGCATCAAGAAAAATCACATGCTCTGAGGTTGCAGTAACTTTAGTACCATTTTTTCCACTGTGTTTTCCACTGTGTGGCTGGTGAACAATAAAGAAAGAACTGTACAGAACAGAGGTTTCTTTATGCAAATGCAGAGGTTCTGTTATTTCCCAAATAATTTCACCCACCTACTTTGTAGGAGATAAGTGAGAAGCTGGCCCCATCATTCCCCCAGGGCTACTCTGATGGAGGACACTTGCAGGAGGCTGTTCAATGCCAATCACTTTCCTTAAGAGTATCAGAGTGCAGGCACAAAGAACTTCCTTGCACTGGGTTGTATTACGTGGGTATATGCCTATCATAGGGAAAACTGAAGGGCGTTTTTAATGCTGGATTAATGCCCTGAACACAGTTAGCATTAAAAGTTCCCATTTCCCCACTCCTTCTATGGTTCCCTTTGACTTCAGTGATAGAAAGGAGGCCTTGGTGGTCTGCCCCTGCACTTGTATGACAATAAACAAAGGACCAGGCAAAGTAAGGGATGGGGAAAAGGTGCAAGATATTGAAAATTGCATTACAAACAGCTTGTAAGTTTCAACTCAAGCATCTACATGTTAAGTGGTGAGGGAAGGACACAGCAGTAATATTAATGTAGAACAGCATCAGTTGTACACAAAGCTAACAGATTATATATACATTTGGCATATAGGCACCTCAGTCTCACACAGCTTAGAGAAAAACAAGATAATCTAAAGTATGTGGAAAACATCATTAACTTCTGGTCTAGAAGAAAAAAGTCTGCTAAAGTGGCATCTAGTTTTACATTAAGACTGTTTTACAAATAATGCTAATGACAATCCCTAGGAGCCTGAAGCTCTAAAATAAGGATATATGAGCAAATACATATGGCTGCACTGAGTCTGGCAGGGATGGAGATAATTTTCTTCACAGCAGCATGCATGGTGCTGTGTTTTGGATTTGTGACTAAAACTGCACTGGTAACACACCAGTGTTTTGGCTATTGCCCAGCATACCTACACAGCACCAACACTTTCTCCTCTTCCTTTACTCTGCTGCTCAGCAGGACACAAGGGTGGGCAAGAAGCAAGGACAGGTGGCCCAAGCTGAGCACAGGGATGTTACACACCATATGATCTCCTCCTAAGCAACAGAAACCGAGGGAAGGGGGTTTTGGAGTAGGTAGCCATTGCTTGGGGACCAGCTGGGCATCAGTCACCTTGCGACAGGTGATCAGTGACTGCCTTTGCATCACTTTTTTCACTACGTAAAACCATCTTAATCTCAACTCATAAGTTCTCTCACTTTTGCTCTCCACATTTTCCATCCCATCCTGCTGGGAGAGGGAGGGAGCTGAGGGGAGGGTGGGCAGCAGCTGTGTGGTGCTTAGCTGCTGGCAGGGGTGAACCCACCACAACCAATAATACACTAAACTTATTTTAAGCAGCAAATGAAAGTTTTAAATGAAAGTTTTAAAGACTACTTTGCATTTACTTACTTAAAAGCTGACTTAGTGATTCATAGCAAAGGGTCATTACAAAAAAGACCTTTTCAATTTTGTAAGACTTCTCCAGATCCTTTATAAGATATTTTGGAACAGCAGGGTTTTTTTCCCAAGAAGTTTAACATAGTGGAGACCATATGTTTTTTTAAAATACTCTTAGTAGTCATCACTTTCTGCTTATTAAGTTTAAATGTCCCCATTTTATATATCAAGAAAAAAAGGAGTGGGGCTTGATTTTTTTGGGAGAGGGGAAGGCAGAGAATGGAATTCTATATGATTTTTTTGGTGAGGTTTTAGTTTCTTTGTATGTTGTTGTTCTTTTAAATAATTAGTCAAGAGAGTCCTGAGCATAGAAGATAGTCAAGTCACCTCCATTTCATCAACAGCACAGCAAGAAAAAACTCTGTTGTGCAAGAGGAATTTAAATGCAAAAAGTTTAGGAAATTAAGTCAAATCAACACCACTGTTTCCATGGCAATAATAAAAGTGCTATACACATAAGCAAACTGCAATACAAGTGCATATGCCATTTTCCCTATAAATATTAAAGCATCATGGGACAGATCACTGGATACTACAATACTCATATATAAATGAGGTGACAACTTGAATAGACACTTCCGTGCTTGTAGAACTGCAACACTTCCGCAGCAGAACTGCAGAATTATTTAAATGAAGGGAGCATCAACTACCAACACAGCCTCAGGGATCCTGCAGCCAGGGCTAGATTCCTCCAGCACTTGGAGGCTAACAACACAGAGGGGATACAGAAAAACAGGCTATGATGTCCTTACGTGTTGAAACAGTTGAATCAGGCTTTGAACACTTTGAACTTTTTAACTTAGAAAAACACTTTCTCCAGCAGAATAAAGACAGCAAGTGTTAACTTAGCTATCTAAGACTGACTGGCAAAGCACACCTAAATAGGAGAAAGTCTTTATCAAACAGTTCTTATGTTTGGGGGAAGAAAGAAGAAGGAAAAAAAAAACCCACAACCCACACTACACTTCCCCACCTTCCAAGGTTTCATTCAAAAATGACAGCTAATTAGCCATTAAAATTTTACTTCACTATCTACCAAACAGAAAAGGTGACTATCTATTCTCTGTATTCCTTTACTCTTAAGAATGCATGTTAAAAATGTAGGGGAAATTTCAAGGCAGAAAATTCGTATAAGTTGTTCTAGATTTGATTAATACTTTTCTCACACCAACAACTCTAAATGAACCCATGAGTAGTATGCCACTGTCAGCAAAAAAGGAAATGTTTTGTTTCTCTGCTGAACCCAGGATACATTTTACAATTAAAAGGCATTAGGTGGCCACTGTTCTACCTGAGAAAGAAGCACAGTTGCCCATCCCTTTACCATCTTGAGGCCCCAAGAATAAAACCTCACTTGTTTCAAATTTTTTTTATGCATAGGTAGCAGTATGTAGGGTATTCACAAGACATTAGTTCCCCAGAAATCCCTATATGAAACAGTTAATAACAGTAATACAGTTTTGAAAGTAACACAACTCATATCTTCCAGTCTTTGGAAAAAGTTCAGGCTTCTGTCACGTGAAGGAAAAAGGCTCGGCAGCTTGGGTTTTGGATAAATGAATTTCCTAGTCATTGTGCAATTCCTGTAATTCTTATTCCTGACTCTGCAGTAACCTAGTTATTTCAACTGCCTCGATACAACACTGGACAACCCTGCTCAATCCACTGCTAGCCCTCTTACCTACTAAAAGCTAAGCCTCCCATTATTCCAACAAAAACAATCAGGCAGTTTTGACACTATTTTTCATGGCACTTAATACCTTCAAAAGCGTGTCTCCTGTTACCAAACTCAACAGGTTTGACCACCATTTTATGTAACAAACACCAGATAAAAGCTGATCTGTACCTTAAAGTGCCTTCTGATGGGTCCTGCATTTTCAAGGTGTCCTCTAATGCGTCTGTGGGGGTAAGTGTCACTTGGTTTTGAAGAATAGTAAGAATTCTAGTAGGAAAACAGTTATAGCTTCATGTTATTAAATTATTCAAGGAAAAAAAAATGTTCAGGTTATACTAACAAATATTGCAACACTTTCAGTCTTGTAGTGTTTGACACAATGACACTCTTTGAAGGAACAGCAGTAACAGGAGCATTGGGCCTGCAGTCCAGGCTGGCTGAAGGGACAGCAGAGCCCACAGAAGCTAAAAATGATACAGACCATCCTCCTGGAATATCATCCTCTTGGAGAGATCTAAACAGCTAACAACCCAGTTAAGGTTCTCCATCCCTCCCTCCCAGAACAGATGCCTCAACTTGCATGTATCAAGTACAGCAGACAGGCTGCTACAGCAATCATGGTTTGCATCAGGAATAAGGGCAACAAGATTGGTCCTGGACCTCCTGATTAGCACATGGCCATTGTAGGTTAGTGTGTAGCACAGACACACCTCCACAGCAAAACAACAGTATGTAGCACATGGAGATCCTTAGAAAATGCTACTTTTAACTCTTTTCAAGAGGGCATTTGAGAATTGCCTGCCACAGAAGCACAATTTCAAAAGCAAGTCACACAGACAACTAGTATTGAAATTGTTGTGTCAACACACTAAACAGCTGCAGTCAAACAGCCGTGATGGCCTAAAACAGAGCACTCCTCCAGCCACTGACCTACCTGCACATTTAGGCTCTTTACCAATTTTTCCTATGACAGTTACTTCTAGAGGATGCCATTCTCTTCCACCATTGCATATGATTATCAATATTTACAGAAGCATTGGAATAGAGTCCTCTATGCAGACAGAACAGATGTGCTAATGAACTCTTAGCAATCAAATAAATTTGTTTATGGTCCATTCTTGAATAATCACAGAAGCATCCCAATGCTGTTGAACTCTGTTTTCTCAAAGGAAATTTTATCAGCTTGGAATACATTTTTAAAAGAACCTAAGAAGAGAACTCTCCTGAAATATTTAATATATACTAGTATTTAATAATAAATGCAAATGCATGCTTTGCTGTTCCCAGAATTTCTGTCCTCTAACAAACTACCAAACCTTTCTGGTAACACTGTTAATAATGGTGTGGGGAGAGAGGGGGCTATAAATATAATGGGATGGTGTTAGAATCCAAGATAACTTCTAACTAGGATTTAAGTTAGCTTTCCTTTTCTTTTTTTTAGACTATATTGTTGCCTACAAGTTAACTATTCAGTTTCTTACAATGCCTTGACAAGAAGGGACTTAGAGAACAAAAGGAGAGGAAGAAAGATTTTATGAAGTGAGATCAAAGTAATCAAAGTGGCTTTTCTAAGAAAAAGATAGGAACTTCCCAGTTCCCTTCTTATTCTAAGAAAATGAAGACACTCCACAAAATCAAATTAACTTTCTACATACGACACAATTAAATCAGGAAGCTCACAGCTGAAGTAAACTCTTCCTTAAATCTGAGAATCCAGTAAGATGAAAAAAAAAGCTTAAAAGAATTTCCCACTGTAGTTATAAATAAACCTCTAAGAATTAAACCAAAGCTTGCTGTAATTAACTATGGATACAGCCCTCCCCATCCCCACCTTCCTCAAGACTGAAGTACTTTCACAGAAATATGAACATTAGAACTGATGCAAAGGTACAGCAAACCACTTTTCAGGAACTTCCTAAACCAGAGGCTTAAAAAAAAAAACATAGAAAAAAAGGAGGAGGGAGAATATAAATACATACTTGTTCTGATTTTCTACTTCACTCTTTAGCTAGCCTCCTTTTGTCAACAGGGTACAAAGCTAAATGGGCAATTCTTACAATCAAGCAATTCTTACAATTGTACCTTCCAGGCCTAAGTTTTTTTCAAGTTTAAGCTCAAACCCCAATTACTGAATATTAACATCACAAATATTATATTTGAACTCCAACTACAGTTTTTGATTTTCTGCTTGTCTGCAAACCAGCTTCTGTAAGGCTGACCACAAAGAGCCATTCCTTCTTTAGGATGCCTGCATATTTAATACCCATGCCTTCACAGCTACTGTTGTTCCAAAGGGATTACTCCTTACTGCAGTGCAGGACTTCCTAGAAGTTGCATGTTTGCAGTTCACTATTAAATATGAAAATGCAATCTTCCTGAATCTTTAGTATATTTAGCAATAATTCAGTGTCTATTTCAAACTAACCTCCTTTTTATTTGGAATTACAGTATTACTGTGGTGGATTGACTTTGGCTGGATACCAGGTACCCACCAAGCAGCTCTCTCATTCCCCTCCTCAGCAGGGCTGGGAGAGAAAAATAAAATTTAGAAAACCTCATGGGTCAAGACAAAGGCAGTTTAATAAAGCAAAAGGAAAGGCTGCACACAGAAGCAAAGGAAAACATAAGATTTCTTCTCTACTTCCCACCAGCAGGCAATGTCCAGCCACTTCCCAGGAAGCCGAGTTTCAGTATACGGACGTTGCTTCAGAAGACAAACGCCACAATAATCGACTACCTCCCACATCCTCCTCATTTTCTCTGAGCTACTATTACTATTACTATTATTATTATTATTATTATTTCCTTTCTCTTAGCTGAGCAGATGATGTAATATGGTCAGTTTGGGTCAGCTGTCCTGGTTATGTCCCCTCCCAAGATCTTGCCTATACCCAGCCTACTGGGTGTAGGGGGGAAAGCAGGAGATGCACCTCTGATGCCGTGGAGCCCTGCCCACTGCAGGGCAAACACTGTGTGTTACCAACACCTTTCTGGCCACCCATGCAAAGCACAGCACTGTGAGGGCTGCTATGGGAAAGTAAACTCCATCTCAGCCAGATCAGATACAGTTACTTAATGAGCCATTACTACTTGCTTTGGTAGACCTGAATCTTAGTCTTGAGTGAGTAACATTTTTTACCATTAAAAACTTGTGTTTCTTCACACTGAAGGAGGCACTGTTGCATCTGCAAAGCAGCTACATTTTGGAATTGACTACATAAAAGTTACTTTTGATGGACCTCAGAAAAGTTTCATGGGCTTCTGGGCATTAGTTACAGTGTATAAAGAATGACAACTTATGTTAAGTCTCCTCATTTTGCAGCCATGAGAAAGAAAAAAAAGTGGTTTAGAATTATACTGCATGCATTAAAAAAGCTTTTCTGGTCTCACCAGCTCCCCAAGTTAAACAAGCACAAACACTTGGAATTGATTACAATTCTTTAGAAGGAATTTTCCACAAGAGACAAATTTATTTCCACTGGACCTAATATTACTGTCTTGCCCACTTCAGTATTGAAGTACACCACAGCAAGATAGTCTAAAGAATAATTGTCCAAAACTAGGTTTCATAAATGCATTATTTGAGAGATGTGAAATTCCATTGTTTAACATTTCATCCTCAGGAACATTATTTCAGACGTTTCTTTTTATTTCTGAGATTTGCTCCCCATTTTTATTTAAAATAAGTGCTTTTCAGAACTTTAATCATGATGAAGAGAAAAGAAACAGTTTCAGTAACAATATCACCTACACAAGATTCAGGCCTTCCCTTCCAATCACTGTCAACATGAATGCAGGAGAGTATTTCTTTTCTCAAACTACTTAACATTAGCTCAGATTATCTGCTTAATAACAAGGCCTTCTATTTTATCATTTAGGTAATTACACCATTATGTGGAAGAAATGTGATATTAGACACAAACCTCTTTTATGAAAAGAAAAGGAGTGGTATCAAAGTGGTTTTAGCTCAGATATACTAATTTCTGCTTCAAGAAATACTTGAGGAGACTCTTGCACTAGAACTGTGAAATTATGAGTAGTTTATTGTTGAGCACAGACAGAAGATAAAAAAGCCTCACTCAAAATTTAAAAGGACATCACAGATTGTTAAACATCAGCACAGACAATGCAGCAAAATACTAATTATACACCAACAGTGCAGGAGCTACTATGTCTATATTTAGACTTACCAGATGAGGTCTCCCAATAAATTTCCTGAAAGGCGGCTTAATGAACTTCATAGGCTTTTGGAAGCCATCAACTTGAGATGTCTGTAACTTTGAAAGACTGCAGCTTTGCTGGTTCCTGATGTATGAGAGAGAGAGAGAAAGTGAGAACAATTAGTATCTAAAGCCCTAGCATATCAACACCCTGTATTTTAAACTAGCTTATTCTAGTATCTGTATCACAAGTGTGAAGTGACAGCTTTGAAGTAAATTTTCCTAGGACAATCAACAAATTCCTAGTCCAAGCTGAAATTGCACAGAATTCCATAGCAATCTATATACTCTCTTATGCAATGACAAATGAGCAGAGATGCTCTGCTTCCTGAAATCCCGGGTATAGAGGCAGGCTTCCCTGGCTCAGCCCTGCCGCCGGTCACTGCTGCCCTCCGCTGGTGGAAACGCTTTCTGCACGCGAGCCCCTCAACACCCAACTATCCGTGAGAGCTGCACAAAACCTGCCCTTTGATGACATTCCCAAACCCACAGAAGCTCAGATGAACAGCTACATCCTCCAGTTTCATCCTCAGCAAGCAGCCGATTCTGGCTCTGGGCTTTTTGCTTGTTTGTTTTTATGGTTTTGGTTCTTTTGTTGGTTTTTTGGGTTTTTTTTTACCGAGCATATTGCTAATACAGATGCATCCATAAACTTCTAAATAAAACATTTACCATGAAAAGTAACCAGCAGAAGTCAGAATTTGTATTTTACGAAATACACAGAAACAGTTTTCAGAGCTGCAAAATAAATTAAGGAAGAAAATAGCAGCAAACTTAATAAGCTCAAAGGCATTGCCAGTCTCTCGTGTGACCTATTAAAACCTCCCAACCTCAGGAAAATTCTACGTATCATTCATGCCATTACTGCCCTCAGCCCACATTACCCTGACAGCGGAACCCTTCTGACAACAAACTCCAGGATAGCCATACTTACACTTCCCACAAAAGATAAGCAGGACAGTAACTGGGGAAGTGTGCTGGGGGAAATGAAGGAAGTCCAGGGATTTTTTTCCTCCACTTGTTAACATTTTTTTGTTTCAAGAATCTCAAATCCAAGAAATTTCTTCTACAGCCTCACAAGTCTGTTTTTCCAAATGTGTGTATTGCCATTAGTTGCCATTACAGACTGCATTTAAAATGAACAAAGAGCAGCACACTAAGAACAATATGCAAATCATGACTCAGTGTGGGTACATTTTATTACACACTGGAAATTCATTAATCAACATTTCTACTAACAGTCCCTCTCTCTAATCAACCGACCTCACAACATCAAAAATGAAACAGGATGACTGAGGTTAGAAAACACCTTTGGGACAAAAACCTTTAACAAACTTGTTGAAGAAATCCATAGGACTAAAACGCCATTGCAAAAATCTAAGTTTTCAAATTCTCCAAGAATCAGAAAAATTCCAATTATTTCCTGGTATTTTACATTTTATTACCAAACCAGTAGGACAACAAAACAAATGTATTCATCCTAGAATGCTTTTACAGAACTGCAAAATACCAGGAAAATGTTATGTGGCCCATCGAGGAGTTTAAAAATACTTAAACTTTTTCAAACTAATTTTGTCCCCTCTTCTCATTCAGTGCCACAGTTGGTGCTTGCTTTTCATTTTTACCCACTGCAGCTTAACTTCTTTCAAGGTAACACCTCATTACAGAGTAGTTTGCAATGTCTGTCAGTTGAATTTCAGTCCCAGTCAAACTTTTAAGGCCTAACTGCAGAAAAGAATCACAACAAATGTGAATGTAACTGTGGAAGGGCCCAAAAAGGAACACACAACCGATCTATAGGCTTGGGCCAACAAGATTATTTGCTCATTACCTTGGAGTTACACCATCTACATGAAACACTCTCTCATCTTCATTCTTCAATCTCTCTTTTCTTCTCCTTTCTATATCATACCGTAGATCATTTGGGTCTTCTAACACTCTTACAATGTTCTAGTTAAAAGGGAGGATTGAAGCCAAGTTAGCTGTTAAGAACTGAACACCAACCTGATCCCATCCTTCAGGGCAGTACCCTGTACACTGTTAACATAGATCAGCTGCCTGCACATAGGACAGGTTCACATCAATCCAAGGATCCAAAGTCTAAAGCAATAATAAGTGGTCCTAAGCAATTATCCTTTCTTGCACCATCTGCCTTTTTACAAGTTTCCAAACAACAGTGAACAGAGCACTGGAATTCTGCATGGAGTTGCCAAGGCATAAATATTCACTTAAGTTTCAGTAAACCTTAAGAAGTTCTACTACCCTTAATCAAGCAGAATCTCCAAGTAGGAATGGTAACTAAATCAGAGCAAGCAGAGCTTGAAAGGGGAAGACAGAAAATCTTCTGACCCCAGATGAAAGCATGGGATAAAATAGCATTCTAAGGAACTATATGGACTTAGAGGCATTGTAACATTAGGGTAGAAGAAACATTATGACTTTTTGTAATCTCAGGAAAAGCAAGAACCACGTATCAGTCACCAACTCAGTATTTACATTATTTAAAAACAGAGAGGGGTTCAAGCAGCAGGAATAACCACACTTCAGCTACCCTGGAGAACACATCTGCATTTTACTCCTCAGTGAACACAGTACTCTAACATCACTTTGGTATCTGTAAACATGCTCAGGTGTGCTTTTTTTTTTCAAAATACTCAGAGTTATTGGTGGTCTTCACAGCATGTAAAAATTATGTGCCAATAGCAAGGGGAAAACATTGCTTACATCTATTATCTTTAAACTTACTGCTTGCCAAAAAGTTAAGCAATCAAGATACCTGGGGAGATTCAGATGGCACAGTTCGTTTGTTCTGAAGTTCTGCTAGAGACATGTCAATCCTCCTGGAACACAAAAATACTGCATAAAAACAAATGCCATCACTATAAAAGCAAAAGCATTCTTGGCCAGACTACAGAATGTTTTAAAGATACAGGCAGGTAAAAATAATAAATAAAAACTTGAATGGACTGTTAGTTTCTTTGACGTACTGTTAGTTTCTTCATACTGTATAAAGTCTACTGAAGATTAATGACCTTAATGCAAATAACTTAAGATAAAAAGTTCAACAACTACCTGTGAATTTCTGGATCCAAATGTATTTTAACTTCATTTCTATTTGCACTTGATTCATCCTGAATTTTTGAGAACCGTTCATGTAGAGTTATGTCAGAAGATGTAAAATAATTTGCTGTGAAGAGATATTAAATACAAATGTCATTTGTAGTATTTGAAATGCACAGTGGGAAAATCTATCTTTTAAACTATTAACTCTTATTAACTTGCAGTTTAATAGTCACAAATGAAAGATTAGGCCGGCCCAATTTAGACAACCTTATTTGATAAGATTAAACTCAATCGTCAACTCTACCATGGCAGTACTCAAATTACTAGAATCTATAAAGTCCAACACTGAACAAGATGCACCTGCCTAAACAATAACCTGAAAATTTAAAGGAACTATATATAAACTAGAGAGCTGTGATTACAGCAAAGCTCCTTTTTTCCTGTCATGTTTCCTACACAAGCAGGTTACTCTCACGTACTAGCATAAAATCATTTTGATTTTTAATCTTCACAATAATGCCTCAGTTATGGCCTGAGACCTTCTTGCAGTCGTCCTTCACTCAACTACTTTACTACATTTTCCTTAAACAATACAAAAGGAAGCCAAGATAGAAATGAAGCCAATGGCAAACACCTTAAAGGGACATCATATCTAAACCATTAGCTTTGGGTTTAGTAATCATATATACATAAACACATACATATTACACAAATATTACAGCCACCTTTAACTTGATGAATAATTGTGATTATTTCCTGAGTAAATTCTTTTGATGGGTCATTTTCAACGTTTTGTGTTACAGATTCCATGTGCTCAAACACGGGATGAAAATTTTCATTTTTTCTGCCAACAGCAACCAGATCATGGGACATCTGTCTCTCTGTAGTGTGACTAGAAGCAGTCCTAGAATAAAAAAATTAGAGTTTATTTTAAAGCAAATATCTAAATCTGAAAACTTGAAATAGACAAGTAGAACAAAACAATAAATTAAGAAGTTCATTTTAGGAATAAATGGGATTAAAAGCCAAAACCTCATTTTGTTCCTTTTAGTAAGGCCATAAGGAAGAAAATCTATAATAAAATATGAAGAGATGATTTCACTCTCAGGAATCTTTGTTTCTGTGAAGTATGCAATACAAAATTTGAGGATTTTAAACTTAATTCAACTAAATTATCAAATCTAGATAAAATTAAGATCCTGATAGACTTCCTTAGAATAATTCTGAAAGGCAACTGTGCCTGTGTCTTGTTTATGAGGAGCTACCAGGCAATCTTCAAGAACAGTTCAGAGATTAAAAAAAAGTCTCTCGTCCTGAGGAACTGAATCATCACTTGAGCCTAGTGAAACATCAGTGAAACTGCTTCAGTAGCAGTGTGTGAACTTAAGAACGTGCTTACTATCTTTTTGTAGATTTTTACTCATTCTAAGTAAGTTTACACCCCAAATGGTTGCACTGCTGCTCAAAAATTGTTTTGACAAGAAAGTCAACACTTCAACAACCCTACTGTTCTTGTTGCAAGGAAAATGTTTGTCATTCTAAAAGATAAATTAAGGACTCTAAGAGCTCATGTAAAAGCTTTTAGGATAAAGACTTTTAATTGTTCATTCTGCAAAGTGATTATGTACCTGGCCATCCTGTATTAGAAGCATTAAAAACTAGAATTCCTTATAAAAATTGTATCAGAAATAGCCTCTAGCAAATCATCTATTTTCCCCAAGCAAACTGGAAATAAATGCATGCAAGAAGGAATGCAAGCAACCTCAGGTTTAGATATTTGAATTCTATACCTGCTCCCCAGGTTTATAAAGAAACTATTCTTCTTAGCTGAGTCATTTCAAGTCGGGTGTTTCTTAAATGCCTAAAGTAGGCAGCATGAATATTCCGAGTCATCAGCTTCTGTAAAATTACTGTTCTTATCTTTGAAAAATTACAGTATTTAGCATTTTTGGCTGCAGGAGCAAACTGTCCACACATTAAATTAGCTGTAATCAACGTAGCGTTTCTTTGGTCTGCAAACAATTACCATGTCCATTGTGCATGACCTTCAAAAACAGCAGCAAGAAGCTACTAGATAGCGGAATCATCCTGTGGGTTTGCAACAAAACCCAACAATCTTCCTAACATTATCACTCGGGAAGTCAAATCCTTGTCCTAGCCCAATGGTGGGAGCAGGCATTACTCCACCTCCCTTTACTCAGTCTTTAGTATTAGCCCTTTACATGCAGTCACTTGTCTTGTAACTCTCCCTTATATTACATATTTTTGAAATAGTGCAAAGAGAAAAAAATTTATATAGATGTTTTATTTGGGACAAGAGGCAAAATACCTTTAAAATTAAGGCTGATCATTTTGGAAAGGAAGGTAATCTCTTCCAAAAGCAATTACCACCAACATAAGATATCCTGGCCTGCAACAGCAAGACAACAAACCAGAAAACCCTGCAAAAATCTATCAAAAGCAAGCTGCTTACTCTCTACCACGTGTTTATCATCTGAAGTTTCATAGTACTGCCACTTTTTCTTCCATTGCAGCCAGCACTGGGAATGCTAAATGCAAACACAAGTGTTACACAGAAGATAGATGTAAGCAGATTCTATTGCTTTTCAGTTCTGATGCCTCAACAGGTTGCCACTTTGTTATAACAATAAATGACAACTCTGAGATCTCTCAGTTTTGGCAGTTTTACTGAACTTGAGATCTTGAACATCTGAATATGTGCTTGAGATTTATGCATTTAAAGGTTAGCTGATTTTTAGAAAAAAGAAGGGAAGACAGTTAAAAATTGCCATCATATTTCAGATGAAAGCACAGGACTGGGCTTTTCTGCATTTGGGTTTTGCTTTTTGGGGGGTTTTGTTTTTAAATAAAAAAATAACACATTTATTTATCACAACCAACTCTTAACTACAGGTTTGTATCAGGCATATCTGCTCTTTCCACTTCCTAAACCTCCATAAAATTTTTTGTTGTTGTTGGTTGGTTTTATTTGTTTGTTTTATTAGAGGTTTAATAGTTAACTTGCCCAGACAGGAAAGTTACCATTTTAAAAGAAATAAAACTAAAAAAGTAAAATCATAGTTTGTCCTGGTTACCTCCTAAAGAAACCATGCTCTCCTCCAATATTCATAAACTGTAAAGAGACAGGAAGAAAGCAAAGGTGAAGGAAAACCAATACCTGTACTTGGTCACCATTTTCTTCATATCCACTTTGACTGTGAGATGTTCTCTCATACAGCTGGCATCTGACACTTTCACATCTGAAACAGTATGACTTGAATCACGCTGGCTATTGGAGGAATCTACATTTTTCCTCAATTCCCCGTCTTTCCTTACTCTTTCATTCAGTTTGTTTTTAAAAGATCTCAGCTCAACATCTGTTTTGGAAGAGTTAACACAAGCATTGCAGCCCTTCTTTGAACTGTATTTAACAGGATCTTCCACGTGCCGTTCTTCAGTCCGTCTTGCTCTTCCACCACTAAAGTAATCTAACTCTTTGCTGTTCCGGGCACCCTTAGAAGAGCCGTACTTCTGCTCTTCCTGCTTCACGTACTTCTGAGCTCTGTCGTCTGGAAAAGGCTTTTCCCCATCCGGATGCCTGCGCCGTTTGTGACTGTACTCATAGGCTATCTTTGTGACAGACCCCCCCAAGTACTCCCTCTCAGCCGACCGGTGGGACTGGGCACCCGGGTATCTTTGCTCCTCCTTTTCTTGACAGGGTGGAAAAGAACGTTCTTGCTTCCACTTGGAATTTCTTGCTACTTCTCCACCGTCATACCTCTCCATTTCCTTAGCCCTTTTGGACGTGTGCCCATATTCTCTGTAATCGTGATCTTCAGGATACCTGTGTTGACATAAAGCAATTTACACTTGCACTAGAGAAGAAAGCGAGAACTTATATGTGCAGAATGTTGGACAGCAGAATGCGTGGCAAGTTAACCCATAATCCCTCGCGCGAAGGTACAGATGTGCAGGGGCTCTTAAGAGGGAAATATTATCCTTTCATACTCTAGCCAGCAATATGATTTACTTAAAAAGACAAATACTTCACTACTACCAGTCGCCCATAATTAAACTACAAAGTGGCCAACGTGTTTCAAGGTGGATATCTTCAACTATAATGAAAACAGACTTTCACTTGAGGCTTTACACCACAATACCCAGGGTTTAATTATTTTATTCCTATACCTCTTCTGTAAAGAGCTCCTTGCCGTAAATTCATCAGAAACTCTTCTGGGAGACTGACCATACTTCTCTTCATGTAACCTCTGGTGCCTCAAATCATCTTCATGCCATTTTCTTTCAAGTTTGCATGAAGCCCCTAATGGTCTATGAAAAGGTTTCATTCCTTTTTCGTTTCCAGTGACTTTGTAGTGATCAAACATGTATCTGTCCTCCATTTTGTGCTGGTAAAACGAACGATCATGCTCTTTATAAGGTATTTCCGAGTATTTTGGTGGTAACTGACATCTTCTATTGCTTTCAGTCCTTTCAGATGAATGTGTTCTGTAGGGCTTATGACTGTAAGCATCTTCCATGGGAATTCTTTTCAGGTTTGGTGAAGGTGACCTACGTTCATATATTCTCTGGTGGTTATTTCCATGAGGTGCAAACCTGGAATTGCTTTGTCCATATTTTTCATCTTCTATTCTCCAAGGCATAGACTTTTTTGGGTCCTTACGAAAGCTTTTATATTCACAGTCATAATTAATATGAGCATGCCTTTGCCTATGGTGCTCTGGGCTCCTAAATGCTGGAGATAAGGACCTAAAGCAAAAATAAAATCCACTTTGAGTAGTCCCATAAAATTGAATCAACTTCTTAATGAGAACATCTATTTCCTAAGGAAATAGCGTTTAGTACATAATTTTAATCAGCTTGTAAAAAAGTTAACACCGAGATATCAAAGTGGCATTTTCCTGGCTACAGCACTAGGCTTACTTTTACTCTGTTGAAAAGTTTTCATAGTAAAAATACCCACTTGAAATTGTAGTAAATCAATCATTTTTGTCTCTGAAGTTTTTCATTTAAAACTAAAAATAATTTCATATACATGAAGTTTCCACTATGTTGAAAACAACTGTTATACATATTTTCACACTTTTCAAGCATTCCCTATCTTTTTCAGTGCCAAGAGAAAAAAGGGAAGGAAAAACCGTGTATAAAGAAATTCAAAAAGGGAGGAAAAATGCCTTTTCAGGTTTTCTTTGCACGCCAAAACAACCTTCAAAACCATTACGAAATATATTTAAATTGTCATACAGGTAGGCTTTTTCTTGCAGAAAAAACCAAGTTTGAGAAAGATGCTTTGGCCTTTTGGATAATTGTATGCATGTTCACACATGTATGCACATGCACTTCCACACTTACTGCAGCTTTTGCAATTAAAGATTCAATTGCATCACTCAGCTTTGCATTGTCACCTACAGTTACAAAAACAAGGGCAGCTTGTTATGAGTTTTTAGCCAAAATCTCCTTAAAATAAAGAAAAAATAGCACAGGCCAGTAACAAGAACCAGAAAGTAATCCCAGACGTAACAATTCTGCTTCTATTCAAGTATTCACTGCACGCTCTTGACATGCTCTTTAATAAAAAGCAAACAAAAATTTAAGTTGAAATAAGTCAAGCCACTTCCTTTGTGCATGTATTGCAAATGAACAGTTGGGCACAACTATTTACTCCATTTCTGCAAATGAGTTCAAACTCAGAACCACAGATGTTCCTAAAACCATAACGGCTGACTTCCAACAGCACCCACGCCGCGGCTGCCGTCCCACGTTGGTCTGGTTAGGGCTTGCATTTTAATGAGAGCTGGGGCTGCCCTTACTCAAATGACATTCACAGCTATCAATCTAGTATGGACATGGGTAGGATTTCTCGTTTTAAAAACAAAAAAACCAAATAAAAAACCCACACATTTTTCTGAGTTATCCAAACTCCCTTGGTCTTGGTCATCACAACTCAGCCTGTTTCAAAAAGATACCCAAAACCAGCAGAAAAGTAATTTCACATTCTCAAAAGCTTGAAATTGTATTCCACCCTCCTGGTTTTAGCACCTCAAATTTGCACTGCAGGTCTTAAAAATGAGGCAGGTAACTCACAGCATGAAGTAAACTGGATGTTATTCTGGTGACAAATGTCAAAGCCACGTGCTACTAGGCTAAGGTCCAAGGAGGAGGGCAACGACTCCCACATTTCCACACGTTTTCAGTCCATGTTATGCTGCAAGGACATGTCTAACTGTGCTAAAGATCAGTTTACAAACCGGCCCCAAACCTCAGAAAGTCCAAGGTGTTTGAACTAGGAAGTTTTTAAAAAAACCAGAAAACTAGGGGTTTTTTTTAACAGTTCCTCCCTGTAGGCCAATAAGCAAAACAGAAGTGAGTTACAGACATTAAGCCCCCGGGGTGGTACTTGAGTAAAAATAACCTTAACTAGTTTGGAGCTTGGATTTTGTGCTTAAGGTAGTTGTAAATCCCAGAACACAAAAAGTGAACAAGGTTCTTGGCAGACTGCAAAAACTGAACACTTCCAGCTTAAGAGAAATTGTAATAAAACCATGAGCTGGGAAAAAATTACAGGTATTCAGCTTGTACAATAAACTATAGATTACAAAACACATTTTACAAACTGCAATTTAGCATGCAATTTTCTTTCTTTAATGCATGTTCTAGGTCCTAGTTATAAATTCTTATATAGAGCTACATTTCAGAACACAAGCTGTAGATATTTACCTCGGTTTCCATCGTGGTGATCTTGATCTAGATCTTGTCATCTTCTCTCACGTGTTTATGAGTTTCTTGAAGCTGTAAAAATTATATCATTTAATAGTCTGATTACAAATTGCAACAGGAAGTTTTTTTAACAAGTGTAGTACTAGAAGCTTCAAAGTTAGGGTGAGATGTATTTTTAGGATGTTTTACTTAAAAGGTAAACCTCTAATACCAATTTTAAGGCAAGCAACCTTTTTTCTCTAGCTGCTGATCTTAAAATGCAGCATATTTTCTTTACAGATTTAAATATTTTATCATCGTTCCATTTTTCTCTCCATTTTATAATGTCTATTTGACCTGCTGTTAAATGCTAATAAACTCACAAGCAAGCTGCAGCAATGAAAAAAAAGGTGTAATTGTTAGTAAGTGTTGAATGCTGTAGAGGACAGAGAAGGGAGAAACAGACAGCTTTAAAAATAAAGTTCATAAAGGAAAATGCTTTTACATTGAGTTATATCCTGAGCTTCATATATACTGAACTTCAAATTTGTAATATACACCAAAAATTTTACATGGTTGCAGATTTCTTGTAAGCTTTAATTACTCCATGAAATCTTAACTGCTAGGTTATCACATACTCCATCCAAATCAAACCAGGTACAAAAGATCACTTTTCATTGTTCTGCTTCATCTGCTAATAACCTACACACTAGATATACAATGAATGCACTACGACAAAGTGCTGCTCCTGACTCCTGAAGGTAGCTCTGGGAATGCAAAAAAAAACCCTAGGAACTTAGGAAAAAAATGATGAAAGTATATACAAACTCACTAGTAATGTGACTGGTGAATAAGAACAAAATGATTATTCATTATTTAGCAAACACAAAGGATTAAAGCAGAATGAAAGTATCGGGTGACTGGCTAAAAACTGAAGTTTGGACCACATACCCATGCCTACAGCTTTCAATCACCACAAAATGCTTTAAAGTCTAGAAATACAGATGCAAAACTAGAACTATCAACAGCTCTAAAGTTAATAAACAACCAACTACTTGAAACTGAAAGAATATGCCCAGGTCAATGCCACTCTATATATGCTATGGTATTTTCTGTAATTATTTGCTCAGACACTCAAAGAGACAGAAAACTAGTCTGAGCTAGCAAAGTATGGCCTTTTTGACACTCCCAGTGCTCAAATAATTTCTTTAACTAAATCTTTTACCTGCTGAACTGAAATTGAAAAGGGAGAAAAACACGCAAGCTTTAAGGCACTACCTGAAGTAGTGTGCACCTACATGCCTGACCCAGCGCCTCACACCCCCCAGTCACACTGGTTGCTCAAGCAAAGTATCGACTTTTTGGTGTGATTACCTCACGGCTGAAACAGTAGTATCTTAAGAGAAGAATGTACAGCATACTTCTGCTGCCTACCCCACAGGCAGACATCAGACAAGCCACCTCCTATACTAGAAACTGCTCATTAAGTTGCACCGTAAGCTAACCATTTATTTGCAAGATGTAGCAACAGCTTAGCTCTGAAGAAAAAGCTCTAAAGTTTTTTTTTCTTTGCTCCACAATCTTTTCATGTAACAAAGCACGATGTTGCAATTGTTACAATGGATAGTGAAGCAAAAAAATTCCAACCCTAAAGTACCCCAAGGACAAGTATTTGTTCTCAGAACTCTCGAATATGAAGTTATCACTGCCTCTTATATCCTAAAGGCATATCTCTGAGGACTGCATAGCATGAATTAACTTCAGGTCCTTTGCTTACTTGAAGGTCATACTAGCCAAAGTTAGATACGATGCTCCGATGCCAGCATTCATTATTTTTCAAAGAAAAGTAATATTGTGATCAAAATAGTTTCCTATTTTTCACCCATAAAAACACACCTTACAAAACAGTATTTCAGAAGCAAACAAAAAAACCCACACTCCCTGGGTAACACATTTCAAAATGTGGTGCGTGTCCCACAAGCTTCACAGAGTCACTACTACCATCTCTTCTGGTAAACTTCTAGAAGTGACTGTTTTATGTGCTGATCAAATTCTTTCTTCCTACCTTCCCTTCAGTTCTGAACTTTATTCCTAATTTTCATACAAGTATGTAAACACCAAAAAGACAAAAGTACCATTAAACCCCACCCAACCATCTGTACAGAACTTGATCTGCCAGACTGATAAAGCTAGAAACTGAGCATACATAACGACCGATTCCTTATTCTTTCCGAGACTGGCTAAACAATTATACCTAAAAGCGTGAGAAAGACTGTGACAGCTTGTCCTAGATCTTGCCTTAGGATAAGGTGGACTGCTGTAATTTCCAATGATGACATTCCTTTTGTTTAATGGAAAGAAGTGTTCATTTGTTTCAACGCACCTCCTAAAAAATTACCTTCCTAGCAGAGAAACACACCATATGAAGNCCCCCCCCCCCCCCCCGCCACCCATCAAGACTCCCAATGTAACACCAGAATCGCAAATTAATCTATACAGAATTTGTAAACATTGCTAAATCCAGGTTTAAGTCACCTCAACTAACCAGCAATACAGTTCCATACCACAAGCAAGCTTTCTGTAGGATGGTATCAGGCAGCAAGCCTGTCTGTAGCAGAATTATTTGAATCAAGTGAAGGCCCTACAGTTTCTGAAAAGCCAGGTCATGATGAAGCAGAGGTGCCAAGACCTGGCTGCCCTGGGCTCTGATTTTCTCCAAGACCCTCTGCTGTACTTTGTGAGATGCTGTCACTATGAAAACATGAAGAACTATTTTTTTAACTAAGAAGCATTATTAGGTTCAGAGTGCTGCTTGTGTTTGTTATGTTACAACAATAAGTGACTCATTGGAAGAGTTATCAGTAACTGTGCTTAGATAGTTTTTAAATATTAATGGGAATCCCACCCTCTATCTTCTTTCCCTTGACTTTTGGAACTGGAATCAGACAACTTCCCTTTTGGGAAAATGGCCTGAAGCCTGCTACCAGCTCTCCTTTGATTCCACCCTTGGGATATTAGTGTTCTGACAAGTACAAAATTCTTTTATAACCCTGAAAGGAGCATCTTGAGACAAGTAACTCAAAAATGACCAGAAATTATATGGGATGTGCCAACTTGAACACATGTTCTTTCAGAAAGGCTATAAATTTTTAACAACTTGCTCTCCTCAACAGAACAATCTTCTATCTGCTTGACTTTCTCCAGCATGAAACAAGAAATCACAAATGACTGCAATCATCTAGCTGCACAGAAGGGAACTGGAGCTCTTTCTAACGCAAAAGAGCCCAAAATCAGCAAGCCCCAAACAGCTAAAACCCTGCAGGTAACAGCACAGACTGAGTAGAAGTTGTTAACTCTCCTGGAACAGACTATAAATGAGTGGACTGCTTTGCATGCCTTTTTGGTGCCTTCCATCATCTCCAACTGATCATGGAACAAACTATTCAGGACTCACAAAGGGCAAATCAATACTAATAGTGCTCATCACTGGGGAGCTGCTCTTCAATGCCTTTCACCTACAGTGAAGGGAGATGTCATTCCCCACCCCTTTTGGAGGGATTGCCTGACCACCATTGCAAACCTTTCAGAGGAGAGAGGGATAAGCAGGTCTCTAAGGCTGGGTCCCACAGCTGACTGACACTGACTCTTGCTGTAAAAACTACCCACATCGATATTCTCTATTTCACTTTGCCCAAAAAAGATAAGGAGCAGCTCCAAGCCTTTCACTGACTGCCTTCTAGGCAGGGATCAATTGGAAGCTGCAAGACACACCAAAGTCTGTATTATTGCAGCATCTGTCAAGAAAGAAAAACCAAGAATTGAGACTCTCAGTACCAGGACAACCAAGTACTTGACAGAAACACATTCAAATTAAAAGCTCAACTACAATCCAGACTTCAAGTTCTTTTCTTTTTTTTTTTTTTTTGTTAAGTCTGCAATACAGAAAGTCATCTACACCATTGTTAAATGAAAAGTACAGAATTGGCAACTTCTCCACTGTGCAGGTTACAAGAGCTGATTCAAAGGTGGTCCCATGCAATGCCCACTCCAGCCACCGTCCAAGCAGAACACAAGCCTGACGTGTTCTTGTCCATTCATCTTTGAGGCAAATCTTATCACCTCCAACACCAAATGTCAGGAAAAAGTATAAAAGCAGAGAAGCATCTCCCAGCAAACCAGTCTCCATTTTTCTGAACCTGCAACAGGATTCCTGTAGTCAATGCTTTCTGGACAGGCTTCTGTACAATCTCTACTGTTAACTCAGCTCTGCCAGCACACTGAGGTGACTCCCAACTCAAGGCTCACCACCTCAGGGAAGGACACATGTGACAACTTTGAAAACTATGAGTTAGAACAGCTGTTTAAGTCAAGGACACACCAGCTGAGACAAATGAAACTTGGCTGAGGGATTTCTAAACCATTCCCTCTTTTAGACAACACAGCAGGTAACAGATCAATGCAAATGACTGAGAGCCAAATTTCCATCCTCAATTCTCTCACAGCTCTCTGATATTCAACAACAGCTCTTTGTGATTACAGATCCCTTCTCCTGGGCTTTTATCACTCTTGGAATGCCTTCCACATCTCTAAGGATATGTTTTGAATCTCCACAGTATTTTGTAGCAAGTCTGAGGCCACTGCAGTCTCACAGCCTAAATTTTCACCACCACCATCATCAGGGAGATAACTCTTTTTCTTCCCCCCTCCATTTTTCATGCCATGCTATATCTAAGAAATTTCCAGATCTGGTCCACAGCACCTCCCCAGGCAGCTGTGGTAGAGCAGCTGGGAATGGAGGGCAGCAATGGCAGGAGGCAGCACCACACTCCTGCTGAATGTGTCACCCCTCAAGGAGAGCAGCTTCAATGCTTCAGTTTATCGGGTGAGAGACTTGGCCTCCCCATCACCAGAAGCACCTCTCCAACCTACCGAAATTGCATCCACTGTGGCTTTAGAAGTTGCCCTCCTACTCAGCTTTATCCTTTTTCTTTGGCACAGGCTGGGGAAGGCAGGCTTTGCACAGGTTGTATCCCAGTGCCAAGGACTGTTAACGGACAACCAGGCCTGACGGTAGCGAGGTAACTGCCATGCAGGGGCAGCCTGTGGGGATCGCTCTCCTCTGCTTGCTACACAAACAGATAGAGATATAAAAATGATTGTTCCACCTCACATTCACAATAGGATAAAGACCTAGTACAGAAAGTACAGGCCTAGCTCAAGCATACATTTGTTAGTGGACCACCTAACAAATTCTATGTAATTGCTTGAAACACATAGAAAGTATTCCCCTGTGCCTGCATATTTGAGCAAAGGAATAAAAATAACTGAGTAGGTCTACTGAGCATATAACTTTTCAGTGTGTTCTCATTTAAAACCGACCCATTTAATTACACTAATTAGCAGGCAATGCCTCACCTTTGCCAAAGAGCAGATTAGAATGTCAACTTGGAAAGACTGAGCAGGATAAATTTGTATCAAATAATAAATAAGATATTTCACTCTCAAACTTCTTTTTTTACACAAAGAAAGCCTGACCCATAAATACATTAGCAAGCCATTTCTATAACATGTTGAATTAGAGGCCTTTAACACCTGTTCACTACAGAGCTCTAAATGTTACAGCACCATACCCAGCCACATCTGCCAACCAGTTTCTAAGGGGACACCAGAAGCATGTTAAATCTGCTTGTGTCAGTCCCAGAGACAGACCACAACAACTTCCTGCCTACTGAAAGCTCTCCAAAACATACAAACCATGATGGAAACCTTAGCTTTTTCACCTTGGTGTCACAAAACCACCACAAAACCAAAATAAGACCCTTATTTATTCAGAATCAGCAATGCTGCAGAGCAGCATTGCCAGGAGGCTGGGAAGTCCAGGCTGCCTTCCCCAGTCATACCAGAAAAATGCATCTTTGCTGGAAGACTCCAGCGTGTTTCCTCCCTTCCCTACACACAGCAAGCACCCGCTGCCACCTGACAGGAACAGCAAACCTAACTGTGTGCAGCCACATCCCTCACCAGCTTGCCTGCAACACCAACCCAGCCTATGTTACCTCCTGACAGGTGAACACCCACAAGCCAAGACTGCACCAAAATCAAGCCCATCTTATCGCAGCACAGGCACATGGAGAGTTAGTTTGATGACTCTTACAAAAGCAGTGGCAGAAATACCAGTTCTTTTGCTGAAGGCAGATGTGGAGGAGTGCATGGACACTCAAGATAGACAGCTGTTTATCAGGATAACAGGGTGTGTCACTAAAGGAAGTTAATTAATTTCAGTTCACCTCATCAACACCAATATTAAAAACAAACAAAAAAATTAGAAAAATCCTCAAAGGGAAAGATAGTCATCTGTGTTCTCTGCCCCTCTCTGCCCAGCCCTGTGTCAGGCTGCCACAACATGACATCCTTCACCAAAGATCCTTCCATGCCTTTTGCATATTTCTTCCCCTCCCTTCCTGGCATCCTCTTCCATGCTCTTCCTCCAGCCATCCACACCCAACAAGACTTTCACAGAAGATTCACTTTTCCTTGAGGTCCACAAACACACAAAGTAAGCAGGTAATTAAAATCTCCCAGCAATTTGAGCAGCCTTTGTTTTAAACCCTTATAACTCAGGAATCTAAACTTTATTTATTTGTGACTTGGGGCATTTAAGAATGGCAGTAGAAATTAGGTGTTGCTGTCCTAGGTGGAGTCGAGCCAAGTGAGGAGACTGCTATCCTCAATTCCTTACGAGACATTACCACCCACTCAGATGTGTATGAAAAATTGTGCATAATCAACTAAACCACCCAAAGAAGTATCAAAAAACCCACAGATTTGTTCAAATCTGCACCAATTCATTTTGCTTTGGCTTGACTCCATCTGGAAAATATATTAAGCTAAACCAAAGATATACTGAAACCGAGCTGTGACTGTTACACAAAACCTGTACCGTTCTAAGTTATTATAAAGACGTTAACTGGTGTCTTTCTGCGTGTGACAACATATAAATTACTGGAAACAGGGACTGTTGGTATTTATGCATTGCTCACCTCTAAGGTGTCCTTACAGTAACAGTGAGCAGCGACCTCAGCTCTGCGGTGCTGCTGGCCCAGAGGGTTCACAGCAACAAGGGTATTCTGGAACAGTCACGACTCGGGGGCACGGCCGACAGCTCCGCGGCCACTTGGGTGTGTGCCGCTGCCCTACGCTTTGTTCCTGGCCCTCCCAAACCTCCTGACGGCCCCCGCGCACCGCACCACGGCACACACGGTCTGTACATGCACGCACACACGCGGGGAGAGGCGGGTCCGGGTGCCGCTGCTCCAGGCTATCCCGCCGTCAGCAGACCCAGGGTGGGTGCAGCACAATCCCCGCCGAGCTCTCGTCCCCGCAGCTCCGCTGCCACCGGCCAGCACAGCCCGGGCCAGAGAGGGGAGCGAGGGCGGCACCTCCCACTCACCTCCCCCGGGCCGGGCCGGGCCGACCGTCGGTCCTCGGTGGGTGCGGCGGAGCCCCGCGTACTCCGGCCCGCTCCTTGCCGGCGCGCAGGCGGCGCTGACAGGGACAATGACCGCGGCCGCCCCGGCTCCCCCTGCCCGCGGCACCGGCACCAGCCCCCGC